>BHDV01000456.1:595561-618519 GCA_005406045.1 Adoxophyes honmai
GAATCGGAACAGTAGACCATATGCGAATGAGAACGACTTAAGAAGGTGACGAAATGGAACTGTGGCCGAAGTCATCCTGAGCCTAATGAAGTGACAAGCTTGCTGATACGTAGCAGAAAGACTGGAAATGGTTGGCTGAAAAAGATCTCTGAGTATCTAAGTAGAACCTCGTGCAAGGAAAGAACTTCTACCGCCATCTTAGTCGCTAATTCTGCCGTAAAACAAGTTCACTAAGTTCAACAAGTTCGCACTAGTATATTCTGGAGTAGAGGGTAAGTCAGCTGATAAAAATTTGCCACAAAAGGTAGGTATTAAGTGGAACTCTGATTTTGGTATTAAGTTTGTCTTTGGGTGGCGATTACCTATTTGCCATCAAAAGACCTAGATTACTACTACTACTGTTAAGTAAGTTCTACTGATGCTAATGATAATTCAAGAATTCAGTGTTCCATCAATATAGCAAGACTAGACGATCAATATGAGATAAATATTGAAGGATGACAATATTTATTGAACGTCTAGCCTTCGCCTAAGTATACCTACTGCTAGTGTTAATGAAGAAACGTGCACGATGTGATATTTCTTTTACTCGTGATCGTAATACTGTTATGACACTAGTGAATATAAGTCATAACGCCTCTATGACTATTCATTTACCAGAGTTAATTAGAGTTCGAAATTATGGGAAAGAAATATCCCAGAGTTTAATGCGTCACCATGGGCTTGGCGGTATTGGCGGTAGGCTATTGTAATCTAATCACTGAGTAAGTATCAGCTTGTAGAGGTTTCTCACTGCTGGGCAAATCCTTCCCCCATATTTTCCACTCGACCCAATCTTGGTGGTATCTAAGTCATCCTGCCATTGATATTTTCTGGGCATGCCACGCCGCGCCTAAATCAGGTTTGTGGTATACAGTTGTAGTACCCTAGCGCCACATTCGTCGAAAAGCCGAACTAAACGATCCTTCATCGCGCTAACGAAATTTCGATGATCGGTTGCATTACATTTAAACAACTTCCAACTTTCTCTCTGTGGACTTCGGTCCCCGGGCATAATATCTGTCTGGAGAGAGATCTCTCTATTACAGATTTTTTCCCACATTGGTAACCCTCTACTTTGGACATTAAACGCAACCTTCCTCGACTTACCTACATCGTAACAACGATGCAATCTTAATAGCAAGCCAGAATACGGCTTTTGTTTACCACTAGCATGTTGCTTACCTCCATGCCTGGTGTCTGCTACGCATCCAACGCAGCCCTCACGTAGCTCTAGGTACGCACTCCGCCAATCACATTGGATCCGAGCAACTCATTTTCCGACAATCACGGCGGAGCATCAACGCTCGCCAACTTTCTTTCTGTGGTCTTCGGTCCCCGGGCATAACATCTGCCTATTTAGAGTCTTTCCCACAGAGATGTGTAGGTATACTTTAACCCATCTATTAATTTACATGGGGTTGTCATGGTGGTATTTTTTTACTAGGCACATCAGAGTTAAAAATCTACAGATACTTATTTGATCCCATGCGGAGTAATGTCATAGCTGATCTGTACAACTAGGTAGGGTGAACGCTCCAGTCCCAAACCAGTTAAGGAGAAAATTTGACTTTAAAGTGTGGTTGCGCATAATAGTATGGACCTATATTACCAGTTTATTTTTTTTCTGATACATTATGTAATTAAAAGTATTGGTTCAGAAGGAAATAACTTAATTCCAAATAGTGTATTTATTTTTCAATTTTAAAGGTTAAATTCTGGAATGTACCTTAGGTTGACCAGCCGGCCCCAGTTGTTGTTAGAGTTTGTACCAAAAGTTGACCAATTTTTTAAAAGGAGAAATAAAATGAGAAATAAGGGAATACGAGGTTTTTTTAATATTATCATACTTATTAAAAATGTACGAAACTTCTACACTATCTGAGATCAATCAAAGTTTCGTATCAGTCTTAATAATCGCATTAGAAAAATTATTATTTTTTGGTACTCTATCTATCAACTGTTCTTTTTTAAAAAGGATTTATTTTTTCGGCAAACACATTATTCATCTGCATACCGCTGTTTTGTTACTGGTCCCATATTTTGTTGTGCGGAATATCTCATTTTAAATTATTAATGTGTGATTTGATAATGTGGAATATTGTATTTAGGTATAACATGTTTCTCTAATTTTGCATCCCAACTGTATTTCATTAAGTGTTTTACGTCTTATTCTTTATATTTGAAGAATACTTTCTTTGGCTGCATGGTTAATCTACAACAAGTGGAATAGGAGATATTTTTAATAGGTTTGGTCAACCTTAGGATATTTTTTTTTGTATTACAGTACCAATGTCAAACCACTGGTCAACTACTGAAAAATAGGCAAAGTCAATTATGAACTAGTGAGGGAAGCATCTATATATGCCATAGCTATGAAAAAAAGAAAAAAAGAAACAGAAACATAAAAATTTCAAGAAGCCAATAGTTGACCAACTGGTCAACTTTAGGAAAACCATCCAAATTATGTGCCTGTAGTTAACCAGCCGTAAAAATATTGGAATTGATAAATATGAACTAGAAATTACATTAAAATAGTTAAATACAACCATTAAATAACTTCAAAAACAAAGAATATCAACTATATTTATAAACAAAACACATAAATTCACGAAAACAGTTTTACTTGTCGAAGCACGTTCCTTACTGCAATGGCGGTTGAAACACGACCGACATCGACGAGCCAAAGTAAAACGAAGTTAATGGCTAATCTGTGGATATTTTTGGTACGGTATATGTGATTGGTTGATTCGATATAGTCCTCAAAACCTACAGCCAACATTAAAAATAACGGCAAATGGCGTTAATTCTTAATATTGAGATTCAAAGTCACAAATGGTCAACAACCGGTGCGTGGTCAACTATAGGGTCACCCACCCTAGTTAGAAAGCACGAAATTTTTCATCGCTTTTTGAAGCTTAGCCTTTTCACCGCCACAAAAAACAGTGGCGTGCTCTGTACGTCAAGTGGCATGACAAATCGATTGTCGACTGAAAATCTATTGCACGCGGATTTGAAAGAAAGGAAGGAGCTGTAATGTTGGTTATTGTCATAGATGATCATTGGTGGTTGTGTATTGAAGACGTTGCCACGTCTTGCCAGTCGTTGCCAACGCGTTGGCGAGCCAGCCTTTTCATTGCTTTCATGATCATGACACAAATTTATTTTTAACACCAAATGTATTGCCGGTATTGATCGGTTATCTGTGATGTCGGGTTAGACCTCCATTTCTTTCATAGGTGTCGTAAGAGGCGATTGAGGAAATAGGTTAAGGTTTCTGTTTTTAAGAATAAAAATATTCTAAAAGTGGCTATGAAACGTAAAATGGTCATGGTTTGGTTGCGTGTGTTCTGCCTACCTCTTTTGGAATCATAGGCCTGAATGTATGTGTATCGATCAAATGGTTTAAGTACCGTGATGGTACATTTTGTCTAAGATATCCGGAAAATTGTACGGAAGATTAACATTGTTGCTGATTACCCACGAGCTGGCGTTAACTATCAGATACAGGGGTTCTTAAAGGTAAATGAAATCCAAAATAATTTTCATAATTTAATAAAATTTCTTCAATATAAGAATATGTCCGATTCCATCTATATAATACAAAGCATTTCAAAAAGGGAAAATACCTACATGTAAAATACAACCTTCTGTACCTTCACTATGAACTTCCGCTGCGTTAGTCCTCTCCCTGTACTGTCTGAGACACCATGTTCCACGCACTATCCCTTGCAATGCGACCTCCACAACAGTTCATAACAGTGCCTCTGCTTCAATGATGTCACAATAAAAAATGTAAAATAGTTTCCTTCAATTCAAAAGAGCAATTGCATCTCAGATAAGACAAATAAGCTCACAAATCCAAGCAATTAAGTCCATGAAATCTTTTACGCCGTATCTACCTTATTTATTGTAACATCTTTACTCTGCCCCATCTACTTAAACATTAAATACTGTTATAAATAGACATCGATTCAAAGTTATCAAAACCTGTCAAGTCGCTACGTTAGAACGTAAGAAGCACCGTAGAGTAACAGATATTGCCAAACTACAAGACACATTCGTACACCATGAGATCGCATATTGCACTACAACACAGAACAAATCATTAGACATCACTTCATAAGTACGTCGATGTCTTTAAAGTAAGATAGATTATTTACACAGGATTTTGATGCGATTTTGGTATCTCGAAGACGCATCGCCTTACATTTAACAAAACAATCTAAAATCACATTCGCCAAATCACAAAATAACGAGCCAAATCACACGTTCTAAAATAAAGATACCAAAGGTTGGAGGAACACGCAACTAAAATAAATAAAATTTGATGTTGTATCATAAAAGTATCTATTACTTTATATTTACAATAACCATCGGACTCTTAAAAATTAATGGTTGCTGTCATTGGTTTGTAATGGCGTTTACATTGATGGCAGTAAAATAAGTAGAAACGTACACAATTTAAAACGTCGACAGTAGAATTACCACAAATGTCTACTAGGATGGCGAATACATCAAGGATTTGAAAATGGGAGCAACGTAGGGTGAGATTCTATGATACATCGGATATGGTGTAGATGGATCAGACGAAGCGTAGGAAACATGAAACATGTTTTGCCAACGCATTACTTGGAAAGAAGGGCTTTACGGGTAAAGCTGTAATGCTGTGGGTACAGGTTACAGGATTTGGAAGAGTTTCTTAAGCTCCACCATTAGTTGCCAGTCGGTTTTGATGAGGTCGTCACGGAAGTAGTCTTTGCAGGCATCAATACTTGCGCGCGATATCTGAAACAAACAGGACAGTGTTAATACAGCTATCTGTAAACTGTCTGCTTATACAACTTATACGTATTAGTATAATGCTGCGGCACAATATTGCCGCAATGAGCCTTTGTTGCACTCATCGAGAGTCATTGAGGCGTTTACTAGAAAAGAGTTCAAATGTCGGTTTTGGGACATAAATCCAACAGGGAAGTAAAAGGTTTTGAATTCTACTGCATAAATGAATAAACGAACAAAATGCAGTGATTCATTTATTTCATATCTTGCCCTTGGCATTTGATGCAAATTGACTTTACGCCATCAATGTGGAACTAGGTCGTTTTTCGCCATCATGTGCAGGGGGCAGCAAACAAAATTACTTATATAGTTTTTGGGCATGCTAAGTTAAACTGTTCCAATGAGAAAGAACTGAATATGCATATGTTAAGAACGATGTTATCTATGATATTCGACCAGAATTCAAATAATACTACTAAAACCCAGAATATTGGCGCTATAGCAGAAAAGTCCTGCATCGTATTATAGTTCCCGAATTGGCCAAAAGCCAAGTGTCCATGGCCGCTCGTATATCACTAGTAAAGGACAAACTACAGCCTTACATAAAATTAGAGACAAAAGCGTTTTAGGGTTCCTTATTTCAAAAGGGAGAAATCATTTTTTTTCAAACCAGGTTCGTTTGTCAGTTTTAATAAGGCAAATCAAAATTAACGGTGTAATTTTTAGCAAGAACTAAGTTCCCCATGTGCTGTTGGGTTTAGAATATCCTCTCTCCATTGATTTCCTTTTAAGAGGCGACTAAGGAAATAGGTGTAGGTACACTTTAGGGGACAGGCTAGCAAGTAATAAACCTCTTTCATCTCTGTTTAAACATAACAAATATACTAAAAGTGGCTACATAGTTACATAGTTGTATGTATGTTATATGAAATATAATCTTACAAGAAGAAACGTGTAAAGTCTCCAGTGTCTGATCTGCACAGGGGCATTTGCTGTCTTCAAGAGCACGTTATATTTAGCCTCTACAACTGTTCTACCATCACCTTCCTATACAAATTGTTTAGTGGTAGAGCCATTGTGCTCGCATTAACCAGCCCCGATTTAGTAGCGCAGCGAGAAAAAAAACCGGGAGCTATAACAAGAAAAGCTCGTTCACATTCTAATTGCTCCCATCGAATTGTCATCCGTTTAATTCATCTGTGGCACTTAATTGCCCGCCTCGGCATCCGCTAAAACTGGTTTCTGACCCTGAGACCGAATTGAGACGGCAGAGGTGCTAAAAATAGCGTAACGCTGAATAAGAAGTGGTTCATTCAGGTCGACCCAGTTTGGGGCGCATCGATTCAGCAGTGAGGGGTGAATGAGGTTATGACGTCACGGGGAAGTAGGGCAGGGTGCAGTAAGTGGGTCAGAGGCTCCGAGCAGCGTGCACCGCGCCTCCGGCCTTCGGCAGCGGCCCGGCCGACGCCTAGCTGGGAAACCGTGTTGGTACCGGAAGCGAAATCGTATTTTTAGCACGAAGGACGGACGGTAAAGCAGGCGCCCGGTACTTAATAAGATTTCGAGGTTGGAGGTTTTCCGATATTTTTAGGAGAGGCAAGTGCGTATGCGCTTAACTGGGTGAAGGGTATTTGGTATTCCAGGGTTATTAGAAAAAGTAAATGTCATATAAATTTTTGTTAATGTCATCTGGGGCAATATGTCTCAGAAAATAAATTAGTTTGCTCAGCCTGACTAAGAACCAGGGTGACTGCCACCCATCATCAGTTGGAGAAACCACAGGTCAAACCCAAGCAAGTCAGGCAAAAGTTCATTCAAATAGACACTTTGGCGATATCACCAATCTACAGCCTAACCCTAACCAACGGAAAATGTTCTACAACACCCATATAATAAATAAAGGTTAATTCAAAAAGGATTTTTTTTACAAAGTCGCTAACAACAAAATTAAAACAGCACAACTGCACAAATCAAATTGCACGTGCATTCAAGTTAACAAATGCAATCAATACATTATACATTCTCGTCCAATTTTATCAATGAAAACCGCTGCAAAATATCAATGGAGCTTCTAGAATGGGATCTGACCCGGTCACTGCGCCTGTGTGCAGCTCACATCCTGCTTGTGTTAGTTGGGCGCCCTGCCACGCGATACTCAACCGTAGAACCTACTGGCTGACGGGCCACTTTCGCAGGGCACTGTAACGATGCCCCGTGACAACTGACATGGCCCAAATGCCAGTATGACGTCACTGAGCACCCGACAGAGCTCCCCATATTAACATGAGTTTGCTAAGTACATAATTTTTGTATAAGAGAGCTGGTGATTTCAGTTACTTGAATTATGGTAGTTATAAATACTTATTCATAAACACAGTTTAACCTACTTACAAACGATTTTTGCATTATTTTTCAGCAAAGATCAGGCTTTTTAGGTACTCCATAGTTAAGGTTCTTATTGCTGCACTAACAATTCACCTAAAACAACCATCAATTGTCTGTTGTGAAAAATATATTAACAGAAGTCGAAATTCTGATCTCACTTAGAAATTTTGTCTTAGTTTTATTTTAACTGTTGGTCAATTACATTTGCTTAAATAATAAATACGTTTAAGTTTGCAGTAACCCGCTTTATTTGAAAGTAGGCTTATTTTAGGTTTTGGGTTTTTCTTCAAAGTAAATACTTTGAGGGATTATTAGCGACCATTTCCGTTAACAGGAATTTCACAAAATTTTGAGTACTTTTGCATTTCTGTGCAGATTTTTTTTTCGTTTAATTTTTGTCTGTTTGTAGGTAACAACTAACTTTTCGTATTTAGTTACTACAATGTAGTCACGGGACTACAGATGACCTGTAATGCCTCTTGTGCCACTATCCTGGTAGACATACGACACACGCTGGTAACAAACCGGACAGAGCTGTTTGCAAAACATTTTGTTTGCTGTTATGTGTTTTTTAACCGAACATTTTACGAGTCGCACATTTTCGCAGTAGAGTGGCCGGCAACTAACTTGGCAAGATTTAGAATAGTGGTGGTAAGTTCGCGAATAGCTTTACTACAGAAAAAGCGGTGCACGAACTTACCACCACTACTTAAAACCTACGTTAGATGCCGAGGACTGTAACTGCTGAAACTTAGTATGGGGAGTAGAGTCTTCTAATACCTATCTATCGGCGGCAAAATTTTGCGCCCACCAGACTTGGAGCGGCGGGACGTACCTCTATACAGGAACAGGATTTACTAGAGCTTACTTGAGGAAATGAGAGCGTTGGAGAGTGGAGTGCTTGTAGTTTACTTTGCTCACTCAAAAACTTTTTTATGTCAGTGAATGTAGGGATTTCAAGATGTCTATGAGTTTGTTCAAATAGGTTTAGAGTTTCTTTGTCAATTTTGCTTAAGACAATGTGCGTTATGATGAAATCTGACAAGTTGTCAATACCTAACTGTTGTAATGCAGCTTCAGCGGAACAAAAGTAGTTCAACATATTATCAGGTGATTGACTGGGCTTCTGGTGCAACATTTTGTCTAAATACATAGAAGCCTGTACTCTGGTGTTCTGATATTTATCTAGCAAAGCATTCCAGATAATCTCATAATTTTGTGATAAGGGCCTTAATTAGGTAACAAGATTTCACTTTCCACATTACAAAAAAAAGTAAGATCGAATAATTTTGTCACTGAGTGTGTATTCGACGACGTAGGTAGTAAGAGTCGACACGTTGCATTTTTTTTTTATAATCTAAGCTGATTGAAAGTTATTTCCACTCCGCATTTCAGGAAGGTACAGTCAGCAGCACCAATATCTGACACAATAAGGCTGCAAAAACATCTGATACGACTCTATTATCTCAGTAGGACGTGTCATATATTTCTGCACGCCTCGAGCACTGTGACTGTACTCTCTGCCGGCGAGACTTCATGAAAGATCTGCGGCAAGCAGGTAACGGTAGAGAGATAACAATTTAGGCCTTTTTACGCATTTTACACCTAAACATGTTCGGAAGTGGACCTTCTGTATGTAGTACTATTACCTTTTCCGTGAACAAAGTTTGATACACCAGGAACTCACGTACTGGGCCCTAGCCGTATTCCCCTGTGTTCTCAAACCGGCAGAAATTTAATAACATGATAATACAACACCTGCCCACGTCGCCCATTCACCCTTTGTGACGGTGGAGCCAGTGAGCCGGCAGCGGATCTACACGCTCCGCTTCCCGCGACCTTTGTTCCCTGAATGTGCTCGAGCTATTTTCACCCCATATTCGACGTTCGTTAACATGACAACGCAAGTGGAGTAACATTATGCGCTGACGTAATAGAGATGACGAGATTGAGTTTTTGTGATATAGGTACGGCGAACGGATTGAGTGGGCTGTACCTGGGTAAGGCAGCGAGGTTTCAAGCGTCTTACATAGGCATACATAAGCGTAACGCGTGTATTTCCAGCTGGCTTAACACGATAAGGTTAAGTCGAGTCGCGCGCGATATAGATTGTACCTATCGTTGTCTAACTAGAGATAGAGACGCTAGTCGCTAAAAAAATACAGGTAAAGTCCGTTTGTTTATCTCTGACATTAAATTGACAAGAACAAATGCCAAATTGTCAAATAATTATACCACATTTTATTATTTATGGTGTTCATGAAACAATCATGTTTGCACCCTGCCGGCTTAGCACAGCAAGCCGTGTGTTGATAGATATACGAGCGAGATAGTCTATACCTGTCACTGTCTAACTGGAAACGTCAGAAAATAACAGATTAGAGCGTGTTTCCGTGCTAAACCTACTTGGCTTGGTTGTGCAACAAGAAAAAATATGGTTATAATCAACTACTTAAATTTAAATGTTTATTAAATGATTTGTTAGGACAACTTATCTACAAAAAACTGTGCCATCACTCACTAACACTATTAACACATCACTGTTTTTGACATGCTAAAAACAAGCATCACAGGAAATGTCCTTTTACTATCGGAGTTAAAAAAATAGACTATAAGTTTAGGCCTGCTGACGGTTTACGCCGATCACACCGAACGTTACATAGGCAAAACCTATTTTACGTTACGTAACCACTTAGCCAATTTAGGTTTAAAGTAACCTAAGTAATAGTGACTTACGCTACTAACATTAAATTTTCTCCAGTTACGGCGCACTTTGCAAACAAGTTCACAGAGAGAGTTTTTGGTATAAAACCGATTACAGAAATGTTAATAACTAAGTATACCGGTCTTAATGATCACATTTTGTGTCAAATATTGCGGATTTCCGTACGGACGAAATTACTTTATTTGATCTAAGGAGCATGTAGCGCGCGTGCCTGCTTACTAGAGTTTATGACTTCTTAAGTCATAAATAAAAATACCGTAGTACGAAAAACTATTTACGATTACGAATACGATTGTCAGAAGAAAATTGCAGTAACCTACTGAAGACAGGCTTGTAAAACCTAGCGACCGACCCCGGCTCTCTAGGAGTCTAGGCGATGCATGGGTGCATTGCTAATATCAATATCCTACAGAACGTCTTTCTTTATGCACCTACTAGATTCGTTCAGTTTTTTGCAATTAGACGCGGTACTACTCCTAGGCACACGGCGTAAAAATGTATATCTTTACATCATCACATTAGAAACCCCTAAAATTATTCTAGAATAAGTCTATCTATTAAAAGATCCGCATCAAAATCCACTGGGTAGTTTTAAAGATCTAAGCATACATAAGAGAGCGTCTTTGTTTTATACTATGTAGGGTTACTGATTATCCCTTAACGTCAACCAACTCGTAGGTAGATATCTAATAAATAAGTACTTATTAAAAGCGAAGTGAGTCCGTGGGTAGAGATCGCAAGTGACGCAGGCCGCGGACCTATATAGCCGACCTTCGGGTGCGTGACGAAAACTCACGAGTTCACCCGATTATAGGGATTTTAGGATATACCATTCTAATTATTCCATCAGTTAGATAACGTAAAATGTAGGACAACTACAAATTGTAAAAAAAAATGACGCAGGTCTTTACAGATCATCAAACTTCCGGAGTAGGGGCGTCTCGACGTCACGCCTAGGTAAAAATTATTTCAAGTGGTGACGTCACACAAAACTTCAAAGTATCCTCGTTATTTTTTGTCTATCAAGGATTGTCAGTTAGTGAAAATCATGTTTTTAATCAATCCTATACCAATTTGCTGCATAACTTTTGCGTGGCTAGAGCAATTTTTGTAAGGAAGCAGGTGCAAAAGAAATTATAGACTCGAGAGCAAATACTTAAGCCGTGTCTATTGCATCATGTTAGTATGGTTTGACACTAAATGCAGCTTTGGGTATAACTGTTACGAATAAAAATAATTTTGAAAGTATTTTTACTAAACCGCGTCAGAATCCATCTCAACGTAGACAATAATTTCACCAGTATAAGGCCCGTGTCCTTCGAATTTCGGCAATGGCGAGCAAGGAGCCGACAAGACAACAATCAAAGATGCCAAGTATGTCCAGCCCCTTATAAGCAAAATCACCTATATCAATGAACTAAAACATCACTATCAACCCCTATTTCTTACCGCACTGCAACCCTCGGATGTTTTATTCCGTTTCATTCACACAGCATTTCAATGCAACGCGGCGGTTCTGTGAATGGCTTCATTGATCGGGGGTGGCCGGGTCACTGGGTCGAGGGAAACGCTTGACGCTCTATAACAAGCTAGGGGAGGCGCGGGGGGTGTATGAATGAAGTGTAGTTTTGCTGGCAAGTTATATTCAAAAGGCGACATTAGCAATTTTTGGATTCGTCCTGATTTAGTTATTGTTTTTTGTCGCTTGTTTAGCTTTTTTTTAATCAATAAGATCAGTGTTAGGAATGCTACAAAGGCTTCTTAAAATAACGCAATAAACAAAAGAAGCCCAGGTTATTAAAAAAAATCATAATCAATCTGACCACATAATGCATTCTTCCTATTTAATTCGTAGGAGAAAACAGTCGAAAGTGAAAAGTCGAGTTTTGATCTCCATCCCCTTTACTGGAACTGACTAAACGATCGTATTACGCCGCAAAAAGGCTAACGGTATTGCAGCGGCTTTGATTTTACCGAATGCCCTTGATAAAGTACTTCAAGTACTTGTGTATTGATTTAGTTATTGACATTCGCAAGCATCTAAAAAAATACGATATAGTCATCTGATAAGTATACTGATGTACTCAAACCCCGTTTCACAAATATTTTTGAGCACCTAACCACCCACTTCGAAAGTCCATGATAATATGTTTTATATCTACAATCACAATATTTCATACTATTTTGAACAATTTCTAGTTTTCCAATTCTTTAGAACAATCGTGACGTAGCAACCTGTTCTTATTTTAAACAGGTATTAGATTGAATGTTGATGAGACTATGAACCCACCTACGTCATACCGAATTGTTAGTGAATCGCTTTTTCATTTCTCCTGAAATATATTGTTCGGTCTAAAACGGTGTATAATTCTGCGAATTTCCAGCTGAAAGACGCAATAGCTATTGAGGTTTTTCGAGGAAGCCGTCTAGTCTGGAAAGCGCGTTACGTAAGAGGATGATTTGTTGCATAGACGCATAGCTTCGCCACCGATTGCCTATCGGCTTATTGTTGCTAAATATATCGTTATGGATTAAGAGATTGCAATAAAAAAAAATCCTAGTTCAATAATTTTACCCGTCAAAAGTATAATACTTAGTCTGGCCTTTATAACACTCTAAACGTCTAGACCGTTTCGATAGATTTAAGTGTCGTTTAGGCTTTTTTTGGCACCTGATTTGTTTTATTAAATTATTTGTCGTAGAAATAATATTGAATGGAACGTTATACATCGGAAAGCATTCAACATTTTAATTATGTTGGTAATCCTAACTAAAGAGGATTAATGATGTCTTCTTGGACTTCGTATTTGTTGACAAAGTTTATTTATTCTCTGAAGCCTAGTTTACGTTCAATATCAAGATAAAATAATATTCTGATTAGATCGTCAAAATAAATAATTGATTACCAGAAACTACATTAAGCCATTTCTTAACATTGATTTCAAAACAAGAGTATCCACTCGAGATCAATAACCGTTTAGGTTTGAACATTACGCTAAAAACCTTGCAGGTTCAGTGGTTCACGTTTTGCAAACATTTTTACACTTTGAATCTTTAAATAAAAAACTACGGTGCGACTCACTCAGTCAAATAAATCGTATGCACTGAAGTCTTTGTATCGAGATTACCTCGAAGTGTCTTAGGCCAATTTTAGACTCATCATCGGGAGCAATGCGCTACGGCGGCTAATATGGATGCAAAGACGTTAATGATTTAATTAAATTTAAAAAGGTGTTGACTCATAACTCGTGAAGCAACGGAGTTTTCAGCGTTTCAGCATGTCACTGTAAACCTATCTAACTACTTTGGAAAGAACTTGACTACATACATTTCCATACACATACATATTCCCTAATGGGCTAGGCTGAACATATGAAATGCGAGACGAGCGCAGTATATTATATTCTACCTGGCACTTTCTGACGTCTCTAATTAGACAGTGACAGGTATAGTCCATCTCGCGCGCATCTTTACTCGCGACTTGCTGTGCTAAGCCGGCAGAGCTCAGTCATGATGGGTCGTATGTCTGTCTGTCTGTTTGCAGTTGAAGACCACCCCGGCGGTTGTGCGTGTGCTTCAAAAGATCGCACCACTTATCACTTTGGAATTAGCAAATGCTAAAAGATTTCACTTAACTAGAATGCGTTAATACATTTAAACGTTTTTTACATGTTCAAATGTAAAAAAAAACACACACACACTCCCATACATCACGCCTGTATTCCTAAAAGGGGTGTGCGGAAAACAGGTCTATTTTTACTCTACTTCTAGCAAGATTTTTAGGTTTAAAGTTAAGAGTTATAATAATGACAGGTTGCTAACCTGTCGCCTAAAATATACGTTAACCTATGTCCCTAGTCGCCTCTTACGATGTCTACGGAAGAAAAGGAGAAGTATTATTCAAAACTCGACACCACGCGGCGGATTCGTTTACAGACTTGCAAAATGGCTTTCTGATATACCTATTACGTATGATTAGATCCAAAATGTACCTTCCTTTCCTTGAGTCAATTTGCACCTTGGATTAACACGTGGCTTTTTATCCGGTTGGATAGGAATTTTATGCAGACGGAGTCCCAGGCAACAGCTAGTTTATTATAAATACGCTAGTCTGTCTGTTACCTTATAGCGCTTCAACCGCTGAATAGAACCCAACGGAAATCTGTTATGGAGATAATTTTAATCACAAAAAGAGACATAAGCTACTTTTTACCTCGAAAAAAGTTTAGGCCTTTCGTAGGATAGCTAAGAGAAAATGTTTTTTTTTAATAATTATGTTTTATAAACTTAGCATCAACTCGCCGCGGTATATTTATTGAAACAAATCCACCACTATACTTATAGTAATTCATATCATATCGCGATATGTCATTCAATACAGCACAAGACGCTATATTTAGAATCTATGCACTATTAACAAGGCAAATACATAGTTGCATACAGCATCGACATAGATATGCTATCGAGATAGACTAAGCACGGAGAACCGAGCGAGTATCGCATAAATATGTGAAATCTATGGTTTTTTCAATTGTATGGCACAAAATTAATTAGAAATAAATGAAATTTGAGTCGTATACCTCAGTTCAATTCCTATTATGGTGAGGTTTCGATTAAAAAGGAATATTCTGATATATTCACAGAAATACTGTTCTTGGTCTCCATTTGTGTGGATGTCTTGGATGGGTTCCATGAAGGTATGTTTTAGCGACAGGCTATACTAGAGACCTTTAGGTACTTAAAAGATGGTAAACAATCTTGACGTGTCTTTTTATTTAAACGTACACTTTATAAATCAAAATCTTTACATTTTACAATTTAGGTATGAAAAAATCATTTACTTTCATAATTGAATTGTATAGTGTAACGATTTTCATTTTTAGACTGTGTATTTCAATAAAAAGACATGTCAAGATTGTTTACCATCTTTTAAGTACCTAAAGGTCTAAAGTATAGTAACCCGTCATTATTATACCGTTATTAACGAAACACGAATAGTCATGGTGTTGGTATTTAGTGTTCTGCCTACCGCATTAGGGAACGTATGCGTGATTGTGGGTATAGTTGTTGATTATGTTGATACCTCAAATATAATAAAATAAAAAGCTTCATCTATCACAATAGTGCATCTGCGAGCATCTATTCTAGATCGGTTTGCATGTTGCAGAGCAAACAGCAAGTGTAGGAGAGGAGCTAAATATAGCTAGTGTCAATCGTCCGTCTGCCATCCGAAATAGATATCGGGAGCCTCATTCATTAGGCCGCGATCGGTTCGCGATCCCGGCAGCGTGAGGCGATTTGTTTACACACATACATACATACATTAAAAATTGGTTGGTGTAAATATTGTCCAATGATATTTATTTATTATTATTTTATTTTATTACGCGTTCCCAAATAGGGTAAAGCACACGAAGCGCTACACAGTCAAAAAAAACCATGACTATTTCAGGTTTCGTATGGTTCTAGCATATTTTTTGGGGTTTATGTTGAGAGGTATAATAGTGACCGGTTGCTAGCCTGTCGCCTAAAATATACCTACTATATTTTTAGTCGTCTCTTACGATGTCCACGGAAGAAATGGATATATTATCCTATACCCGACGTCACACGGCGGATTTGTTTCCAGAGGTGTAAAATGGCTTTCCAACGTACCTATTATGTGGTAAGGCCGCCAATTTTCAACTGCCTTTCTTTATGTTACGAAACTACTGCGAGTTTGTTCACTAAGACAAATTCAATATCTCTAATATGCTATGGAAAGTTACTGTAGGTAAGATATCCCATAAAATAATTTAACAAGCGATGAAATTTGGTTCATTACGATAATCACATATTTACTAACAATACCTGGTGATTGAAAGGTGGGTGTAAGTACCTATACTTAGACAAGTTGGAACCATTAAAAGAACGTTACTTTAAAGCAATATTATTTTTTTACATTTCTCACTTAATTTGCACATAAATTATCAGTAAAATGTGAACTTTGGATATTTTCATACATACATACATACCGTCACGCCTCTTTCCCACAGGGGTAGGCAGAGACTACTTTGTTTCACACGCTACGATTCTGACATACCTCTTTTGGATATTTTCGTAAAAAAAAAAAAGTAGGGTGACCGCACCAGTAATGGACATAGAACAAGTAATGGACAATGACTCTTATTTACTACCCACTAAGGAAATGTCATTTGTTTTACAACAATCAATTCACAACTCTATGGTCTTTAAATTATGAATGAAGTGTCCATCACTGGTGCTTGTCAGCTTAAACCGTCCATAACTGGTGCCGTCATCCTAACGAAATGCCAAAAAAAATTGGGACTATTTTTTATCTGCCCATCATCGATTTTGCTCTCGATTCCGAGTAGAAAACCCCAATTTAATCATAATCGAGAAAAAAAGGAAATGCACACCTTTTTACAAAATGGCCCATCTGAGAATGACCATACGACATACGTCGTGCGCAGTAAATCTAGCGCACTGACCGTTCTAGCCCGCCTCTAATTCAGCGGCCGCTGACTGGCCGCCCCACGACAATTGCGGCAGGACACGAGAGCCCTACTCCGGCTAAAATTAGTGACAATTGCGCGACCACTTGTTTTGCGATAATGAATATGGGCCTCCATTTGATGTTGAACAAGTTGTGAATGGGATTCGGATCGATCTGGCTAGAGAAATGATCCATTGGATCTAGAAGTGCGAAGGAAAACACTCGTAACAGTTGGCATACAGTTGACAACAGTTCGGTTTTAAAACAATTCAAAATTGGTATACAGTTCGAAAGCATTTTGCTTCCCGAACACTAGATACAAAAATATATTCAATCTGCATTATGTCATAATAAGGTGCCATTGCCATTTGCCAAAGAAAAAAAAAAACTCTCAAGCTTTATTGACATTGTCAATTTTATTATGAAGTACATTTCCTGACCTGTTTAGTAATGACGTTTTTGTAACGTAACAAAGTATAAGATTATTTTTCAACATATAACATATTGTTAGAGGCCTGTGGAGTCTAAGGCAATTTAGAAAATCTCGAATGCAGTTTTGTGTCCTTTTAAAATAGAGGAATGTTTTAACTTAAAGATTTAAAGCAGTTTCCCTTCAACACCTCTAATTTTTCCGACCCTGTAAAGTTCACATACAACAAAGTTCAGACGTTGCCCTAACCCCCAACCTGCAATGGTGTAGTAGAGTGGTTGCATCTTACTTTGCAACATAACAAAATAGTGAGTCTTAGTTTTTTAATTTTAGTTCTGAAGCAAGCGAGTTTTAAAAAAACTTGAGTGCAGTTTTGTTTAACTTAAGGATTTAAGGTAGTTTCCCTCCAAGACCTCTCATATCCCGACCCTGTAAAGTTCACATACAACAAAGGACCGACGTTGCCCTCACCCCCCAACCTGCAATGGTGTAGTAGAGTGGTTGCATCTTACTTTGCAACATAACACAATAGCGTATCTTAGTTTTTTTTTTTTAATTTTAGTGCCGGGCGAAGCAAACTAGTTTTAGACAATCTTAATGCCGTTTTGTTTAACTTAAGGATTTAAGGTATTTTCCCTTCAAGACCTCCCATTTTCCGACCCTGTAAAGTTCTCATACAACAAAAGTCTGACATTGCCCTCATCTCCCAACCTGCAATGGCGTAGTAGAGTTGTTGCATCTTACCTTGCAACATACAAAAAAAATGGCTCATCTTTGTTTTTTTTTTAATTCAGGGCGTTAATTTTAGTTCCGAAGCAAGCGAGTTTTAGAAAATCTTGAGTGCAGTTTTGTTTAACTTAAGGATTTAAGGTAGTTTCCCTCCAAGACCTCTCATATTCCGACCCTGTAAAGTTCACATACAACAAAGTTCAGACGTTGCCCTAACCCCCAACCTGCAATGGTGTAGTAGAGTGGTTGCATCTTACTTTGCAACATAACAAAATAGCGAGTCTTAGTTTTTTTTAATTTTAGTGCCGGGCGAAGCAAACTAGTTTTAGAAAATCTTAATGCCGTTTTGTTTAACTTAAGGATTTAAAGTATTTTCCCTTCAAGACCCCTCATTTTCCGAACCTGTAAAGTTCACATACAACCGACCGACGTTGCCCTCATCCTCCAACCTGCAATGGTGTAGGAGAGTGGTTGCATCTTACCTTGCTGACCAGCATATCAGTCTCGTCAAAGTGCCGCCCAAACATCTTAGGCGACTCGCCGGGAATCGGGTCGATCTTGATGCAGACCTCTTGTCCCTTGCGTGCGAACTCCACTTGCTTGTGGTTCACCTCGAGGGAAGTCACGATGCCCAGCTCCACAAACTAAAGGGGGGTAAAAGGGTTTTGTTTAGATAGTGATGAATAAGAAGGGCTTGTTATCTAACGCGTTTGCTTGCTCTGAAAAAGGTGACTCTTGGAGTTCTTTTTTATAAAAGAAAATGGCGAAGGCTAAAAACATGACAAGTTTGTTAGACAACAAAGTCCACTGTTTGATGGTGTAGCCTAAAACTAATCTTAAGATAGCATAGGAAAATTTACATAAAATTGATCTATGAAAGATAAGCCGCAAGGCGAATTTCATAAACAAACCACGAGTGTTCAATTAGACAAAGTAACTATTCTACAGGTGACGATACTTATGCTCTTCCTTATAGCTTTTTTGTACTAAACACGTATCAACACACCTGTTATTAATGTGTGTCGTGTAAGCGAAAAAGTGTAATCAATGGTAAGCATAAATAATTAAGATAAATATTTTTATACGTAGATCACGAATGAACTCCACTTTTTTTCATCATATTAATCTAGTTCCAGACAATAAGACGCCCGGTTTCATTACAACAGAATAATGTCCAATGTGTAATGTCATAACTCTCAGTGTTATCATTAATCTATATATATATAACTCAAAGGTGACTGACTGACTGACTGACTGACTGACATAGTGATCTATCAACGCACAGCCCAAACCACTGGACGGATCGGGCTGAAATTTGGCATGCAGGTAGATGTTATGACGTAGGCATCCGCTAAGAAAGGAATTCCCGAAGTTCCCACGGGAACGGGAATTAGCGGGAAAGTCCCGTTGTATGAAAAATCTAAACCTAATGCGAGCGAAGCCGCGGGGCAAAAGCTAGTGTAGCATAAACCGGAACTTACAAATAACTCTTATGGCACTTAGATTTAGAGTAACTTACTTCTTGACTAGGAACGCAAATAGGCGTTCCCTCCTTGAGTATGCCAGCCTCCACCATCACTCCGCACACGATGGGGTCGCGGGAGTTAAACACGAATTGAGGCAGCACCTGTACGAAAAAACAAATAATAATCATTATCGATCTACTAAAAACTCTTTTATATCCCTGGCTGCCATTGTGACGTCTCCTGTGTCGCCCACTAAATTGTATCTTTCTTAGTCCGCAGTAAGTTAAAAGATTCTTACAATTTTCAGCCCCCGGCATCTTACGTGGCAAGGTTTTAAGCAGTGGGGGTAAGTTCACAAATCGCTTTTTCCACGGAAGAGCGATGCGCGAACTTACCCTCACTCCTATAAATCCGAAAATTATTCCAAATACCTTCTAAAATATTCGTGGTTTAGCAGAAAACTGCAGTAGGCAACAAAATTCGTAATTATGTAGCATTCGGAATGCTTGGGAAGGTTGGTGTGTTTCCCTTATTCGCTATTAGAGACGTCAAAACGTACACATTCGCGAAAGCGAATGTTTAGGATGCGAATGTTTGAAAAAAAAAATGGAATACTTAAAAAAGTTATTGTGACAAAAGCAACATTGTTGTTGTAAATGAACACAAAAAGTATTTTTTAATGAAAACTATCGTGAAAAAAATATCAACAATATTATCTACATCTAGCGAGTGCGACAAGACGCGAACTAAACACATTCGCATTCGCAAAAAATTCGCTTCATATGATGCGAATGTGAATGTTAAAAATGATGCTAATATTCGAATCCGAATATTCGTGACATCCTTAGAACTGCAGAACCGTAAGATCCTCACCTTGAGTTTGCAGGGGAACACGGCTATGTGCTTGAACTCTTCTCTCTTCTTCTGCCTCAGTTCTTCCCGGAAAGCGGTGAACTTGTCGAACAGGTGGTAAATGATGTCGGCGGAGAATATCTTCACGCCCAGATTGTCGGCCATCTCTTGAGCGTCGCGTTCGATCTGATGAAACACTTATTTTAAAACATACTCGTACAAGTATCACGCCTGTATTCCCAAATGGGGTCGGCCAACGTTAAAAAGTCAAAACAGTTAGTATTTCACGTTTCAAGCCACTTTTAGCACAGTTTTAGGTTCCACACAGTGAAATAAATTTCTTTCGTGGACGTTGTAAGAGGCGACTAAGGAATTGGTTAAGGTAGGTATATTTTAGGCGACAGGCTAGCAACCTGTCACTATTATGCCTTCCAACTTAAAAATTAAAAGTATGCTAGAAGTGGGCACGAAACGTGAAATAGTCATGGTTTTGTCTATGTAGCATTGTGTGTGCTCGGCCTACCCCATTTTGGAATACAGGTGTGATGTATGTATGTGTGTAACACACAGGGGATACTTCAATTTCGACATGTTACTTATGCAGCACAAATAATTTCTTTTTTGTAAGAAAATAGTGTATGGTCCATATTTTTGAGCATAAAGCGGCGATTACACAGTCGTTCACCAAATGCGGTCGCCGCACGTGTTCCAAACTACGTCAGTCACCGAACATCGCCTTTACACTAAAGGCCGGTCGCGGAGCGCTCACGCTCGCACAGTGCGATGCACGTGCTCAAGTGCGAGCGTGAGGGCAATATTACTGCACGCGTACGACAGAGATAGATAGCAGCGGGTTAACGCTCGAATTTCTCTGCTCCGCTACCGTACTGTTCACCGACCACCGTCGCCTAGTCAGCCGTGACTCAACGCATGCGACCGACTGTCGCGTCTTTTGCCGCTTTACACTTACAGTATTAATTAAAAATTAAAAAACCCCCGACGAGCCTCAACGCGATGGCTTAGCTGAACGTGTAACATTCTCATCACACCTAACAAATGACCTGATGACCTTGAAGACCTGAACCGATTTCCACCAAACATAGCTAAGAACACTCTCGACGGATATAGCTTTTGAACAAAAAAAACCGCATTAAAATCGGATCATCCGTTTGAGAGCTACGATGCCACAGACAGATACATACACATTTACACACACACACACACAGACACGTCAAACTTATAACACCCCGTCGTTTTTGCGTCGGGGGTTAAAAATATGATGTAAACTAATCATACCTTGACATCGAACGCCAATATGGTGGCGTATTGAGAGTCGTGTTCCAACATGGCGGACGCCTTCATGACGTCACGCTTCACCACGGGGCCTATCCTAATGGCCGAATACTGAAAAAAAAATAGACGTTTTTTTATTTATCTTGAAAAATACGGATAACTCACGTTTTAAATCGCGTTTAGCTTGACATGTTTCGGCCTAGTCCGTAGCCCTTTATCTAGGAGCCGCGGCGGCTGCTGCTGCCTAACGCAAACCGCGCGCCACCGCTCTATACGCGGTTTTTTATTTATTTAATAAAGTGCGCCTTCTTGAATGTTATGTTAGGATTTTAGGAGTTATCCTTTTCCTTATCGGGAAAATTTGCTGATTTTTACCATAAATTTGACTCAGTATTCTAAAAAAATGCCGCTCAGTCCATTTCGCTGTCGCTGTAACTGCATTGTCGATATAAATAAACCGCCTTGAATCACTATTATAAACAAAACCGCACCAGAATCAGTAGTATAGTTTTAAAGAACTATGTATACATAGGGACAGACAGCAAGAAGAGATTTTGTTTTATACTATGTAGTAATATTGGTAGTGATAGTGACGTACCGGGATCTTGCTGGTCCGAAGGAATTCGAGGAGCGCTTCAAGCGATCCCAGCGTGGACGCCTGCACGTATACTCCTCGCTCCGTCAGTTTGATTGATGAGAGAGCTGATTTCAATTCGCGGGCCACTTCCTCTCTGGAGAAAAAAACAATCACAATCCAGAGAAGATTCTTCCAAAGTTAGGTAGATAAAACGATATTTTTAAGAGATTAAACTCTTATATGCAGTAGGCATATGATTATGTTACTGCTGTGTTTTGGCAACTCGATTACGTGGCAGGTCATGTGACCCACAAATTTTGTGTCAGCTGCTGTTTCACTTATTTTTTCGTTTTTGACGATTTTTCTTAGTTTATCGGCTCGGTTTGTTAACCCCCGACGCAAAAACGACGGGGTGTTATAAGTTTGACGTGGCTGTGTGTGTGTGTGTGTGTGTGTGTGTGTATGTGTGTGTGTAAATGTGTATGTGTCTGTCTGTGGCATCGTAACTCCCAAACGGATGATCCGATTGAAATGCGTTTTTTTTTGTTTGAAAGATATATCAACCGAGAGTGTTCTTAGCTATGTTTGGTGGAAATCGTTTCAGGTCTTCAAGGTCATCAGGTCATTTGTTTGGTGCGATAAGAATGTTACACGTTCAGTGGGTTGGGGCTCGTCGGGGGTGTTGTTAATTTTTAATTAATGTTTTATAAGTTTGTAATAAAAAATATAGAAGCTAACACGGATACGTGCTAAAGCAATTCAAGAAATGGCACGGATGTGCTCTAAGAGTGTCACCTCTAGTGATGATACGTACTTCAACACCTCGACTTCGTCCGGCTTCTGAGCCACCAGCAGGTTCAGGCCGGCGATGGCCTTCTCCAACTCCTTGGCCGCTATCTTCACTCCCTGCGCACCCACCACTTCTTTGTGCTCCATGTATGCGTTCTGTTGAACAACCACGTTGATTTTAGGAACGAGCGTAGCTAAGGGGAGGGTTTTAGTGGTTCAAACCATGCCCCCGAAAGTTCCGATATAAAAAAACTGGTTGCCTGTAAAGTCGGTATACGGGCGAAAGTTTTACGTGACAACGACTTTGAGAGGTAAAATAATTTTAAAGTGAATATTCATTCGTATAGTAGGAAGAAGGATGAAATAATAGTAACTTTCACTTTTAATGTCTGTCT
>BHDV01000456.1:619537-638864 GCA_005406045.1 Adoxophyes honmai
GGGGGGGGATGACACCTACAATATCCGCCCCGGGTGTTACCCATAGCTACGCCACAATAATCAGTTTACATAGGTGTGGGGCCCCATTTTTTTATTTGCCCTAGGGCCCTTGGGTACCTAGCTACGCCACTGGGTCTACTGTCACTGACCTTGACGCGAAGCTCCTTCATGGGCTGCGGCATGAGCAGCGAGCGTATCTGCGTGACGATGGGCCCGTCCGTGCCCGCTAGCACCATCGTGTCGCCCTCGTGCAGCGTACCGTTTATGAGGATCGTGTCGATCGTCGTGCCGAGGCCGGGGATCGCTTTGACCTGAGAACGGGAGAAAAGAGATTATTACATGTATGTGATTGTAGAATACCTCCCTATTTCTTGAAATAGAAAAAAATATTTGCAAGAATACATAGCTCACATTTACTAGTAGTATAAAATAATAATGATGTCTTGACATACCTCATAACAATTCAAAATTTAACAAACAATATTTTAACTCTATATTTAACAGTTAAACTTAAAATGAAATGAGATCATTTTGTTCTCTCTCCCGTTACAGCGCTCGACGGTACCAGGGACACATAAGAACGCAGATCATGATTCTCTTGGACTGAACCATCTCATACCTCAAGCACAGTGGCTAACAGCTGTTGTGAGAATACTAGTCGCCGGTGCAGCGGTCCTTCGCACGCCTGAACGATCATAGCGAGAAGATTGCCCATGCCCTCTCCGGTCACAGCGCTCGTGGGTACCAGCGACACATAGGAACGCGGGTCGGGATTCTCGTAGAAGAGAGCAGCGTTGAGTCCCTGAAAAAAACAACAAAAATACATCATCAGTGGAAATTTTAATTGCCTAACTCATACGTTTCTTGAGATACAGCCTGGTGACAGACGGACAGCCAAGTCTTATTGAATCAGCCGGCTTTGCACAGCAAGGCGCGTGAGAAAGACTTTACTTGTCACTGTCTAATGTAACCAGACAAACCAGAAAGTCACAGGTATCGCGCGCACAAACATTCCGTTACATTTTTCCGTATAGCAGTGACAGAATGGAACCATAAAATTAGTATGAAAAATTGGAGATCTCACCTGCTCAGCGAACTGCAGCATAACATCCTTGCTTCGCTTCTCAAACTCAATCTGCGTGTTGGTCTGCTGAGTCTTCAATATATCTCTAACATCCTTGCGCTGGTAACTCTCCCAGTCGTAGAGACGGTCGATCTTGTTCAGGGCGACTATGAACGGAGTCTTCTTTTGCTTCAGGAGGTTAATAGACTCGATGGTTTGAGGCTCCAGCCCGTGCATAATGTCGACCACCTGTTTTATGAGATGAGATGAAATTGCTAAAAGTGGCACTGGATTTTAGAATTCATGTGATCTGTCTACCCCTCATGGGAATACAGGCGTGAGAATATGTGTGTATGTGTATGTGATTGACTGATCACTTTGAGGATTGCCACCCATATTTTATAATAAAGTACTGTAACTACAACCCAAAAACTTTTTCTCCAAGAAAGCTGAAATTTCACAGTTAAGCGGCAAATGAACCAAACAAGTATGTAATTTAATAATCTTGGAATAATTTACTCTTACCCTCACCCTCCCTTGATTTGTGAAAATTGATATATTTACTCGCAAATTAAGAATGACTTTTTGGAGACATTTTTTTTTCTTTTAAAGATAATTTATTCCTAGCTACTACTATGGCTACTACAACAACAAATAATTATGTTTCACTAGGACAGATGACGACTTTTTTTCAGTAAGTAGTTGATCTCTATTCTTTGGAAATCTATTCCAAGTATTACAACATCTACGTAAGTCGTAAGAAAGAAATTAGGAAGTCCATACTCACAAGAATAGCAATGTCACACAGCGAAGATCCTCTACTCCTGAGGTTACTGAAGGACTCGTGGCCGGGCGTGTCTATGATGAGCAGGCCGGGGAGTTTGAACGCGATCTCATTTACCTGAAATACAATTTTACTGTTAAACATACACACATAAAAGCCTATTCCTTACAGGCAGTGCCAAAAGAACATCATTTGTTTCTATTCTAACATACTCTGAAGTTTCGAGTGACGTCACTACGTTGTACAATTTTTACCTTTGTCTATGTTTAATTATTTGATAAACCAAAAAATAAGTATGACATATTTTTTCGTAATAGGTGTTGTGTTGTTGACAGAAAACCGACGAATCACTTACCCCCTTAACATGTTTTGTCTGCTCCTTAATATTCTCAATAGGTACATTGGTGGCTCCGATCTGCTGTGTAATTCCACCAGCCTCTCCATCTTGGACGTTGGTCCTCCGCAGCTTGTCCAAGATCTTAGTCTTGCCTGTGTCTACGTGGCCGAGTACGCAAACGACAGCCGCCCGAAGCGGATTGTTGGTTTTGTTGGCTTCATTATCCTCTTTGCGTTTCTGGTAAAAGAAAGTTGTAAAAATAATTATTTACAGACAACACGCCTGTATTCCCTAATGGAGTAGGCAGAGCGCACGAAAGGCTACATAGACAAAACCATGGCTATTTCTCTTTTCGTTGCCATTTCTAGCATATATTTTTTTTTAGGTTGTGAGTTGGCAGGTGTAATCACTAGCCATTCGCCTAAAGCATATAAAGAAATATAACATATAATTAGAATAACACGTCCCCATTTCTTCCATGGATGTCGTAAGAAGCAACCAAGAAAAAAGGTTAAGGTATGCTTTAGGCTTTAGCTTTTGTATAATTTAGTATGGCCATTAAAACATCAAAATATAACTCTTACCTCTAATCTCTTCAGTACAGCTTCTCTCTTTTTTTGCGCATCAGTCATCTGGTCGTCTTCCGAGTCCTCTTCAGAACTGGAATCCTCATCAGAGCTGTCGTCTTCTTCTGACGAACTCTCTTCTTCCACAACCTTCTATAGAAGAATTACGAAAAATCATGATGAGTATAAAAATTAAACAGCAAAAACATAAGTTGTATTATAATGCTATCTCTCCCACCACCATTAACCATGATAATGATGTAAACGAACAAATAAATTACATCTCCTACACTGGTTTTGGAAGGGTATCTCTATGGTCAGTAAATTCACACGGAATTGACAAATATTTAGCATGTCATCATTGGTCAATCGTTTAACGAAAACATGTTAAGTTTTATGTAATCTTGCGTTAAAAAGTGACTCATACTTGCATATTAAAATCTTAGAATACGAAGAAAGTCATGAGAAAAAGAATCATGATTGTCATAAACACACAATTATATGTGTATTTTAAAGCAATTACGCGTTTCGTAGTAATTTTAATAAATATATTTCAATAGGCTTAGGAAATAAGTGTCTTGCACATGGGTGATCATGGGATCAAAATCATTGGTAACATACCTCTTTAGCTTTCTCATTTCCCTTCTTTACATCTTTGGCAGGAGTAACAGGAGCGGGCTCTGGTTTCTCTGGCTCTGGTTCCTCCTCTGAAGACTCCGCATCCCATGCATCTTTCACTGCATCATCTTCTACCTTCTTCTTTTCTGTTGGCTTCTGCTGTTCTTCCTATAAAGAAGTATATTTTTTTTGCGTCTATAAAATGTTGATTAAATGGACTTCTAACTACATAGACAAAAGACTGGTAGAAGTATTCTGGACAGCTTACATACATTGAAGCACAGTCTAATTAAAAAAAAATTAAAAAAATACAGAAATAGTGAATGAATAATAGTAATTAAAATTAAAATGCATCATACCTTTTTATCCACAATTTCCAATTCAATCTTCTTTTCGTCCTTTGGTGTCGAGGGAGGCTCCTGAGACATCTGAGTCTTTAGTTTGGTTGGCTTGACCCTTGTCCCAGGTCGCGGTGGTTTCTTCTCTGACCCACCTACTTCTATGCCCTGGGCTTTCAAAGACTCCAACATAGCTTGAGCCCTAGCCTTCTCAGCTTTCTGTTTGGGCGTCAAAAGTTTCCCTTCAGCCTTCAAACGCTCCTTGCGATCCTTTTCTTTCTGCTTTTTCCTTTCTTTCTTTTCTTTCTCTAATCTAATGGCTTCGAGCCTCTGTTGTTCGCGTTCTTCTTCAAGCTTTATTCTTTCCTCTTCCTCTCTTTTTAAGCGTTCTTCTTCTTCCTTCACTTTCTTCAAAGCTTCTTGCATGGCAGCAATAGTCTTCTTTGTTGGACCTTTCTTGCCTTTATCATCCTTATCTTCCTTGTCTCCTTTACCTTTTTTCTTTTTCTTACCCTCAGCTGCTGGTGTGTCACCTTCAGCTTCTTTTTCTTCAGAAGGTTCCTTAGCTTCATCTTTGGGTTCCTCTGCAGGTTTACTTTCTACTTTCACATCAGGCTTGACTTCTGCTTTTGGTTCTGCTTTTTTGCCTTCCTCTTTCTTCTTAGCTTCTAGTTTTTTCTGCTTTTCTCTCTCTTTCTTTTCCTTCTTTTTCTGAGCAGCTGTTTTAATAGTTACATCAAGCTCATTATCACTGCCATCTTTTTCCTCATCTTTTTCTGGCTCTACAGCCTTGGCTTCTTCTTTCTTACCCTTTTTTTTAGTTTTAGGTTTTTCTTCTTCAGCTTCAGCAGGTTTAGCCTCTTCAACAGGAGTTGGCTCTTTCTTGACACCTGCATATTCCATTTCCAATTCTGCAAGTACCTTTTCTAAGTCATCATCACTGTCATCTTTCTTCCTTTTGGCCTTTTTGCCTTTTTTGCCAGCTGGTTCTTTTTTCTCTGGGACTTTCTTCTGCGGCTGTGGTCTTTCATCTTCTGAAGAAACAGGGGCCTCAGGTGCTGATTCAGGTGAGTCTTCCATTTCCAAGAATGAAAATCCGCTTTTATCTGCAGCCTTCTTTCCTTTAGTTGGTTTTGGTGCAATTTCATCATCAGATTCTGTTTTAAAGAAGAAGCTTGTTATAATTTTAACTCAGCAAAATGCACACAAACATTAATTGCATGAGAAGTCTGACTTACCATCACTGCTAGCTTCTACTTTCTTCTTTTGAGACTTCTTTGATATTGAAACATTTTTGATATTCTTTGTGACCTCTTTGACATCTTCCTCAACAGACTTCTTATGTTTGGACTTGGCTTTAGGCTTCTCATCTTCACTATCATCTGATTCAACTGCAATCCTGAAAAATTATCAATTAAAAATACTGCTGCTTTACAGTAATGAGAAAAAATTGCTTGATGGTGATAACTAAATAAAATACTACAGAAGACAAAATTTATAAATTTTTTGATATCTGCTTTTGCTCTAAAATTTCATAAGGTAGAGTTTTTTTTATGAGCACTGCTCCTTTGCAACTTGATTATTAAGATGGTGTTAGCTAAATGGCCAAGACCATAGCTATAGACTAGTATTCACAAATGGGGTAGCAGAGAAATGCTACATCAACAAAACCATACTTCAAGTTTAATGGACACTTCTAGCATTTTTTCTCTAGATTTTAAGTTGGCAGGCATAATAGTGACAGGTTGCTAGCCTGTTGTCTAAAATATACCTTAACCTATGTCCTTAGTCGCCTCTTACAACACCCATGAAAGCAACAGGAAGATGTTATTCTAAACCGGAACTAAACCAATTATAACCAAGGTGAAGCATTAATATGTGACGAAATAAACAGAAATAGTATGCAGGACACAATAATGATCTAATGACTTCACCCTTGGTTGATACATCCCTTATCTACTGAGGTTTTTTTATGTGCTCTTGTTGAATCAAGTCAAAAAAGGAAATATGATACTGTTTTTAATTCTGTACCTATTTTCCCTGTGATATGAGCAACTGTAATTGCACAATATTAAGTTGATTCATCAGATTGTGTCAATTTAAAACAACATGAAATCAATCATCCACCATAACCATCTAGTTACCCTGCTGAAATTGCTAAATGTGGCACTGGATATTTTGATTCATGTGCTCTGCCTACCCCTCTTGGGAATACAGGCATGAGAATATGTATGCATGTATGTATGTATGAAACTTATTGTAAAAGGTTCTGGGTTGCAAGATAAACAACACATGTTTGGCAGCTTATTTCTAATGACTGGCACTTGGCTTTACACTTTATGACTTAATATGAAAACATGACTAAAGGTGCCCTATTGGGCCAGTGCCCTAAAGACCCAGTGGGTATTTTATATTGGGTGGTGATGATAACGAAAATTAGTAAAATATAAGACTGCAGTGTTTAGAACAAATTATTTCATAATAGAGGGTCAATATCGTAAACAATATGTGTGGTGGTTTATTTTACAATGGCTTTTCAAGTAATTTTTAGTGTGTATCAATACCAACTGCATACTGAATAAAATTTTATTTTGCATTTGTGACTAATTTAGAAATGCATGAATTGCATAGCATATGAAACTGTAGCCTTGTCCCTCCTTATTTGAGACTTGTATGGCCCTCCACTCGTAAGTAACATTCAGCAAAGCCACGCTCTGCATAACTTTGTCATTGTAATTCTATGCGACCACCAGCTGGAAAGGATTTTTGAAAGCACTTAACCTAAAAATAACTTACTTTTTGCCTTTATTTTGCGAAGGCTTCACGGCATCAATGTTAGTGGTTTCCACGTCGCTCTCGCTGAAAACATTGGTAGAGCTTTAGTAAAACCTGTTTTACGCTCAATAAAAGCTAGTGAAATATTCGCTGAAGAACTTACCCGTCTTCTGCCGTCTGAAGCTTCTTTCCCTTTTTAGCTTTACCCATTGCGCTGTTTCAATTACTATTAAGTCACAATGCCTTTAATGTAGGGTTTGAATTGCGTGTATTTATTAATTTCTATCATGTGAAACGTAATCAATGCACTAATTTTAAGTAGCCGAATTAAAACGACTCTGCCGTCGTACTCAATATTCACAGACACACGTCCTCCATTCACGTCAATTTTTAGTTTGACTTAATTTGACATTTCGTTTCATTTTACTTTTTTTTTGACATAATCAAGGACACTTGTCTCATACATCCAGAGAACAAGACAAGACGTGTAAAAGAGCCCCTTCCAGCCTACTTGCCGAAATAACATTTTGACTTTGATTTTCGATTAGATTTATTGAATGTGAAACGTGAAATAGACTTACTGGGAATTAATGCAGTAAAACAGATCTTCTCACATATTTATATCGAAATTAGCTCGACATTTTTCGGATCAAATCGTGACCTTTCATATGAATACACGCCACGGCAGTGAATAAACGCGCACGGCAGTTTTGTGTTTAAAATAGCAAACCTTGGCTTATTATTTATAAATAAAAGACAAAAAAAGTTACGTCGAGCCGTTGCATAGCCGTTGTAAAGACAAGAAAATAGTTAAGTTCATATAACTCAGCTGTTTTACTTAATATTGTTGGATTTTTAAGTGCCTCGAACTACATAATAATTGACATATTTGACATTTGTTTTACTGACATTTTCAATCATTTTGAAATCTGCAATGTGACAGAAATTGTATTAAAATTTTTAGTCAGTTTATTCATTCTAATCAGAATGTATAAAGGTTTTACACGAATCCTGGCCCTTTATTGTACAGAAAAAGTCCAACCGTGTATTTCTCCATTTATCAGAACAAATGTTCTTTGCACTCGTAATGGAAAACCTGGATGTTTAGGTTATGTTTTCAAGAGAACTAAAAAACATGACCGAGGTGGTCCTTCGGCATTATTTGTGCCTATACCAGTGAAGCCGAATCCTGATGACATGAATATAGGAGAGGAATTCACCGGACGGTTAAAAAAGCAAGACTTGCTTAAGATTCTTAACAGATTCTACCAGAAACCGGAGATTCGTGTTTTGGCGGCAGAAAACGGTTTGGACGAGCAGTTGTTGCATCAGGCTTTTTTGTCGTTCCGAAGACACTGTCTAGAACATGATTTACCGCCGGATTTACACATAACTATAAGTGACATAATACAAGGTTAGATTCCAATAAGAAACATAACTTTAAACTTAATTTTAAGTCATGTAATGGGCACTTAAATGCTAACTCAAACTCTTTCGCAGGTGCGGGTCATGTAGATGATTTGTTCCCGTACTTCCTCCGCCATGCTAGACTAGCCTTCCCCCACTTAGACTGTTTAGATGACCTGAAAAAGATTTCCGACTTGAGGACACCAGCTAACTGGTAAGCCACCAAACGAACCATGCAATCAAATTTTTTAAATTCTTTTGTTTCTGAGTCTCAAAGGTTAAATGTTAATAATTTTTCTCAGGTACCCACAAGCTAGAAGCATGAACAGAAAGATAGTGTTTCATGCTGGCCCCACAAATTCTGGCAAAACTTACCATGCCATGGAAAGGTTTCTGGAGGCTAAATCTGGAGTGTACTGTGGCCCACTGAAGCTGCTAGCTACAGAGATATACCACAAGTCAAATAAAAGGGTAATAAAAACAATTCATACTTTATTTCTGATTAAAATATCTGCATAGCTGGCTGGCATGAAAAACTTTGCTTTTAAGTTAAAGAATATGTCCCACTCTGACTAGGGGTGAGCAAAAGTGATAGGTAATTTTTAAAGATGCCCCTAGTAGTTGTTTTGCTGGACCAAATACCAACTAATTTAACTAACTAATCTAACTAAGGTTAGTCCTTTACCAAATCTGATATTCAGCAAAATTATTAGTTTATTTAAATCACTCCTTTGCTGGCCAAATAGGTTCTAATATGTACACTATGTGTTTTTGTTTATTATGTAAAAATAGGGAATACAGGTGTGATGTTATGTATGTATGGATGTATGTATGTATAAATAATGATTAAAATTTTAATGTAACATAAATCTTGCACAAGAAGATTTGTTGTTTCCTCCTATATCATGTTGTGTAGCCGATAAAATATAAATACTCAAACCAAATGTACTTGGCATTGAAACTGAATAATTCGGCCAAACATGAATATTGAAAATATGCCAAATACAGAATACCAAACAAATATTTGTTGCATCTTTGGTAATTTATGTCCTTCATACATACTACAGTTTATGTCTTTACATGGTGAACTCATTAAAATGAGAAGAAGAGAAATCTGTTTAAACAATACCACTAAAATCACAATTAAAAATAGTTGACTAAAGAGGCAAAATCAAATATTTAACAAAATCAGAGTTAAAAAGTTTTTTTTTTAACAAAGCTTAAGTATGTCTTAAAAATGACAGTCGGTTCTGGTCTGACCACAGAATTAGGTATCTCAATTGTAGTAATTAAATATTTGTGACTAATTTTCAGGGTACACCTTGTGACCTAATTACTGGTGAAGAGAGAAGGCATGCCTCCCAGAGCAGCACTCTAATAGACACTGAACTGGAAACTGCCCCAGAAGACACATTGGTAGAAACAGAGACTGAGCTGACCCCCTCAAGTCACACCGCTTGTACAGTGGAAATGACCTCACTTAACAATTCTTGTAAGTTTGTTTTGTTAATGACCTGTAGAGGAGTAATGATGTATATTATTCTGAAACGGAAGGGAACTAATCAATCTTAAGAGTGTAATTTTTAAAATTTATCTCTTGGTTTTTACAGATGAAGTGGCTATAATTGATGAGATACAGATGATTGGAGATAGAGGACGAGGTTGGGCGTGGACCAGAGCTATTTTAGGTATGTTTACGGAAGTTTACAGTATTCAGCATTCAATTTGGCCAAAATTGACAGGTTTGCAATGCGGTGTGGGGGGCAAACGTTAAACGACGAAGAAAACGCGAGCAATCATTATCATGGAAACCAATCATGACTTCTGCCATCTGTCAATTATGCCCAATACATATTACAAATGGCTACCTTTATGCAATTTTTATTCATCTGATTTCATATATTGCTTTATATTGTAGGACTCCAAGCGGAGGAGATACATTTATGTGGTGAAGCTGGGGCCATTAGCTTAATAGAAGAAATATGCAACACAACTGGGGAAGAAATAGAAGTATGTTCAATATGGCTACCATTATACAAATTATATGTAACTTTCATTTTTGAAATACACATATTACTATGGCCTAATCATGTTCAATAACTGGCCTTTTAAACACTCAATTTTTTTTAATCTATAAATAAACTGTGAAGCCTATATGTTTCGTCATTTATGGCTTTGTTTCAATATTCAATCTATCTATGATAAGCTTTATTGAGGTAGGAAAATGATAAAATACTGTGTTTTTAGATGATTAAAAGAAAAAGGGTTTTTTCCGTGTCAAATTTCTGTTAATAAATGTCTTTCTTGCTTTCTATCTATCTATCTAAATCTATAAACCATCAGTAGATTGAATATTGGGGCTGGAGAATAGGTATTTTGATGCGACATTTCATGATGTCCAACCTGATTACTCAGTCTAGTTTCTCCTTAAGTAAAAATCGTCTTAATTACTCATGTTCAGGGAAAATCTATCTTAGAAGTATTATCCCAAGCTTTCATTACAGTTTTTTTACCCATTCAGTTGACCATAACCCGGTAGTAACCCAATTGAACTAAAGATGTTGGCTCTTCATATAAATATGTATTTTCCAGGTCCGGACATACAAGAGGCTGACCGAGCTCAAAGTGGAAGACAGCTCTCTTGGCTCCTTGGATAACGTGAAGCCCGGCGACTGTATAGTGTGTTTCAATAAGAACGACATTTACAGTGTAAGTCGAGCCATAGAACAGAGGTCAGTCCTATTCGAGGCAGGTATCCAATGTTAGCCCACACTCGCGCCTAATGCCACTAATTACTGACAGTATAATGTTACTAAACAGAAAGCCTATTGTCTAAAGCGCTCCGAATCACAATCGCTTTAAATTTGGTAAATTGAAATTGATCTTGCTTTAAATTTGGAACAAATGGTATCGTGTAACGTCATAATAGTCGAACTGAATTAAGTATCAACTTAAGATAAACAACATCAATTTAAGGTGTCAACAAGGGTGGTCGACATTATGGTACAGTATTACCAAACAAAGAATGCTCCACGTTATACCTGCGTGCTGAACACTTGCGTTGTGATTAGTTATTGATTGAAGTCTCAGACAGATGCCTCATGACAGATGTCTAGCACCCCAGCGCCAAATGCGTCGAGTAGCCGAACTATAGTGTCTGCATAGCAAGCAAAATTGTGCCCAGAGTGTCTATAAATAAAGTTCAATATAGATAAATTACTCGTTCGGCTACTCCCGGATATCGTTCTACTCTGCGCTGCTCGGCGCAGACGGTAACAGCCGATGTGACTTATTTTCTTGGGAATACTGTAAATTGTGTATAAATCAACTTAAGTTCAGGTAACATTTTAATTCCTGAAATTTATTATCTTAGCATTTATTGCTTGCACCTTGTTTCTAATAACTATTGATCGAAGCCTTAAATGGGTAACACGTCTTTTAAACATTATTGCCAATTTTTTAGTCAATTAGAGGCATTAGGCACTGGTGTGGTCTGGCTTTTTACATCGTCCATTCTTTAGTTTTTAGTGTTAAATGTGTCTGTGTGTTTTGAACCATGGACTGGACCGATACTTTCATTATGACATACCATATAGGTAAAGTAAATTTTATGCACCTTAAATAAATTTATTGCTTAAACTTCAACTGGAAACATTTAGTGAGATAAATTCAACTTTATTTTTTATTGACCGATAATTATTGTAATGTGTGTGTTAATGTAATGGTGTAGTTATAGGCCCCGGCAAGTTGGAGGGCACGATTTTAGAGGATAAATTCGCGCATGGCTTTTACCTGGAAAAAGCGTTGCGCGAATTACTCTCCGACTCAGTGCCGTAACTAGCCTTTTATGCGCCCGGTGCGAGCTTCCAAAACTGCGCCCTTGAAGATACTGGTCTGGTCATATCTGCGCCCTGTGCCTGGGCACCGCTGGCACCGCCCTAGTTACGGCACTGCTCCGACTCTCTTAAATCGTGTCATCTAACTGGCCAGTGCCTGTAATATGCTTTTTTAAACGGTCAACCTAGAAGCTTTAACACATTGACTGCCAACTCTCAACGCACACTTGCATTTAAATGCCTGCAAATCTTTGACAGCGGCACTGGCAGTCACAAATTCGCATATATGCGTTACCGGCAATGAATGCAAAAATATTTTTAACACTGTTTTACTCCCCGTACCTGTACTTATTATTTTACTTACTATTTGTTTGTTGTAGAGGTCACGAAGTAGCTGTGATATACGGTAGTCTTCCGCCGGGCACTAAACTCGCCCAAGCCAACAAGTTCAACGACCCCGACAGCTCGTGCAAAGTCATGGTGGCCACTGATGCTATCGGTCTTGGGATTAATTTGTGAGTTGATGGAACACACATCTTTTTTTGTATTTTTTTTATTACACTTTGCTTCAACATTTTTTACATCACTAAACTGTCTTTTATTTTTCAGGAGCATAAGAAGGATAATATTTTATTCACTGATAAAGCCAGTGATCAACACAGACGGCGACAAAGAAATGGATGTTATAAGTATTTCTCAAGCCTTACAAATTGCAGGTAAAAATAAATTTACTAGATGCCTTTTTATATTTTACTTAGGTAGTTACTGTACATATATATGTATTTCGAGAGTCATGACTCAAATTTGCGACTAAGTAAATGTTTTCTAAACAAAAATAATTTAAATTGTTTTTTTTGTACAATTCGGTGAAGGAAAACACCCTGAGGAAACTTGCACATAGCGACAAAGTAGTCAACAAAGTATTCAATCTTGTGTTTGTGTGTGAAGCTCGCTTGGAAACTATAGCCCAAGCTGTCTCATAATAATGAGAGATCTGTGCCCAGTAGTGGGACGTGTTTAGGCTGGATTATTATATTATTTTATTGTACGTATTATACAATGTTTACTTACTTTTACTTACCTCGTCCTTGGTCAGGTCGCGCCGGCCGTTACGGCAGCGCGTGGGAAACAGGATACGTGACGTCATACAAGCCAGAGGACCTGCCGACTCTTAAGGAACTGTTGAGCCGATCCCCCGAACCAGTCAGCCAAGCGGGCTTGCACCCCACTGCGGAGCAGATGGAGCTATACGCGTACCACTTGCCTCACGCTGGACTCAGCAGCCTCATGGTGAGTCTATCCATACATAAACCTGCGTTAGGGAGCTGTTGAGCCGATCCCCAGAGCCAGTCAGCCAAGCGGGCTTGCACCCGACTGCAGAGCAGATGGAACTGTACGCGTACCATCTGCGAGATCCCCTTGGAATGCATAATTTTATTTAGACTATTATTGTTTCGCATAATTGATTTGGCATAATTAATTTTGGCATAACAGTACTTGCGCATAATAATACTTTGGCCTAATACTTTTTTGGCATACTACGCTAATAGCATAATTTCATTTGGACTAATTTGTATTGGCCGAATACACATTACGCATACTATTGTTTGGGCTAATAATTATTTGGTATAAATGACACTATGCATAATTTAAAAACTCAGTATCGTTGTTACCATGTATTTACTATTATTAGGTTAGGTTAGGTTAGTATGAAATACAGGCGCGAAGCGCCTTAACATCGCGGAATAGTTCGCGGACCACCATCGACATCGATTTAGTTCCTAAATAAAACATAAGTATGCATAGCATTGGTATGAATAGCAATAATTACTACGAGCCATTGGTACAAAACTTTACTATTTTTTGGCATAATACTGTTATGCATATTGATATGATGCCATTTGATTATTATGCCTATTTATGCTTATGCTTATAGACATTAGTCTTGATGACGATTATGCTTCCTGTATTTATGCTTTTTAATGTTATGCGTTAAAGAATATGCGTAATGATGATTATGCAATAAAAATTTCGGCGAAAAGTGTTATGCGAAACAATATTAGTCTAAAAAACTTTATGCCTTCCAATAGAGAACCACCATCTGCCTCACGCAGGACTCAGCAGCCTCATGGTGAGTCCATCCATACATAAACCTGCGTTAGGGAGCTGTTGAGCCGATCCCCAGAGCCAGTCAGCCAAGCGGGCTTGCACCCGATTGCAGAGCAGATGGAACTGTACGCGTACCATCTGCCTCACGCTGGACTCAGCAGCCTCATGGTGAGTCCAGCCATACATAAACCTGCGTTAGGGAGCTGTTGAGCCGATCCCCAGAGCCAGTCAGCCAAGCGGGCTTGCACCCGATTGCAGAGCAGATGGAACTGTACGCGTACCATCTGCCTCACGCTGGACTCAGCAGCCTCATGGTGAGTTTGTCAGAAAGACTCCAATAGAGAGAGCTCTCTCCAGGCAGACGTTATGCCTGGGGACCGAAGTCCACAGAGAGAATGTTGGAAGTTGTATTTATGCAACCGATCTTTGGAACTTCGTTAGCGCGATGCATACTTTGACAGTTGATGACGTTCGTGGAGGAAGTTCTACTACTGGATGATAAGTGGCGTTAGGTTCGTTACAAGTTCATTCATACATAAACAACCTTCATAAATATGACGCTTATGTTCTCAAATGAGGTAGGCAGAGAACACAAAACATTTCGCAAGTCATGACTATTCTGCGCTACGCAGCTACGTCTCATAATTTTAGATTTTAACATAGATGGATGTGGTATGATAGTGATAGGTTGCCAGCCTATGGGCGCTTCTGCACTACCATGAATTTTACGGTCCGGCAGTCCGGAACTTTACGGTTCGGCCGTCCGGGTTTTTACGGTCAAATTCATGGTAGTGCACAAGTGCCCTATCGCCTAAAGTATACTTAAACCTATTTCCATAGTCGCCTCTTACGACATCCACGAAAGTAATGGAGAGGTGATATTCTCGACAACACACAGACAAGACCAGACAACGTATATGACAAGACGTCACGAATTTGTGTAACAAAGTGCCTATGATAAACAAGTTTTTGAAATAGATAAAATAGTAAATAGAACGTCTGATAAGACCCTACTATTTCGGTAAACAATGTGGAATAGTGCGTATAATGTACGATGAAATAAAATTTAGGGGTCATTTAAAAAATAGTTGAAGCAATAATAACGCGTTGCACTTTTGCTTTAAGAATATGAATAGATTTTGTGCTAGCGTTGCAACTTTAACGCATCTAAAAATTGGACATACCTACATGCTTACATACAATGTGATATATTTCAGCATGGCCTTTCGGTTTTCTTTTTGTTGGTATCGATAATTAAGTTTCCTCTGTGTCTCTGCCTCACAAAGGTTAGTTGTTGTCACTATCAAGGATAACAGATTGAAAGACAAACTTAAATTTGTTATTAAATATGAAATGTTTTGTATGCTTTGCCTACCCCATCTGGTACATAATACAGACGTGATGTTTTATGTACAGTCAACCAATTTGATTCCTAGGCCACTATAGAACTTAGTCGCATTGACAACGTCAGTTAAGTGCGGGTCAAACAATTATCAACTCTCCAATCACAATATGAAATAATCGTAAAGAGTTTAAACGTTTTAGCTTCATGACATGACATTAAAAAAGTTTGACAGAAATACTGTGACAATTTCAGTTAACCTTCTTTTATACGCAAGTGTGACAGAGAAACAAATAGACGATTCAGTGAAGTTTTGTCAGAAAAGCATTTTTAATTTTCATCCCGATATCTATGACATGAAAGTTATTGATACCTAAACAAACTCCTTTTCTATTGATTATCGATGACACATATTCGAAAAAGTTAAGATGTCATCACGACATGCGTAATGCAACAATCAATGTCATAGAAGTTAAACAAATAAATGTATTACGACATGGTTCTACAGTGGCCTAGGAATCAAATTGGTTGACTGTACGTACACATGTATGATGTCACGTAAAGTGTGGTTAGTTTTACATAATATTGGTTCACATCTTTATCCGATGTGCAGCGAAACGGCGTTGACATGGTGATAACCTTGCTACACATGTCACTCGCTTGCAGTACAAACTTATGGAGATATATAGAGAAAGATTATGTTTTCCTGGTCCAATCAACTTCATTGTGCTGTTATTCTGTTCCGTAGATCAGGAGAGAACTGTGGTATAGTTGCTTAGAAATACAGACACATCACGCCTGTATCCCCAAAAATGGGGTAGGCAGAGCATACGAAACGTTACATAGACAAAACCGTGACTATTTCACGTTTTGCAGTAACTTGTTTCCTTAGTCACTTCTTACGACATCCACGAAAGAAATGGAGAGATGCTATTCTAAATTTCACACTACACAGGATTTCATCCAAATATTATTTCCTTAAAGTCAATGGAATTTTATAAAAATACCTTATATACTTGGGGCCCTCACCACAAACCGGCCAAGTGCGAGTCTGTCTCCCGCTTGAAGGGTTCCTTACTGAAAACTGCAAAAAAATACGGTTTTTGTAAAGGAGATTTGTCTTAGATACTCATTTTAATTAATTTAATAATTTACTTTTAAAGTCAATACACAATACAACTAATAACGATTATTGTATATTTATTTCATTTTATTTATAGCGGCTACAGAAATACATCATTTGGAAAATTTCAACTGCTAGCTATCACCGTTCTTGAGATACAGCCTGGTGACGGACGTACAGCAAAGTCTCAGTAATAGGGTCCTATATTTATCCTATAAAACGAACCCTAAAAAAAAACACCTTTCTAAATACAACACCTTTCCAGGATATCTTCGTCCACCTATGCACCGTGGACGACTCCCTTTACTTCATGTGCAACACGGAGGCCTTCAAATTCCTCGCGGAGATGATTCAGCACGTGCCTCTGCCGCTGCGGGCTCGCTACGTGTTTTGCTGCGCGCCCATCAACAATAAGCTACCTTTCGTCTGCGCTAGTTTTCTCAAGGTCAGGAGCTTTATAGTAAAATAAAATTATATTCACGTTATTTGAAGATCAAGAAGAAACTACGAAAGCACTCTAGTGCAGTTTATGCAGTGTTCCACAAAGTGTGTACCGCGACCGCGACACCCTGGTTTACTGTGCTTGTCAGTTGGTGTGCCTACGAAAAATAAAGCTATCTAATAAATGTCTTAAGTTTAGGACTACATGAAATAAAATTTGCTTATTGCCTCAAGTAAGCGTGATTTGCAAGCTTTGGATAGTAGAGACATCTTTTCAGCGATTTTAAAGTTTAGCTTTGTTGAGTATTACTCAAAAAGTCTACTTTATCATCGGGTACCTTTTTGTTTTTGTATTTGTACCTCAAACAAAAAAAGTTTGCAGATCTCTGCTCTAATGAACAGGCCAGAGAGCTCTTGAATGAAAATGAAAATTGCGTGTGCTCTGCCTACCCCATTTGGGAATACAGACATGATGTATCTATGTTCAATCCTTCCTTGGCCAACAGATGGTCCGCCAGTACAGCCGCAACGAGCCGATCACCAAGAACTGGATGGCGAACGCGGTGGACTGGCCCCTGCCCGCGCCCAAAACTATCATGGACCTCGTACATCTCGAGTCGGTCTTTGATGTGCTGGAACTGTATCTATGGTTGAGGTAAGGCTGAATAGGGTAGGCGACTAAAAGAAATATTTAGTCAGTCATTAGATTACCAAAAAATAATAAACATGTATAGAAGCAAAAAAAATTAGATAATACATCGCTTAAAAGTTCGCACATGAATTGGTGCCTTTTATTTTAGGAAGAGACCATTTATAATGCCAGCGTCGTTTGTTCACAGTTACCGGTTCCCAGACATGTTCCCAGACGTGAAATTAGTTCGCGAAATGGAAACTGAGCTGGACGCCATTATTCAGCAAGGAATATTCCAAATAACTAGGTTCGTATCACCACAGAATATTTAGGTATTACTATGTACAGAAGATCCATTCCCGAACAAAAGTTTTGTGTAGCCAAGCCATGAACGATTTGCTGTCCCTTTCTACTGTTACCTGCTCGCAAGAGAAATTAAAATTTATTGCGTGACCCGAGCGTTGATATTCTGTTTCCCATTCTTATGTACATTTTTATAGTAAGCTAGTTAAAAATACATTCAAAGACATTTCAATAAGATACTCGTTTAAATTTCACAGTTCCGATAGTTACTCTTGAAAAGGTCGCAAAAATAAGATACTCGTTTAAATTTCACAGTTCCGGTAGTTACTCTTGAAAGGGTCACAAAATCGTTCACAGACACGCATTTCAAACGGACGGCAACCGATTGTCCATCTGCCCAGAGATATAATTTCTGGGAGAGTTGTATATACGTGCGTTGCTCGAGCGCACTTTGTATGGAGAATAACTTTTGTAAATCTGTTTTGTAGTGCCACCGCTATGTTGTGTCGAGATAAACTCGATTAAAGACATGTAGGCTTAGCATAGCAATATCCGCGAGTCGACACAAGCGCGGGACAGTCTACCCGTCACTTTCTGACGTCTCTAGTTAGACAGTGACAGGTATAGTCTATCTCTCATAAGCCGGCTGCTAATTTTTTTTTACTACACTCTTTGTTTCTTTAAAGGTTATTAAGAAACTCGGAGCAAGTGCTGCGTGAGGATTCAGAGGACCATGCCACTACCCACCGACACAGAAAAGGCACGAAAGCTTTGTCGCACCACGCGAGAGGCGAAGAACCCAAAGGAAAACTGTCCGAGATATTAGTCTCAAAGGTAAGAAAAGTTTAGATAGTCATACTGTTGAAAATATCGCTCGGAAGTGAAGAAATCTATAGTGAATCCTTCCTAATGTCATAAATATTAAAATAGGTCCTAAACATTAAACTTCCGTGAGACTCACTCATCTCGGAAACTATACGTATAACTCACGTTTTAAATCGAACTTAGCTCGACATGTTTCGGGCTAATTCGTAGCTCTTCATCTAGCGGAAAGAGCGGCAGCGCGCAGTGCGCGTCTATCCGCTGCCGTGGCGCGTAGTTCCAGACGATGGGTCAGGGATTGGCCCGAAACATGTCGAGCTAATCTCGATATAAAAAACGTGTGTAGATCCGTCCGAGCAAAAGTCAGATTGGCATCGATTTCGAGCGATGGGCGATGTCCTAAACAAAGCGGCGCTGCGTGTAAAAATTGTGACACTCAAAAACATTTTTTTCCAGGGTCTAATAACACCACAGATGCTCAAGAAATTGCAGCAAGAATTGGTCATAGACAATAAGCCAGAGAAGAGTAAAGGGAAGCCAAATAGACTTAGAAGAAAATGATGGAGTGAAATCAGATGTAAATAGTTTGATGGTGGAATGCTGAATGAATGGAATGTGTTATTAAATAGTCAAGTGTTTAATGACTTGTTTTAATTAAAAAAAAAAACAAAGATCCCGACGAATTGAGAACCTCCTCCTTTTTTGAAGTCTGTTGATTAAAGAGAGACGCACAGTCAAAGAATTTGATAACTGTGCCACTTTGTACCTTTTTACTAGAAATGTCACTGACATACATGGGCGTAGCTACCAAGGGGCCTCGAGCTCAGGGGCC
>BHDV01000456.1:656358-676507 GCA_005406045.1 Adoxophyes honmai
CCATCATCAGGTCAAGATATGCTGACAATGGGACCACCTGGAAACTATACCCTTTCAAACAAAAAAAGAATTTTCCAAATCGGTCTAGGCGTCTTCGAGTAATCAGCGAACACACATAAAAAAAAAAAAGATCCCGATGAATTGAGAACCTCCTCCTTTTTTTGAAGTCGGTTAAAAATGGCGATAAATTATCACTTATTTGTGATGTCGATGGTACAAGTTTTTGCCTGTGCATTTATGGACACCTCATACCTTACTCATGCTTTTGTTGCTAAACATGCATTTCCATTTATGCTACGACTTTCGCCACATGAAATAACTAAAGAAAAACAACAACTAGATTTTAGTTTCCGACAAAATACTTAAAACGGGGTTAAAAATAAATAGGTCGCGCGGTGAGTGAAGATCGCTCAGAAAAAGTAGAAGGTATAATAAGGAGCTCGTCGGGAAACGGTTTATGCCACACAAAGAACCCTTGCGTTATCAAGTTCAAAAATAATTTAATTTGAAATACGTACCTTTTCGACAAGCCTTTCCATCTTCATCAACCGCTTCGCTTGACGCATCACCCGACACCGAACAGCATTCTCACGACCTTCCTCTATCCAGGGTTGTATACCATGTCGACAGCAACCTCAATGGGACTGGTCGTCGGGTCCATACTGATAGTGATCGCGCTAGCTGTAGTGGGCTACGTAGCTTGGCACCGTCGCCGCTGGTTCGGAGCGACGCCGGGCGAACCAAACGCTGGCTTCAACGAGGGTCATGAAATGGCCGAGATGGATCTGCCCCGACAACCGACGCCACCTAGGAGCGGGACTCCCTCTAGGAGGTCACCGACTGGGAGCATAAGGTTACCAGGCTTGGTCGTCCAATCGCCTTCGGAACCTGGATCGTCGCCACTCATGAGTGGCCACGCCGTAGTTTAAAATTTATGGATGAATTCGAATCTTTGCTCTTCAGGAGCTTAACTGATACTGCTTGGATTATTAGTTAAAACCATTACGTCTAGCGTTCAAAACGATCATGCAGTCGATAATGATTTCGTTTGCAAGTTATCGCAAAATTGTATGGAAACTGAGACAGCAGCGCCGCCAGCGGAACGTTTGCACAACTGCTACGATTGACACGTGACCATACAATTCCGCGTAAACGAAAACGTTATCGACTGCATGATCGTTTTGAACGCACTAGACGAACTGTACCCCAGGTGTCATTACGATCAAACTCGAATCACTAGCGTCTGCGTTAATACGCATCTGTCTGTATGGGTACGCTAGTTGTCTTGTCGATCAGGACAGTTGTGTAAACGTGCCGCTGGGAGGCGCTGTGTCAGCTCCCATACAAACGGATGACTGAAGACAGACCAAAGACTCGTGTTTTGATCGCAAGGACAACTTGATGACTTGGGGATACAACTCCAAACGCACTGACAGTGGAAACGGGGCGGCGCGACGCGGTGGTGAGATGATATCGGTTGTAATAGTACCTAATAGTCGAAAGTGGGCGCACAAATCACCGCTTCAATCAAAAAGTGCTTCGTTCATGTTCATACCATCTCGCCACCACCGCGCCGCTCCGCTTTGGGTGTCACTTTTCCCCTTTTCCGCTCAGGTAGGTATAGGTGAAAAACTTAAGTAAGTCACCTTTTGTATTTAGTTGTCTACAGTTTGCAATGAACGACGCAAAAAATACAAAGACATTTACTTGATGTTGACAGGAATAATCAAACTTGAAAGATAATCAAATAATGATTTTGCAAACCATACGATATACTTATTACAAATTTTAAAAACAGAATGTCTATTCACACACATTACTCACACATGCAACAGGTGACTTATTAAGTTTTTCACATATAATAGACATGATGACTGAGTTAAAATGTTGGTAGGTATCGTTATATTTAGTCCTTCAGTTAGATTATTGAGAAATATGGGACACATATACGTACATAAGGGACAGTGACATCACTCCAATTGATTTCTGACTTACCGCAGAACGTTGTCACAATAAACATTATAACTGTAATCAGGTTCTATGGTCGGTCAGGAATCACGTGGCAACGTCACTCGAAGCTTTGTTGTTCTCCTATTTTTTTGTTTCTCATACTTTTTAATTCATCTAACTGACGGACTAAACATGTCTTAGGCCGTGGTCGCCTTCACCCGCCGCCCGCGGCAACTGAATAATAAGGTACCTGGGTCGAATATGGCCAGCCGAAAAATATGGCCATACCCCTACACAGCCATAACTATAGCGAGATCTACAACTTTGTTTATATGCACTGTTACGTCTAAGTGTAAGTAATGCTCAGGTGTCGCCACCATCTTCCCTGCGGCAACGATGTTTCTGCAATGGCAGTTGATAGAAACCACGTGTCACGGATGCAAATATTCACACATAAGTTTTAATGTTTTTTTGGTTTCTGTTGACTTTTAGCTAAAACTATGTAGTCTATTTTTGTCATTACTAATCGCAAATTATATGGGTATGTTTTTTTCAAGCTTACTTTTGTATATTTTTGTTTTTTAACTTTTAAGTAAAATGTGAGTACAACTGCAAATATGGCCTATGTGGCCATATTAATCTTATTGGTTTTTGAGTTTCGGCAGCAGCTGGCCATATTAATCATATAGATATTTGTTTTCAGTCTTTCTCAATTTTATTTCTTTCTTTTTCCTTACAGAATATTATATAACTCCACAATACATATCGAAATAGACCTGAGGAACTAGGTTATTAATTACTTGTTAAAAAAATTTTTTTTGTTCTTTTTGTCCATTTTATGTAATTAATTAATTTAATGTATCGCACTAAGTCACGTGTGGTCTGAGGTTTAGAATTACATCTCTCCATTTCGTCTGTGAATATCACAAGAGGTTACTGAGGAAATGGGTTAAGCTATATTGTAGTCGATGGGCTAGCAACCTGTTAGTATTGTACCATTTATATCCAGCCTTACGCCCAAACTTGAAAGTGGCCCCAAAAGGTCTTAATAGTCATAGATTAGTCTATATAAAGTTTTCTGTGATCTGTCTAACCCGTTTAGGAATACAAGCGTGGGGTTATGTATGTGTACAAAGGACTTACTCCTTACGTATAGAAATTACTTCTATGATCAATTCATACGGTTAATATGGCCCATCACCTGGCCATATTCACATACACTGTCGGAAATATGGCCATTTTCCCAACTTTCAAAAAATGAATTCCCAACCCTGACCTATTATATTCTAGATATTTTTGTGCCTGCCATATATTACCTAAATAAACACATTATCGAATAAATAGGGATTCGTCACTTCCAGTATTATACAAGTGCTTTATATTTAGTGTCAAACCTTAACGTGGCCATATTCGACCCAGGTACCTTAGTAGTAAAATACCATTCAGACGCCGCGGGCGGCGGGCCGTTGTCGGCCGCGGGCGGCGGGTGAAGGCGACCACGGCCTTAGTTTGTAAATAGTCTGTTATCATGCCATCCGTTAATCCCACTCTTCTTTCAAGTCTCATTCTCTCAGTAAGAATGGTCTTTTAGCAGAGTGGCGGCTGTATACCGTAGCAAACCTTTTTAAGTTGTATAGACAGAGCCACCATCGGGCAATGCTTCACTGATTCAGTCACTACGAAAGAAATGAAATGAACGTGAAGCTAGGAATTAACTTTACAAATCCTCATTTTCCACTATCATTTAATCACTCGACCACAGTAACTACCTACTGTATATTAATGTTTATTATCATTACTTCACATTTACGTTACATTAAACGTGAAAAGATACTTTTTTATGACGCTTTCACGTCTTCAATTCATCTCTTACTTACTTTACGTTCTCCTAACTGAACTGAGTTGAAAAGTGCGAAGTTTCGAATTTTATTTTCCAATGTACCTATAGACATAAGATTGTACACTGCAATAAAATTGTTATATCGTTTAATTTTATATTAGGTACAATATTTAGTAATTTTTGACTATTAGGCTAGTAGTTACATTAATTTGTAGGCATGTTATTCTCTAAAAGTGTTCTATAATCGTTAAAGCCTTTGTGTCTCGACAAATTAAAACATTATTTGTTATGGTGTTCACTATGAAAAATCTATGGGTCTTCTTTCATTTTGTTTATTCCTTGATTTGTCTAAAAATCAAAAGACTTTATTCCTGTATCCAACTGATCAGTGTAAGGCTGAATTTCAAGGATGTGCGAAGATTATGTAGCTCGGGAATGAGTTTTAAAGATATGTGTACTGTATTTTCCGAATAAGTAGCTACATTTTTTTCGTAGTGGCGATTTAAACTTTAGTTTTTATATGTAGTTTATTTTTACAGTTGCTTCTATACCATTATTAACTCAGGCCTGGAGGGCTACAAACACACTGAAATTGGGGGAAAATAAGCTTCATTGAAAAACTGTACTGAACAAAAGAACATTCGAGAAAACATGCGACTAGTATTAATCGCCAATACAAACGATCGATTTTCGGAAAATACAGTAAGTACACGCACATTCATCACTTTTAAAAAATCACTCACCTGATTGAATCACCTTAGCAGGGCAAGGTAGGCGCAGTGATTCTACTGATTCTTGCAACACACCCCTTACTACTTAGTTCTGTCACGTAACTAATGAAAACGCAGCCCTATTTTCGATATTTGTATCCATTTTAATCTGTATAAAAATATTTAAGTTCCTAGCCTACATGGAAGACTTACGTAAGTTGCTATGTGATGTGTCCTGGTGTGTGTTGTCTTGTTTTTAAATAGATACTAAGTATATGAATAGGATTTTGTATATTTACAACTGTTTTTTTTTTAATTTGGGGCGAACATTTATACAACTGCAATGTTGTGAAAATATTTTAAGTCATATTGTTAAGTAGGTATAATGTTCTGGAACATGTATACCTACAGTAAAAAATATATCAAGGTCTGATGCCTTAAATTCTTAAGTTTGCTCATTTTACTAAAGGAGGCATTTCTTTATATTTAAAAAGAAACAAAACTACATTCTAACATTTTTTATACTCGCTTGCTTCGCGCACGACTCGAACCAACTAAACTTAAAAAAACAATTATTTTTATTTTAAAAACCAACTGAATTGAAGAATTTTTATCATTAATTTTAAATATTCTACAATACAGTAAAATAGCAAACTTTTTTTATTTGGTTCGAGTTCCGAGCGAGACAAGCAATCTTCAAAAAGCATTCGACGTAATTTGAGAAATAAAGGAAAGTCTCCTTTAAGTGAAACAAGTCAATTTGAGGGTTTAAGGTGTATTTCCTAAAGAGTCTCACTTATAATTTGTACTCTGTTTATTTTAATTTTATACATATTTCTGTATAATAATATAATTGTGAAATGAAATGAAATATATTGATTTGCTTTAGAGATAGTAATAAATAGTGATCTTATGGATATTGATAGCGTTGTTTGGTGACATGTCTAACCAGATATGTTGTTATGCAAATGTGTATGTTCCATTATTCCAATAAATTGTAAATACTATTTCAACTGCAATTGAATTTATCACATTTTGATATGGCTACATGTAAATAAATTAAATAAATTATGTTTGTACTTTATTATTAATCACGATTTTTATTTTTAGTTATAGGGGATTGTTTTTATGTTAAATAAAATATATTTGCAACAAGCAATATTAAAACTTGTTTAAATTCAAGTGTCATAGCATTTGTCTCCAGAGGACTGTCTATGTAAATATTATCCGCTTCTGCCAAAGCAAAGAAAACACAGTTCACTTACTTTACATATAATAATATACTCATACTATACATACTTGAATTAATAACTAGGATGATTCAACATCACCGCCAACCTCTCCATGTTAACGGCATAGACGGAGTGGCTTGCTATCACATTCCTTTGTGTCAGCAGTGTATTGTAAAACTCGTCTATTGTTAATTTTTCGTCATTAGGCTCTGTATTACTTGCACTGAAAAAAAATAAAAATTAAATGTCAATGTGTCCGTAGCTGTTGTTCCAAAATTTCAAATTTATTATTCTAAAGCTATATGGGATTATATTCGACCAATACATACTGTAACATATAAAGGTCTGTGTATGAGTGTTTCATCAAAAGGTTTTAAAGCTTTTTGTGATTCTTTTCACAAAAAAGTCAACATTTAGTAAAAGTGTGATTTTTTTGTATAATGCACATACCTGCAAGCAATCTCAAAGGCCACTGAATGTTCCACCTCATCAATAGTAGGGGGACAACGAGGCCCCAACGCATCTGCTGCGTCGTCCACATCAACTCTCCCATCATTTTGGGGGTCATACAATTTGGCTGAGTTACGTAACCACATATTTGGCATATCTCCACCAACATCATACATGAAGTGCTTGTTACGAAGTTTGTAACCTTTCCGTTGTGATACTACTGCTGTGATTATGTTCTTGAGGAAGTTCTGGACGGCTACAACTATGAGATCTGCTGCTTCGTCATCAGCACCTTCAAGTCCTTGCTCCCAAGCTGCTAGCATGAACCGCCCGACAATAAGAGCATGATCTGGTAGGAATACTTCCTGTAAATTGTGATAGAAAATGAGTATTAGTCAACACATTAATGAAATATAATTCAATGATAGGATTACAGACATATGGCCAGTACCAATATTTAACCAATTGATGATTTGGCTTACTTGTGATAGTAAAATCATTTTACTAAAATGATACATAATGTATGGGTGATATGTGATATGTTTATCACTTGGCAAAATTTAACATTTTCACTTTATTTTTTACTGTTTTAATTACCTCATGGAATGGAGAGCTCTAGTAAACCAAGTTACTAACTGCTGTCGCGACCCTCAGACACACTGTGACTCGCGTAGAACAAGCTAGCTGGACAAAAACAAAATTGACTTATCTAGAAATCCTTAATAAGGTAATTACTATATTAGTTGGTGATAGCATTGGCAGGTATTGTTTTGTCGTAGATCATTTTCAACACGACTAATAAGGGTAAGTGTATAGAATAACTACGTTCAGTGCCTTAATTTAGTTGCATTTTAGCTTCTATTGCGATTAAGTGTCATTGCCAGATTTCACAAGTTTCGGTTAATTTTTGTGATGGATTCTACTATTAAGGGTAAGTACTATATTATAGGTCACTTTATTAATATATTATTCTCCTTTTACTCGAAAAAAAATGTCGATAACTTATAATTTTACGAAATAATGACCACAATTTGGCATTCATTGGACTGTAACTAAAAACCCCCCCTTCACCCCGACTTGATTTTTTTTACGGAGTAGCTACATCTATTTAGGTTATGATAAATGTTATTCATTTTTGCTCCTTTTTTGCCCAACTTACTTTTATTAATTTTTTTCAGAAAGGAGTCGTACAGTTTCAAAATTATTATTTTTTTGAAAATTGGACCAAACATTCAAAAAATGAGCGAAATGGTACACAATTCGCTTATGTTTTCAAAATACAACATTTAAGCGGTATAATGGTGTAGTCTGTTAAATATATAAATACCGTGATTTCCCGATTTTCCATGAAACTTACAGAAATATGGGAGAATTCACGAAGAAACCGAGAACGCTTCTTAGCGAACAATATGTAGTGGTTTTAAGGTGACTTGACATTAAATGTTTTTTGTGATCAAGTTGAAGAATGCTGTAGCACGAAAGAACATGAACTGGGCTCTGGGCGACCGACTACAGCCTTCGATAATGCGAGTTCAAAACTTCCAAAACGTTCGTAGATGTGTTGAAGATTTGATCATGTCACGAACACCTAAAGAACTGTTAGTCGCTGCTGAAATATCATCTAGGTTATCTGGAAAACGAAACGTCGATAAATAAATTAAAGAAGTAAGTGAGACTGAAAAAGTTAGTGGCCGACATCCACTGTCCCGAGAGTGCAGTAATCAGATGCAGCAAAGGTGTCTGACAAGTGATGAGGCATTGGCGTATTACGTGTATTCCAAGTCTACGTCTCACTCTTATAAAGAAACTTTGGAAAACGTCAGCTTACCTAGGTTTCATTCGGATTAGTTAAGTTTTGATTTATAGATTACTTACATGTAATTCATTTCACTAAAGTTGCATTTTTCTTATTTTTAATATTATAATCTCGTAAATTATCGCATTTTTACCCTTAAATAGAATAAATCCTATGAAGAAAAGAGAAAACTTACTATATTACTCATTTAAACCTGGGAAATCACTATTAACAACTAAGAACAAGTACCAACTTAAACTGACCTCTATCCCAATAGTACAAGTAGGTGACAAGAGATCAGGTTATGTCGGTGGGCTTTTACATAAGAAGTATAACTAAAATTGTAATTTTTCTCACATTATATGATAAACCATATCAAAATGCTACATTTAACTTAATTCAAAAAGCTCAAATAATTTTGTCCAGCTAGCTTGTTCTACACGGATCACTGTGAGACATGAGGAATCGAAGAAGAAGAATTACCTCTACATTTTGTTCACATTATTGTGATTGCGTATGTGAATGAAACACATGGTAATTAAAATTATATTAACCCCTTGAATGCTTAGGCATGGATTCATGCTCTTTTGAAGGATACCTTTTTTTCTAATCAGCATAATTTTTAGATATTGAAACAGAAAAGACTGGAATGCACTATATTTTTCACTTCCCGCATATGAGGGGTTAAAAAATAATAATAATAATGTGATTCACTCCTGTAAAGTGATAAATATTAATGACAATAGTAGATATAACAATTAGATGCATAGCACTGTCCAGTAATCCATTCATCAATCCACAACACAAGTTTTAAGACAACATGGAGGTGAGTTTCAGAACCACCTATTTAGAACATTGCGTTCAAGAAGAAGTTTAGACTTATTTTACAGTAAAAGTTCACATACCTGTGCTGCATACTTGACTCCATCACTGCCAGCGCCCGGTGGCGAATTGGGCGGCAAATATTCAAGTAAATCAGCTGGCTCGAAGTTAGACTTTTCTGAAGTACGAGAGCTTCTCTTATGTCGCCGACTGTTCCTGTGCGAGCTTGCCTTCTCCTGGGCAATGTTTATAGAAGTTTCCGCTAAACCTTCCACTTTATTCAACAATGCCAATAAAAATTCGTTGTGAAAATGCACTTGATCTGATGTTAGAAGGGCGCGGGCCTCAGTATCAAACTCTTCTTTCGTTAATTTCATTCGAAACCATTGTTTCATGTGGTGAAAATATTTTGTTGACTTCTCGCCGAGCACCTCGTTGAGTTTACGCCGGGCTAAATTTAAGGCGTCAGAACTCATGGTACTGATGTTTAGTCGGATTTTAAGGTTCAATTATACGTTCACAGTTTATAGAGCTATTTTACTATATTAAACAAAACTTCATAATTCAAAGAAAAGCAAGTGAATCTGCCGTAACACCGTCCTCCAAGCCGACCGACCGACACTACCAACCAAACCACAAACCAAACCAAGGTTACCAAGGTGACAGTGAGATAAATGACAGCTAGTTCAGTGTGGTCAACTCAAAAAAATAAATAAAATGCAAATGGATCTTGTCACTTGGAATATGTATACGTAACCCTAAAAACAACAGCCTTGCAAATTCGAAACGAACCGAATAAAAACATCGATTAAATGTATAAGTTAAGCAATCACCTGAATTGGCTACAAAACTAATTTATGTCTAAATGATAATAATAACTATAACAATCCGGCCTAAATCCTTTCTACTGCTAGGCATAGGCCTCCTGTCTATATGAGAGGGTTTGGCTTTTTAGTTGCTAAAAGGACCTAATGCTGGAACATTGAATTATTTCGTCGCTCTGTGCAGGTTTCCCCACGAAGTTTTTTCTCATCCAATAGCGGGTGGTATCAAATTCGGTTTTTTAACATAATAACACCGTGTAACTTATTTTCTTTATGAGGTAAATATAGAGACATAAAGGAAATCCGTACAAAACTTAATAATTTTATTTCTATCATCGAATAAAGCGGCCAAATTCAATGTCACAGTATTACTTCTGTTTTTAGTGTCGTTGGTATTCTTTTTCACAAACGTCCTTTAATTTCTAGGAAACATCCTAACGTGGACTCCATTTTTTGATCGGAGTATGAGGTCTCCACAAGGCTCAGGCTCTTCAGCACCAGGCAATATTTTAAATCGTCTTACAAGACCAGCTAACGTGACCTTCAGCTCCAACATAGCAAATTTCTGACCTGTAAGGAAACGAAACTTTAATAAAATATTTTTTAGAGTGGCTCACGATCTATTTACCTAATCGCCTTGCTAATATGTAACGGAACTAATTTTAAAATGACTAAAATTTTTCAAAAAATAAACAAACTAGAAAAGCTTTATTATTTTTATTAGAAACTCCTTTTTTTGGCTGTGCGCCTGAACGCTTAATACAATCCGGTACATTAAAGCGTAAAAAATTTGGTTTAATAATACTCTTTTACTGATTTGCTTTCAATTCGTATACACCTCGAGCCTGTAATCCCAACATGCTAGGCAGAGCTCACTAAATGTTACATAGACAAAACAATGGATAGTTCACATTCTATAGCCACTTAGCACAATTTTTAGGGTTTTAGTTTAGATACATACCCAATAGAGACATTTTGCTAACCACTTTCACCAAAATTTTTAAGTTTTTATAAGAGATATTATTGCTTTTTAGGTATGTTAATGCTAAATAATACTTTACCAATGCAGTTTCTAGGGCCAGCACTAAACGGTACCCAGCTAAAAGGACTTTTGAAGTTGTTCGTCGCTTCAAACCGTTCTGGACGAAATTCTAAAGGATCTTCAAAGACGTCAGGGTGCCGATGCATGTGGTAAATATTTATTATTACGGAAGAGTTTTTTATCAGTTGCATCCCGGACATTTCTGAAAAATATAAAATAGTGTTCGAATATTTTTCACAAAAGATTCAAAGTAAGTAAATAAAAAATAGAACATGATATTTTTTTATAGAATTTATCTATTGATCACGATCATGACAAAGTATTTATAAAAAAACTTAAATGTGATGTTATGGATACCACTATATACTTACAGCATGTCCTAGAACTCCACGTCAAGCCGAAACAGGGAGACAAGATTGATCGTAATTATCATAAGAAAAATCAGAAAAAAACTATCCCTTGCAGTTTGAAAACTATGGACATGTTACCCTCGTTCCGTTTGACATTGAGTTCTGGGACAGTATTTATGTACATGTATAAGTATTTTCTAAATTCCGTGGACAAAACTTACCAACGTCCCGAGTGATGAGTCTTTGTATAAGAGGCACTGATGGATACAGTCGCAAGCTCTCTTTAATGACACATTCTAAGTACTTCATTTGCTGCAGTTCGCTTTAAATATAAATTAAATATTAGATTTTTTTACACATTTTCAACAACATAGATATACATATTATACTTTTACCTAAATGTGGGATCTCTTTCATCGTTGCCTAGTATTTCTCTTTGCTCTTCTAAAATTTTACTCTGTACTTCTGGATACTTGGCAATGCAATACAATCCGTATACCAATCCAGATGCTGTGGTGTCATGCCCCTGTGAAAAATGTGCATTACTATTCAATTCAAACTGGATGGTTTAAAAAAAGCCCGACGTTGTTTTGACTATAGTAAGTATAAAGACGTCAATTTATTGTATAAATCATTGCTAGGCTAGGAGGCGTTAAAAATCCGCCTAGGTATAATTCAACTGACAATCTTAAACAGACGCCCTCCATATCAAACGGAAAAACGAATTTTGCATATTGCAATTGTACTTGTTTGTATTGCTTGAGGCATAAGCGCCTACTAGGTCAACAAGTAAGGACTTCGAGCATTTCGCATTTGAATGCTTGCGTAATAGGTACTACCTATACTTAATAATCTACAAAACATTCAAACTCAACGCAAAATAAAACATTAACGTAAAAAGGAATTAGGTTCGATGTAAAAATATACATTAAACATAATAATTATTTTAAGATAAAAATCTCAATGTTAACCATCGCACTATTTGATTCCTGATCCACCGTAGAAGCTATTTACAGTGAACGTCGACATAGAAAATCTTATAACCTACGTTATTGTTGGTTTATTGTGACAAGCTCTGCGGTAGGTCAAGAATCAATTGGTTAGATTGTAGGTACTCACTTCAAACATAAAGGTTTCGACTTCGTCTCTAATACTTTCAATGTCGATGCCACGTCCATCAACTTCGGCTAGTAACAGTAAATCCAAGAAAGCATGTTTATTTTTCATACCTAAAATCGCGAAAATATTATTGGTTAGACATTCATTTTTAACAGTAAATACTTACAGGCCGAAAGCATAGGTAATTGTACTGTTTCTTATTTAAGTTTAATCATCCTCATGGTTTGATTTTCTGTGCATTGATTTGTCTGCACTTCCATCTCCCATTAGAAATACATGGATGTAACTGTGTGTTACTTGTAATTACCAATATCCGATGTTTCGTCCAGTTTATCAGTAGTATTGTTTTTCAGTTCTTGTCGCCTCTTTTCTATGACATCTCTTGTGTGACCATGTAATACAGCTAACGCCTTGTCTTGTTGTCTCTTGTATGGTGATAAAGCAAATAATACATCGCTGTTCAGAAAGATGTTTCTCATCCTGTTTGATATGATTTGGCTGGCGCTAAAAAAAAATCATACAGTAACTAACACCATCCGCTCACAACACAAGGGTATACCTATGAAAAATCTAAAACATTATTTATTTTTATTGGCTGTGGTTATTTTAAATATGAGGTGCTGCGCGAGAACGAGACTTAGTGGATCATGAAAAGTAAGACAATTTAGGATATAAGTGTTACTCCATTTTAAAATACAAGGGTCAAATCAAGGTCGCGTAACCAGTTAAATCTTTCGAATAAATTGATTTCTGACCTACAAAAGAACACTGTTGTAATGGGCGTACTAACGATTTCCTTTGCTAAGCAATGTCAATCACAATCATGTTTACTGCAAATAGACTCTACCTGTATGGTGGATAAGGAATCACTTTAAGGAATTAACTTAAAGGAAGAGATTGAATAAGGTAAGGAGAATACCTGTTTTTTGCTTCTATTAAAATGTATGCGTGTTACGTTTTCTATAATTTAAACATTCTGTACTGTAAGTGATTAATTATTCAATATGTACTTATGTATGTAAGTATGTAACATTTTACTGTACAGAATAAACATGACAAAATAACAAACAGAACAAAACACAAGTACAAAGGCGAATATATCCCTTAAGGGATCTCTTCCTACTAACCTTTAAACGATTGACAAAACATGTGAAAATAGAGTATATGTTACCGGAAATGTAAGAAATCAAGGAATTGTATAGAAATCCTAGGAAATGTGTACAATTCCGATACTATTTAGGAAATGTATAAAAAATTGTTTGAAAAACTATTTAATGTATAGATATCCTAGGAAATGTATAAATTTCCTCGGAATTGTATACAATTCCAATATCGTATTAGGAAATGTATAAACCTTTTTTTTAGGTTGGGAAATGCATTTACGCACTATCCCTAAGTCGTTTCCGCATCGCGGCGACATCCCAGGGGGTGTGTGGGACTCAAAGTGGGGAGGAATACCCACTAAAACCCAACCGCCCTCGTTGCCGTTAATGCGGGTGGCCCAGGGCGATCCGGGTGTCCCAGGGAAATGTGGGTGTCCCAAAGATGCAAATGTATAAATCTAACCTAACCTAACCTAACCTAAATAAAATCGCTGTTACATAAGTGCGATACGTGATTAGGCAGCCATTTTTGAACATTTCCGATTGCGATTTAGGAAATGTATAGATTTCCTAGGAAATGTGTAATGTGTAATTTATTGCACACATTTCCGTGCCATTTTAGGAATTACATACATTTCCTAGGAATTGTATACAATGACGGATTACATACATTTCCGTTAACATATACAATAGGTTTAACTGCCTACGTGTACATTAATGACACCATTATTAGCAAACAATGAGTAAATTATGACGTTTCAAGAAGGAGACAGAAGGGTTTTAGAAGATCGATATTGAATTTGAAAAGCTAAATTACCTACCTGACTAGTTAAACAATATAATCGAGGGAAGGTTCACTAAAAATAAGACAGTGTTCGAAAAAAATCCAAGTTGCTGGTATTTATTTACGAACTTGCTTTTTAATGTTAATAAGTACCTACTTTTAGTTATTGGAGTAGCAATAAACGACAACTTACATATCAATCGCCTTAACATATTTTGATTCACGATCCTTTTGTGCTTCGAATGAGACCCCCATAATGGATTCTGTAAATAAATATTACGCTTAACATTATTTTTCTCTTTGCTTTTATAGAAGGTTTAGGTATTTGTATAAAAGCAAAACAAGTAAAAATATAACGTAATAAAATTATTTCAAAATGAAATTTAAAAACAACTAGGTACCTACCTGTTGCAAGTGCCAAGTATTGGGTCAGTTTCGATCACAGGGACGTTTACCCTACCTATTTATAATTTGCTTAAGTACAGAATAAGTATCACGATATCGATACTGTTATAAACCTAGTTGCCAAAATAATATTAATAGAAAATTTACCCGTAATGTTATCCAAAGCTGCTAAGGCCATAACAGGGAAAAGTTCGATCAAGGATCCACCAGCTCGGCTTTCGAGTTGCTCGATCAAAACCTTCTCATTCCTTAGGAAGACTGGCAGAAAACTATGAAGGATGTTGTAATGGAACGCTGGTGTCAAAAACTTCCGGTGAGTTTTCCATTTTTGACCTGATAAACAAGGGGTTTTTAAATTTTAGGAACATTTGAAAGTAAGAATTTAATACGTGTAATCTTGTACAGAAAATTCAACCAATAGTAAAACTAGTTGCTGCTGGTGATGGAAGGTCACCCTCGTTAGACAATGCTTTCAGTATAATCACAAATTTGAAGTAGTTTTTTTTGTTTAAAATGATTGTCTTTACTACACGTATTCATATTAGTATCTATTTAGACTTTGCTCATTACTCAATTGTCAATTCAAGTTCAGCCAGGGGCAATCCCACTCTGCAGTTTAGGTGCGTTTTGCCGGCGTGACGCCGTAAAATGAAAAGTCTAATAATGGTAATGGTAGGAAGAGACAGCAATATTTTTAACCTTTTACGCGGTTTACGCCTAATCATGTTTAGAAGTGGATCTACTGTTCAAAGTACCTTTTTTGTGGTTCACCTTACTTAATGTATGGGTTGGGAATCTATAGGAGGACATGCGGTTCAAGACTGGAAATCCTCTTATTCCTTATTTCTTATTTATAGGTAAGTAGATAGTAGTAGTAGGTAGCCTGCTTCCTTGCTGTGTCCTTAGAGAGAAAACCAAATCTAATAGTGAATGTTTTATGATTGATGGCGATGACAACGATTATGAACGCCGGTTTACTATTGTTATACCTAATTATAGCTTGGTTGGCTGATTAGGTTTTAAAAATGACAATTACAGTTCAGTCAGAAACCTAACAACAGTAAACCAAAGGTACTTATGCTAAAATAATCAGATTAAAAAAGTTGTAGCTAGTTAAACACATGCGTATACCTGTAGAAGTAAGAAGTCCATCTCCCAACCAGGGCCGTAAAAAATAATAAGATTTCCCTTTTGTAATTGTTTCCGTGCTGGATATTAATTCCTGGAAAATAACTTAAAAGTAGTAAAAGTTAACAGTATAGCAGTGCCCTTGTCCTAATAATTCGTTCAAAATGTATCAATAATTGAAGAAGATAGTTTTTTTTCATAATGCCGTATGTTTTGTGTTAGTATCGATTTGCTACTTAAGTAGTTTAATTTATAGTTATTCGCTTAAACTGACGTTACGTTTTATTCAGCTTGGTGTTCTATTCTGTATACTTACACGCCATAAATAGTGTTGGCGCAAGACCTAACTGGACTGGTCAAGTTACATTTCGCGAGGTCTTTTGATAATGCGAGGAGAACGGTGTACAAACAAAAATATGTAAAATTCAGTTCCTTCGAGTACCTCCTCCTTTTTCTTAAGCCGGTTGAAATACAATTTGAAGTGGGGTGTGAGGTCATTTGCATAGCGAAGCCGTGGGCGGTGTCTCGAATTGCCTACACTACGCTGCTTCTGGCGCTACAAATTAATAGTCAAAATTCTTAACAAAAAATATTAAGTAATTTGGACCCTTACCCCCAGTCCTGTTTTCATCCTTTGGGTTCGGAACCCTTAAATTAAAATGTCTGTTAGGCTTTAAGATTACAAAAGGACCTACCTTACTTTTTTATGTAACTGTACATTTATAAAAAACACGAATCAGCTTTACAACTTTTTATCTAGGTACTTATTGTAATCATCCTTGACATTGTGACACTGAAGGCTTCGTAACTGATCTCATTTCATGGAGTAATTAAGGATTGCATGTCCTTCTGTCCTTACATGCTGGTAATTACTGTGCATACCTACCTACATACCTCGTAAGCAAGTAATGGTGACGAACAACGACCAGGTTAAATCGCCAGTTATTAACTAGATACGTAGGTAATTTTAATAATAGTAGAGGAGCTCAATGTGGATTTAGCAAAGTCACTTTCTTAATTACGTAAATACAACATGGACATAGTGTTCTCACATGGTACTCCATGCAAAACACACGAAATGACTATTTTACGTCTTGTGACTACCTACTTCTAGCATGTTTTTTAGGTTTTACTTTAATACTATTCGACGGATGACAAGGGGAGGCATTATTCTGAACCCAACACCACGCGGCAAATACTTACTTAATTACATGTTCCTATAAATGGATACCTATTTGCTATCATGTGTGCTACCACTGCTACCTACTTTCGAGTATCTTAATTAGTCGACCTCTATTGGGGTCTCAGAAAATAAACTAGTTATTCTAAACTAAGGAGGTATTTTTTTTTTACCTACATCAATGTATTTGGGATGAGATAAAATGATGTATCTGTCAGAAAGAATGTGAACACGGCATGCATCTCCAAACTTTCGGGCTAAGTCTGAAAGTACTTGCAAAAACTCTGAAACAAAAATCGAGTTATTACAATGTGATTGCATAGTAGGTATCTAATAATAATAAGTGCCTAGTTAATAATATTATTATTGGAGAGGTAATCACATATAGGTATTTTTAAACTTTAAATTGTGCTTATAACTGAGTGACTATATTTAGGTAGGTACACCGAGTTTTACTTATTTGTCTACTAAAATTACCTCATTAATAAGAATCATTGATTGGCAAAAATCTAGAAACTTCCAAACTCTCTTTCAAGAAGTATCTTTCTTTAGTATACGAGATTAACATCCATGATTAAAAAAAGCTAGAAATCTATAATCGAATATTATTATGTGCTTTGACAGGTTACATACTTGCTGTTACTGTTATTACTCATAGCTAAGTATTTAAATCGTCTATTAGTGATTATAAATATGTATACTTTAAGTTTATGACTATCAAAGTGGAGAATCACGTTTAATTTGCGCAATACTAGCCTTCAATCTTGATTTCTTTCAAAATTGAAAGAAGGTAAATTTTATACTTTTAACCGAATCTATGCCTGCAAAAGCATACCTAGGGATTGCGGGAAGCGGAGTACCTACCAACGGTTCGGATTATTCATTAATCGTATGTCAATGAACGGGACGGCAAAGTGCTATTAATGCTGAATTGTAGGTACCTACCTATTTTGCAAACAATAGTTCGATCGATTTTAATGGGCGTTGTTTTTTCTTTCCATTTGTTGATAAAAAACAGTGATGGGCAGTCGAATGCTTTGATATCAAAATTAAAAGTACAGGATCAGTTTTAGTAAATGTAACCCGAACATGACTTTAATCTCAATATTTTAAGGAATTCGGGCAGTTCTTTCCGGAAGAATTCAGCGTCAAGGATATTGAAATTACATAAACATTTGCATCCAAATGGTATATATTTATTTAAACAGAGTGATTCTTAAACTTACAGATTACTTCATTACTCAGTTACGTAAACAAATCATTTAATTTAAGTACAATTTATTATTATTATTGTTTTTATTTCTTCTGGGTGTCTTTGCGTCTCCTTTCTTTTTTTCTTTTCCCTCTGCAATTTACTGCAGTAAGCATAAATATTTCTTTAGGAGTTGAAATGTAATGATTTTAGTACTTAAGGAATCCTTTTTTGTGAAGTGCCGTACAAAAATAGTATTAAGTAAGTAAAAAGTAGTGTCCGACCGAAGGTACAATTTTGGCCGAAGCCGAAGCCGAAGCCGATTAATCGGCTTTCATCAAAACCTTCGGCCGAAGCCGAAGCCGAAGCCGAAGGTGTGTTGACCCCATGTTGACCCTAAGAAATACGAGAATTTGCTAATAGTAAAAAAAATACGGCAGTAAATTATGCGCAGTTCTCGTTTCTAAATCAAGTGTCACTATGTTGTTATGTTATGTGTTGTCAGTAATTTATATAATTAACTGCAAGTAATGCGATCGGGCCGGCGAACTCGCTCTGGCATCGTTTGTTCAATTTCAAATCTCGATTTGCAAACCTTCGGCTTCGGCCAAATTTTGGCCGAAGCCGAAGGTTTGGCCGAAAGTGGTTTTTTTGGCCGAAGGTGGCCGAAGCCGAAGCCGAAGCCGAAGCTTCGGTCGGACACTAGTAAAAAGTAAGTACCTAAGTGTAATATAGTGTGTAATATACAATTACATTAGTTGATAAATATTATTAATTTCTACTTATGGTTTGATAAGATAATCAATTTAATTTACTAAATTTTTAAAATATAGTAAACTTAATGAACTTACTGTTGGAATCGACGAGAAAAAGATTTCCGTTGCCAATTACTGGTAGGGGCATAGGCCCAGGAATGTTGTATTTCTTAGAGTCACGCAACAAATAAATCCATGAACAGAATAAACACAGCACAATTGTAAACAACAATAAAATTAAGATCATTTTGTAAGCGGAGCACGAGCGAGCGTGCGACCCGTTAGATAGTCCTTACACGGCTGACCAGTGACCACAATAACATGCCAAACTTGAAGCTACCTTAACGCAATACATATTCGCAATGATTCGCATCAACGAAACAGCACTTTATCATAATAAAGCCACCATGCCTTCAACGCCGATATAAACCATCAATGGAAATAGTCTAATTATGATATGGTTCCAACTATAGATCACAACTTAGTTATTTAACATTATTGGGTAAAACGATCATATTGAGTTGACCTTTGATACCTACCTACATAGTTGTTGGCATTCAGATAAAATGAAACTTGTTTTTGATGATTGTCTATAAAACCGGATATAAATTTATTCTCTTTATGTTCTGATAATTTGTCTCATAAAATATTTTAAACCTTGGTCATTTAATGAAGTGACGTGTAATTGTTTAAAAAAAAAATCGGCCAACTGTGAGTCGGACACAAAAAAAATCACGATTGTTGTATGGGAGACTGAATTTTTCGGGGTGGGGGGGGGGGGTTGAACTCTCAAAAACCCCCCTTGGCTACGCCCATGCTACCTTTCCAGTTGAATGTGTCAAATTCTACAATACTATTACACGCGTACCTACACCTACGCATATTTTGATCGGCTTGATTTCTTGAATGGGTTAAATAGAGTACCTACACGAAATGCTACGTACACTTTTGTCTAGACAGACTTTTGTAAGGCTATTTCATGTTTCCTAGCCTTTTTAACTCAATGATTTTAGGTTAAAAAATAATTCTCACGCCTGTATTCCCAAGAGGGGTAGGCAGTGCACATGAATTCGAAAATACAGTGCCACGGTTAGCAATTTAAGGGTAACCAGATGGTTAAACGTGATATTGCAGTAACAGGTTGCTAGCCCATCGCCCACAGTACAGTACACTATCCCTTTCCCAGAGTCGACTCTTACGACACCCACGGGAAGAAAGGAGCAGGTGCTATAAAAATTAAATGAAAGAGGTTAAATAGCGACAGTTTGCTATCCTGTTACGTAAAGGATGCTTAAACCTATTTTCCTTGTCGCCTTGCCTTGGATCATGGGGAAATTCCCGTTTTTGTTGAAGCGATATAAAAAAAACTGCTATTATTTACTAGCCTAAGGCCGGCCACATACATTCGGAATTTTTCCGTTCGGAATCCCGAATCGGAAAATCGAACGCAGTCAATCCATACAAAATC
>BHDV01000464.1:2592-20002 GCA_005406045.1 Adoxophyes honmai
TTAAAATTATTTTACCACTCAAAGTCGTTGTCACGTAAAACTTTCGCCCGTATACCGACTTTACAGGCAACCAGTTTTTTTATGTCTAAGACAGTGTTACTGGCCCCCAACCTTATGTAAAACAACAAGGATGGTGTCAACTATTAAAACTAAGCCGTTAAACATTAAATTTATATCGTAACTTTCATTTGATGTGGTATCGACCATGAACCAATACAAAATACACGTAAAAACCGGCATACCTACAACTGGTTTTGGGGACTCTATTATTAAAAATTTGTCACACCGTGTGACCTTTTTGTAGAAAATGTAGAACCATTCAGACATGGTGTGATCGCCTGATCGAATGCAAAACAGGTAACTTCGTTCCTTTACGTAGAACTTTGCCATAATAATTTTGGCTGCGGCTGTTTAAAAATCATCAATCCGTAGTGTTTTTTGCCCCGCGTGGTGTCGGGATTAGAATAACCTCTCCATTTTTTCAGTGGGTATCGTAAGAAGCAACTTAGGCTTAGGTATGTCTCGATTTCATTTTTTAAAACCGTCCCCGATTTGGTCACGGAACGTCACTCTAGGTCTTATCCTCTTAGAACTTAGAACACGTCCAACCACACATTCCCCATATCACAAATCTCAAAGTAGATACTGGAAACCGACAAGCATGTATGAAGAGATTATGTGGATGAAGGATAACGGGCTGCCTACCTCTGAGGGAAGACGCGCGGTTAGTACGTATGTATGTATGAATGTTTTAGGCGACAAGCTAGCACTGTTGTATCTCTTCTATCTAACTACATACATACATACATATTCTCACGCCTGTATTCCCATGAGGGGTAGGCAGAGCACATGAATTCAAAAATCCAGTGCCACGTTTAGCAAATTGAGGGTAACCAGATGGACAACCGTGATATTGTGGTGACAGGTTGCTAGCCCATCGCCCACAATACACCAACCCTTTCCCAGAGTCGACTCTTACGACACCCACGGGAAGAAAGGGGGAGGTGCTATTCTAACCCGGCACCACACGATCTAACTGAAAACCTAAAAATAACCTTACATGGCTACATACATGGAATAGTCATGATTTTGCCTATGTCACGTTTCGCGTGCTCTGCCTATCCCATTAGCGAAGGCGTGATTATCATGTTCGTTAGTGATTACGTAAACATGGTGCAATGTAACAACTATTTAAGTTATTATTTTTTACACACCGCTCAAAATAGTTTCCAGTGGTATTTTAACAATAAAAATACTACAACTCGTTTTTGACACGTTTGACATGTTACTACATAACAGTCGTAATACCTATCTACGAATATTTTGTTTGTTATTTAGATACACTTTAAGAGGATAGGAGTCGCACCACTGCTCCATACAAACGTAGTCCCCGGTTTTCTCCGTGAATAATGACATTAGAGCAAAAATTTTTTTTAGATTATATTTTGTATCTGTTGTGGCAGTGTTATGCCTCTACGATTTGCTTTTATCGACATTCTAAATAAAAAAGTTAAAACATTTTTTTTTTCGAAACTCGATAAAAGCAAATCGTAGGGGCATAGCCACAACAGGTACAAATTTAATGAAAAAACAATTTTTGTTCTAATGCCTTTATTCACGGAGAAAACAGGGGACTACGTTTGTATGGAGAAGTGGCGCGACTCCTATCCTCTTAAGCATGTGTCTCGTGCAGCCACATAAGGAAGATCACATCAGGCTAGCAACTTGTCACTATTATAACTAATTTATCTAACTTTTTTAGAGTAAGGTAAACGTCACTGTGCTCGACACTGACCCAATAGGTACATGGCACTTGCAACCTTATGTCATAGTACGACAGCTGACAGATGGGTGTCATTTACTGGGCGTTTGGCGTTGAGGCGTCGAACATTGGTACATTTACCTTAATTGTCTAATTTAATTGGTGTAGTTTTATTCTTTAAGTTAATTTTAATTTGTTTTGTTAATTATACTGTAAATAATGCTGGTAACTTAAATAATATTGTCTATTCTAATTGGGAATACACGAATGTTTTTTTAAGTATGTATGCTACAGATATCATGCTAGTTTTAATGGCGACAAAAAAGGGGCCACTCTAACCGAGTCAATCCAGTTTTTTTTACAAAAGCAGGTAAGAATGCCTCGTTGCAAGACTAAATTATATTCTATGGTCTATTCATTAATCTCAGATACTTACTTGATAATTGCAAATGTCAAATTCGCTAATACCGCATTTTTTTGGAGCTGTCCAAACCATCGGCAATGTCTGCAACCTTCGCAATGATTTGTTAGTAAATTACATTACAAGAAAAAAAAGACTATTATATTCAACCAAAATTCAAACTCTATTAGATTATTTTGTGGGATAACAACCTATAAAAGTCGGTACTACATTTAATTTATCGTTAACTTTCGAGAACGGAGGCATAACCCCATTTAAGAATTGCAAAAAACATTTAAAAATAAACCATATTTTGGTCGAATCGACACTTAATCATTTTGACACCGGCGAGTATTTGCATATGGAATAAGCGAGTAAGATCAGAGCCACTTAGTCTAGGACTAAAGTAAGTACTTATTTATATTCTACTTAAGTTGGGTCGATCTTTAGGTGTGTCTACTGGGAGGTCTCTATAGCAATAGACATAATTCTTGCTTATAATTATTGTTAATGTTTTCAAATTGTGCAAAGCGAAACAAGTTTGTATGAGGAATTTACGTTTTTCCGTTTAAATTATTCAGTATTTGGCAGTTATTATAATTCTAATGAGCCCAAACCGGTTCCACTTCAAACATTATAAATATTTGATTTAATTTGACGTGTGCCAGCTGTTCTTTCATTTTGTTGACCAAAAGATGGCACCACTCAGAAGAAAAAGGTAGCATGTGTTCAAATTTGTACACTGCGATTTGTATCCACGACTAAAGTGATGAAGTTCAAACTAATTTATCACTTATTTGGATGTATTTTCTTTCGTTTTTGGCGTGTGATTTATTTAGTCTGCGTATAAGTCATGCTGTCTGCTTGTATTGTTTGAAATGTTTGAAATACTTGAAATTCAACTGTTGGTACCTAAGTTACTAGTTTGAATTAGTAACGCCTTTTTATTTGCATTTATTTCCATGGTGATAATCAATATAATATACTAGGTTAGTTAAAATATACCCAGAAACGAATCCGCATCAATCTTCACGTTTCGGGGCAACTTTTAGCCATTTTTTTTACTTAAAATTTAGATAATAGTGACAGGTTGCTACGTAGTTTATCGTCTACACTAGGTACAGTCAGCGTCTGATACATGGTTACACTTTGGTACTTTGTCACTGTGATCGCAGTGACAATTTCATGCGAGAGTTCAAATATGAGGTTAATTAGAAAAGGTACTAAAGTGTATACATGTATCAGACGCTGAATGTACATCATAACGTAACCTTTAATGTTTATCCATTATAACCTGAAGTTACATTGTAATGTTTAAGTACATTATAAAACTGATATAGGTAGACACTGAAATCACACTTAAATTTCGAACATCGTAAAATAGAAAGTTTCAAAGGTTAAAACAAAACATTTTAAATTGGGAAGACGCAGTCGGCGCGGGTGGCGGTGTGAGCTTGTGACGCTGACGGGCAATAGGCTAGTTGACAAAAAAAAGTATTTAGTCCGCCAGATAAATTACCAAAAAAATTGTACACATATCTTTTCTTTTATTTGACAAACGAAAAATGAAGATAATACAGCGCTTAAAAGTTTGCGTGACGTCACGACTCAGTAAAATTTTTAGCGAGTCGTGACGTCACAAGCCCCCACTCTGGAAGTTTGATGATCTATAACTTTGTTAATGTTTAGTCATTTGATAAAAGAAAAAATATGTGTGTCATATTTTTCCATAATCTAACGAATGGACTAATTAGAATTAAGTATTTTTTTTAAACCCAGGACACAAGCCTATTGTTTGTGGAATTCCGCGCCATTTTAGCCGTTTCTTGCACGTTGTACATATTTATAAACATTTAAAATTATTAAACTACCTTACATAATGTCGTTAAAAGTTTGATTAAACTGTGTATAATTAGACATTAAAACACTCATGCTACATTCACACTCTCACCTCGTACCTCGCCTCGTGCCTCGCCTCGTGCATCGTCTCGCCTCGCGTCAGGCCGGTCACATACATTTGGAATTTTTCCGTTCGGAATCACGAATCGGAAAATCGAACGCAGTCAATCCATACAAAATCTATGGACTGCCGAACATTCGCAAGCTTTCCGTTCGGAAATCCGCACGGAAAAATTCCGAATGTATGTGGCCGGCCTGATCGATAGAAAATGAGATGTCTGTTCACACTATCGTCAGTGTTGCCACCTTGGTGATTTTATTTTTTGATTTAGTGAAATTTTAGAGTCAAACGGTGATTTTCTAAAATAAAAATCACTAAATAAATTTTTGGTGATTTTTAGTGATATTTTTAGAATGTCGAAAATATTACAAAAAATATATTAAATCTCTTTACTCGACGGCATATTGCAGATAATAATTTATTATTGTCACTAGATGTGCCTTGTACGGATACCTACTCGGTTGAACATTTTTAATTTATTAAAAATTCGGAAGTGCGGAAATATGTGAATGCTGCTGGAATAAACCGATTTTTTTGAAACTTACACACATTATGTAAGTTACAAAGATGCATTATTGAAAAAAAAACTGATTTCCAAATATCCTTAGAAGTAGTGAAATTTTCACTTTTAAGTCTTCAATAAATAAATAAAAAATGTTCCGAGATAGCGACACCCACCAATTTTGGTTATGTTATGTAGAATCTAATATTCTATAACATATATTTTTTTCAAAAATATTCACTTGGAGCAACAGTGTCAAAATACCGTGTGAATGTGAACAGACGCAACCGGGTCAACTCGCCCGGTCCCGTATCTGGCTATTTACCGCTCTACGAATTTGAATTTCGAACGTGACAAATAGTTCATAGCTGAAACGTAAACACTAAACACACTGAAACTTTGCTACGACGTCGTCGTGGAAAATAGATAGTTATCAAAAATATATAGTTTTCATAACGTTATTTACCAACGAATAACGGTTGCGATTCGTTATCCAAAGTATCTGTAATGACACATAATTACTGAAGCCACAACTTGCGCATGGGCTAAACCTCGAATGAAGCGAGCGCGCGAATGTAAACACCACGCTCGTGTTTGTTGCGAGGTCCTTTGACTCGTGCCCAAAATACCGCTCTGGACGCGAGCGCCGCGAGTCGCGAGACGAGGCGCGAGGCGAGCCGCGAGCGTCTATTTACACTCTCACCTCGTGCCTCGTCTCGCGACTCGCGCGTCGTCTCGCGCGAGTGTAAACAAGTATAAGGCGCGAGGCGAGCCGCGAGCATCTGTTTATACTCTCGCCTCGTGCCTCGCCTCGCGCCTCGTCTCGCGACTCGCGCGCGAGTGTGAATCAAGTATCATGTTTTTTTTACGAAATTCACCAACTCTGCTAATCTCATAAACCACAGCTTGTGTATAATGCGTTTCATTATGAAACAGCCGCATAAATAACTTATTTTTAGTCTATGTTTTTTAAACTCGCACCTCTTTAAAACAAGTATAAAGATTTTGAAAAAACCATTTTTGTTTACATGGCTCAATGATATTACTTTGCGAGTGTGTTCAGGTCTCACAATATGTGCTCACGATAAATTTCAAATTAAGCATTATGTTTCAAAAGTCCTAAAATAATATAAACGGGCTAACAAAACGTAACCCGTGTCAAGTACTGTGGAAGGGTCGCGAGGTCGTACGGTGAAATCGTCCATTGCCTCCACAAATCTCACATTACCACAGATAATACATTAAGTAGATTATGGCGTGTCTGTGGGCTTGCGTTCCGTTCATGTACTGAGATTATAATTATGGCATAAGTAAGTTTGGGTTACCTCGTCCACCAAAAAAATAATTTGTTAGGGTTCCTTAACCAAAGAGAAAAACGGGACCATAGGGTCTTTGCTGTTCATTGTTACTTAAATTATGACATTACATATCATGCGACGAACTCGACATTTGCGAAATGCATGATTATTAAAGTTTAATGTGTAACAAATTCCTATCTTATGTGCGTTTTTTACAGTAAACTTAATGCAAAACATTTTCAAGGATTTCATTTAAAATACTTGTTACAATTTCACAGCTCCGATAGTACTTGAAAACGTTGCAGAATCATTCACAAACGCGCGTCTCAAGCGGACGGCAAGCCCCTCGGACTGGTCCCAATCCCAACTGTTCCGAGATACGTGTCTGTGAGCGATCTCTGTGTTGATCTTCGAGCGCACTTTGTATAGAATTTGACTTCTGTACATCTGCGTTTTATGCCCGCATTACGGAAATATGTACAGTCACGAACCGGGATTATTGAGCCACTTGCCACTGTTCGCAATTTAGACGTGTAATCAGTGACCGATGTGACCGACTAGATGTCAGCTATTGGATTAGTATTACACGACCAAGTTACAAACATAGGTAAGTGGCTCAACAATCCCTGTACGCGATGGTACATACATGAAACGGTTAAAATGGCGCGGAATTCCAAAAACAATTGCCCATCGGCGTCACGAGCAGCACCGCCACCAGCGCCAACCGCCTTCCAAATTTTTAATATTTTATTTTCTTCTTTGAATCATCGTCTTTCTATTTTAACACATTCAGAACCAAGGACCCGGCTCCCGGGTTCTTCAAAACATTACACGACCAAGTTACAAACATAGGTAAGTGGCTCAACAATCCCTGTTCGCGATGGTACAATGATGTTTAGTTCATCATTGTTCCCAGTACTTATAGGGAGTGTACGGTAAAGATAAGAGGCCCGGTTGCTTTCCAAGTAGGCCGAACGTGACAATAATCACTGATTCCGAATCGAAATCGACTTTGCAACGTCTGTTGGAAATCAATTAGCTTACTTTCGGCCCTTCTACTTGGTATTAGGCTTGGAAAATGTAGCTACCTACTAATAGTCTAAGATCCCGCCATATAACGACCCTCACCGAGCTGTTTAATGGAGCAAACACATTTTTTATGTAATTTAATATATCAAAGAATATATTGAATATGGGTTGCCTAGCAAATTTCAGTCCAGGATAAAAAAATAATAATTCTATATTTCACCAGTTTGGTTAATGGATAAAGTTTATGCCAATCAAAAGAATGCAGCCCATAGTAGGTATATGCAAAGTTAGGTTGCCTATTTTTTTCCTGTAGCTGTAGCAGATCAGTGCAAATTACTAGTATCGATTTACCTGTTCATACCTGGCAACCCAAGGGTTGTGACTGGAAAAAATTAGGCAACCTCACTTTTTTATATACTATGGGCTGCATACTTTCGATTGGTATAAAATTTATCCATTAACCAAACTGGTGAAATATAGTTTTTTTTTATCCTGGACTGAAATTTGCTAGGCAACCCATATGCAATATATTCTTTGATATATTTAATTACATAAAAAATGTGTTTGATCCATTAACCAGCTCGGTGAAGGTCGTTGTATGGTCGGATCTTAGGCTATAAGTTTAAGAGTGGGTAGCCGTCCAAATTCTGTGTTTTTCTATATGAAATTGCACTAGAAATGTAGTACTAAGGCCCTGCGCAGACGACAGACTATCCGCGACGGACTTTTAGCCTGTGAAAATAGAACCTATAGAATTACATATATGCAGTAACTCACACGACGCGCAAATAGTCCGGCGTACAATGCATAAAATCCACGCAGACTTTTTGTGCGCCGCAGACTCGATCGCACAAAAATTCTGCCGTCTGCTCTGCGCCTAAGTTATCGAGTTAAGAGAACTATTCAAGTTTATTCAATATTGCAAATAAATTAACTGAAATACACAAAGTTATTGAACTATAAGTGAAAAACTTAGCTAAGTTACCTGTTGTATGTGTGAGTAACGTGTACGAATAGACATTCTACATTCAAAATTTGAAATAAGTCGGTTTACACACTCATTATCTGCTTATCTTTCAAATTTGATTATTTCTGTCCACTTATGATTGACATGACTATCACAATACGGTATAAATAGTTCTCAACTTAAAGTAATTGTTTTCGGAATCTTTGCGTCGTTCATTGCAAACTGTACACAACTACATACAACAGGTGACTTACTTAAGTTTTTTACCCATACCTGGCTTAGTAATACATATAGTAATAACGAATAGAAACTTAGTTGTGACTTTTTGTTAAATTATTTGATTCCATACGTACATACATACATATTCTCACGCCTGTGTTCCCAAGAGGGGTAGGCAGAGGACACGAATTCAAAAAACCAGTGCCACATTTAGCAATTTCAGGGTAACCGGATGGTTAAACGTGATATTGCAGTGACAGTTTGCCTGCAGCTTGTACAGTACCTAGTTGTCATTTTGATTGGTAAACAGTCGTTAGTCAAAGGGGTTTTTTGTTGCTTCATCCATCTATTACGCTGCTTTACATAACGATGTTATGTATAAGTGTCACAATTTATGACATACGCAGGATGCATATCGATCATCTCGGTGCGCCATATTTGTTTTATTACAGTACTAATTTACATTTAGGTATGTTATCGTGGCTTTAAATCGACAACGGTTACGATGATCTGCAAATTATATAATCCTTAATTAAATGTCATATCAAAAACATAAATGAGTAGTTTTCAAAAAATGTACACTAATGTAAGTACATCAACGTCATGCTATATTCCCTGAGGAGTAGGCAGAGCTAACAGAGCGCGATTCGATCGAGCTCTAGCATACTTCTCTGGCTTCACTCACATTCATTCTTCCCGTCATAGGTACACGCTCGACGGTTTCGGGTATTTTTTGTTGTTGTCTACAGACATTTTCTCCATCTAAATACTAATTTAACCGACTTCAAAAAGGGAGGTTCTCAATTCGGCTGTATATTTTTTAGGGCTCCGTACCCAAAGGGTGAAAACGGGACCCTATTACTGAGAGTTTGCTGTCCGTCCGCCTGTCCATGCTGTATCTCAAGAACGGTGAGTGAACAGTTGAAATTTTCCCAGATGATGTACCTATTTACTCAATGAAATTAAAACAAAATAAGTATTTAAGGGTAGATCCCATACAAAAAAACCGTGATTTTTTGGCATTTCTAACCGACTTCAAAAACTTCTTTTTTTATTTTATGTATTTTACCTCAGAACTTCTAAACGGGTGGACCGATTTCGATGTTTTTTTTTGTTTGATTGGAAATGGCTTCCCATTGGTCCCATTTCAATGCCATTAATATCTGTCAAGTAGTTTTTGAATTACAGGAAACGCGTTTTGTATAAAAGACATCAACGGGCAGTCGGGCGTGTCTTAGTCTGAACTTACTTATGTGTACCTGCAATCACGCCTGTATTCTCGAAAGGGGTAGGGAGAGCACTCAAAACGCTACATAGACAAAACGATGACTATTCCACGCTTCGTGGCCACCTCTAGCATATATCTTTTGGTTTTAAGGTGGCAAGTACAATAGTGACTGGTTGTTAGCCTGTCGCCTAAAATATACTTTAACCTATGTCCTTAGTCGCGTCTTGCGAAATCCACGGAAGAAATGGTGAGGTGTTCCTTTACCGAAAATATTCGTGTTTTCTGGCATTTAGAGTAAAACGCCGGTGGTATAAGCTCGTGGACGGTGCGTCAGAATCGCTACCACTGTTTTTCCCGGTACTCCTGACGCAAAGCAGCAGTGCGTGCTCAGTTGTAATCTGGTATGGTGGGTAGTAGGAGCTCGTACCCAGTACGTCTGGATCGCTACCATCGTCTTATTTCATATAGTCGTATAATTTTAGGTTATCCCGTGTGGTGCCGGGTTAGAATAGCACCTCCCCCTTTCTTCCCGTGGGTGTCGTAAGAGTCGACTCTGGGAAAGGGTTAGTGTATTGTGGGCGATGGGCTAGCAACCTGTCACTGCAATATCACGTTTAACCATCTAATTACCCTGAAAATGCTAAACGTGGCACTGGATTTTTGAATTCATGTGCTCTGCCTACCCCTCTTGGGAATACAGGCGTGAGAATATGTGTATGTATGTAATTTTAGGTTATTAAGTTAGTTCTTACATTTTGGTGGTTTTTAAGGCATACTTAATTGAATAATGTGTTCCCGTGTGGTGCCGGGTTAGAATAGCACCTCCCCCATACTTCCCGTGGGTGTCGAAAGAGTCGACTCTGGGAAAGGGTCAGTGTATTGTGGGCGATGGGCTAGCAACCTGTTACTGCAATATCACGTTTAACCGTCTGGATACCCTGAAATTGCTAGACGTGGCACTGAATTTTTGAATTCATGTGCTCTGCCTACCCCTCTTGGGAATACAGGCGTGAGAATATGTATGTATGTATGTATGTACTTAATTGAATACAAAATTCTTTAACATTCTGTAAATCTAAGTAGACAAATCCTTTCAGGATATCACAAATTTGAAGTGGGTTTTTTTTGTTTAAAATTATTTTTAAACGTTGTGTTCTTCAACCTTCCTGTCAGGTCATCGACTATTCGAGTATCAAGTAAATGGACATCGAATAGCTGACCGTTTTATTGACAGAAACTACGTTTCCTTTATTACGGCATACTCCAATAAAATTTACGTTTCTATTCGTAAACAAACATCAAATTGTCGAATAAACTATTATGTAATTACGTAATAAAATAAAGAAATAGTAATTTTTATAATTAAGTACAGTAACTTGACACTTATTAGCCTTGAATAGGTTAACCTCATTAGAAACCTACTGTGAAATGGGTGTGAAGGGATGGTGGCGTAAGTATTAATAAGAAAAAACATACATACAAACCCGTGTGGTGCCGGGTTAGAATAGTACCTCCCCCTTTCTTCCCGTGGTTGTCGTAAGAATCGACTCTGGGAAAGGGTTAGTGTATTGTGGGCGATGGGCTAGCAACCTGTCACCGCAATATCACGTTGAACCATCTGGTTACCCTGAATTTGCTAAACGTGGCGCTGAATTTTTGAATTCATGTGCTCGGCCTACCCCTCTTGGGAATACAGGCGTGTCAATATGTATATGTATGTACATACATACAATCACGCCTATGTTTCCATGTGTTAGGCAGAGCACTCGAAACGTGACGACTAAACCATGAGTATGATTATTTCACGTTTCGCAGCCACTGCCGGTATAATTTTAGCTCTGAAAACAGACGGAAGGGGTATAATATAGACAGGTTGCTAGACTGTCGCCTAAAGCATACCTACACCTATTTCCTTGGTCCCCTGTATTCTAAATATGTATTCTAAACTGGAAATGACATGGAGCAACGATATGCATGTTTGTGTTTATTGATCTGATAAAAAATGTGTGTGTGTTATTCTATCCCGTCACCACACAGAAAAAAAACAGTTTAAACATATTTTACCATATTACACAGTCATAATTTTGTTGATATGTAAATTGAAAAAAAAACAAGACAAGATTGTACTACAGAAAGAAATTGAAAATAAATTCTTCCGTAAGAGTTGAACCTAGAACGTTGACAACACATATCATGTACTGTAGTGTACCTTTAGGTACAGTCAGCTGCAGAGAAAAGTAACTCCCTGCCCATACAATATTTCATTGCTAGGGGTTACCTTTCTCTGCAGCTGTCCGTACACTACAGTAGCTTAGGTAGGTAGGGTAGGTAGGTAGGTTTTTTAGCCATCTACCAACTTAGAAATAAACTAATCGAGGGTTGAATTTCTGCTTACCGCCTCTCACCCCGTGTTACGGTACGTCAAATAATTTAATGTCGATTTTACAGATTCCTCCGTAGTTTAGCTTTGCCTCGTGTTTGTCAACACATTTACACCCAATTGCATAATGGGATCCGATATCCTATTATAGGATACTGTTACATAACGCTCGTAGGTAATTTGGAGAAATGCTTAGTTTGAGTTTTTGTTACATTTCCGTCGATTTGTCTAATTTAGTTCGAGAAATTGCATAAGGACACGAGGCAAAAGTTAAATGCTCGACGCTGGAGGTACTTGTTAGAAAATTTACCCAAAAAATCATTATATCCTAGTAAAAAAAAAATTATTCGCATTTTGCCCCAAATGGCTTTTCTCTTAATACTCTCAGTAGGTATGGTTTTATACTGATGCTATTCACTGTGGTATTCTCATCAAGTTGAATCAATACCTACACAAAAAAATAACTAAGCAGTCGATATAGGTACTAGTAGGTACATACCTATACGTATATTATTATGGGATCGGCGCTCTATGTAAATGTCAACGTGGGATAAAGAATTTAACCCATACTGCAATCTGTTACAGTTTTTACTTGTAACGCGCTCTTTTAACATGAATTGAAGAATGGTCCTGAAAGGAGACAATATCGGGTGTCCCGTGGCAGATTTTGGATTTCAAAGTTAATTTTAAAGATGTTTTTAATTGAGAATATAAATGTATTTGTAATGAAAAGAAAGATGAATCATGCGGATTTTGTTTTTAAAAGCGTACTTTATCGAAATGTGTTCCATCGCAGCGCAATCACTCGGGGAATTTTTCTAGTGCATTCTGATTGACGCGCTGCAGTACTGACGGAAAAATAGCGTCAACTTTTCGAGTCATATTATCGTTTAATTCTAAGAGATTCGTCAGGTCATTATCGTATAAATTTATCTTTAAGTTTCCCCCATAGATAAAAAAAACAAAGATGTGAGATCTGGTGATCTGGATGGCCATGCCAATGTCTTTAAACCGGCTATTCGATTTTCCGAGGAAGATTTTCTCGAAGAAGGGTCATCACATGTTCCCAGAGAACTCCTGCCGCTCTCTGACCGACTAAGTTTAAAATTCCTGTACCAATTGGATCTTAAAAGGATGGAATTTAATGTCCAAGCTTGAAAAACGGTGCATTATGGTTTTTGGCAGCAGCAAACTTGACGCTTTCTTACGCTCGGAATGGCGGGGACTATTTCGCACGTTGCTTTAAAAACGTCCAATGTTTTGATCAGTCCTTCACGTTTGGCTGGGACCTAGAGGTGACCTCTTTTACTGTTGGACGTGTTGCATGGAACTTCTGGACCCACGTCCTAATCAGAATTCCACTCGGTCCATCACTTAATAGACAAATATTGTAGTGAGAACAAAATGACCGGTGACCTACAGCGCAGAAATTTATGCTTTAAAATACGCTTTAATTGCGAAACCGCGGTGCGCGCCAGTCCACTACTGCACCATGGGTAAACAATCCGCACAAATGCCAAGTCAAACGGTAACACTTTCCCGCTCCGACTCGCAACCGTTGGAAAAATATTCAAATTTCAAATCCAAAATCTGCCACGGGACACCCTGTACAATACATAGACTCCCAAAGACACCTCAAGGGAGGAATGTTTAAATCTAATCGAATTTCTATCTTTATAACTTTTTGGACGCAGAATTTTTAGGAGTAGGCTTTTTTAATCAATTTTAGTTATTTATGATTTTTTGGACGCTTTTTAAATTAATGTTGCAGTGTAAGTAGTTACATAAACAATCGATCACTTTTGTTTACAAAAATATCTATTGCAAATGCTTGGTGGAGATACGACATGGCACTTTAACAGTTATGTATAAACGTGACGTATGGCGTCCGGTAGTCCAGTCCTTATCTAGCCCAGTTATACAACAGCCTTATCAGAGTCGCTGTTATCAGCTATCAGTGTATAATCAACCTGCCCGGTGCATGGACGTTAATTAAAACAAGTCTCAGGGTTCCGTATGAACCCAGAAGTAGGTATTTGTGCATTAGATGCTTGGATATTATGTCGAAGGCGGATTGTATAATCCGCCGTTTTACATTACGCCTAGTCGTTTTGCAAAACAGCGCCGTTTTGTAATGCGGCGGCTCAACGTTTAGCCGGATTGAATGCGGCTGAATAAAAAACCGCCGGAATGAATTCGGCGCTAAACGTTATTCATTACGGCTAGGCAGAATGTAATACGGCGAGAGATTAGCCGCCACTTTGTCGTTTTTAGTTCAGATTTTTAACACTCGTGGCGCTGCCTAACATAAACAGTAGAGGATTTAGAGGTTTTAATAGGTTAGGTTAGGTTAGATTACATTAGATTAGGTTAGGTTAGGTTAGTTTATTTTATTTAGCATTCTTTATTTTCTTAAGTATTGTTACTCTACAATTTTAGTAGTAGTACAATGCGGCTAAACGTGGGCCGCCTTATTGAAGAACGTATCGCAATAACAATCCGGCTGAACGTTGAGCCGCCGCTTTACAAAACGGCGCTGTTTTGCAAAACGCCTAGCCGTTATGTAAAACGGCGGTTTATACAATCCGCCTGCGACAGATACACGACACCTACCTATAGTTTTGTTATACCTTTACTTTCATGATTTTATTGACATACATACAATCATGCCTATGTTCCAAAATGATAGGCAGAGCATACGAAACGCTGTGCAGACAAACCACGACCATTTAGCAACCTGTCACTAGTATACCTCCTAATTAAAAACCTAAAAACCTTAATTAATAACTTAAAAACCTCACCTGTGTGGTGTCGGGTTAAGAATAACACCTCTCCATTTCTTCCATGGATGTCGTAAGAGGCGACTAAGGACATAGGTTAAGATATGTTTTAGGCGACAGGCTTGCAACCTGTCACTATTGTACCTGCCATCTCAAAACCTAAAAGATACTGAACTAGAAGTGGCCACAAAACGTGAAATAGTCATTGTTTTGTCTATGTAGCGTTTTGTGTGCTCTGCCTGCCCCATTTGGGAATACAGGCGTGATGCGTGATCTATGTATGTACAGAATCCTAAATTTGTAAAGAGATTCACAAATCGACAAAGCGGTTTTGTGTGGGAAGCAACTTCCGGGACCGAGATAAAAAACCGTCGAAATTGTAGCTCCGTGGGAGTCTATTTTACTGTGTGAAAACTAGGGTTCAAATAGATAAGTAACGTTCGTTTTTCTAGCATTAAAGTAAAGCTCGTCACACATTAAGCAGATACGGTAAGATATCTGTTACAGAACATTATAATATCTGTCAATATCGCTCCCTATACAATTCAATGAGCTACCAGCCTACCACACACTGCGCAGATTTACCGTCAGGTATCTTTTGACACCAACATAATTATGGAAAAATGGCATTTATACGCAGATCAAATATTATCATACAGGGCCGTCTCTAGCCCATGTGGCGCCCGTGTGCAAGCATTACCGAAGCGCCCCCTCGTAATGAATTGCGTACAAGCAAGCGAGAGCCCTAAATACGATACGGGCGTAAAATATTTTAAGGAAGGAAAAAGTGACAATTAAGAAAAACCGGCCAAGTGCGAGTCGGACTCGCGCACGAAGGGTTCCGTACCAAAAACAGCAAAAACACGTTTGTACAAGGCTGTACATGTACCTGGTGTAGTAAAATGAACTCACACTTAGGATTTTCGACTAATTCGACACTTTATTTGAACTCTCCAAACAATTCTCATCCGTACAAAAAAACAAAAACTAAAACTATTTAATGAAATTAAGGTGATACAACGTCATCAAGTTTGAATCTACTGGCAAGGCAGCGACAACTTTACTATGGGTTAACTTTTACTTGTACTACTTATTATCTATTCTGTGCTATTATGTTATGGTTAAACGGTTAAATTGTTATGGATTTAATTTTTGTTTCGGATAGACCATTTACCGAGGAAGGCGGGGGGCGCGCCGAGCGGGGCTCCGTTTGAGCTGCGCCCGGCGCCCTAGGACCGCGACGGCCGACCGCCGCGGGGGCGCGCCGAGCGGGGCTCCGCTTGAGCTGCTCTCGGCGCCCCAAGGACCGCGGCGCCCGTGTGCAACGCACACCCTGCACCTAAGGGAAAGACGGCCCTGTTATCATATATGCGTAGTCTGTGACGGGCTTAACGGATCAAATTAGAATGTGTCTGAGCCGATTTGTTTTAAATGGACCAACCAAAGTAACGCGAACTCCACCAAACCTAGAACTAAAACATTCAAACATATCAATTGCCTGTGTGGTATCGGGATAGAATATCACCTCTCCATATCTTCTGTGGAGATCGCGAAAGCCGATTAAGGAAACATCTTTAGGTGTTGAGAAGCTCTACCTCACATTGTTCTCTTTCCTATTTTCTCTTCTTTTTTAGTTTTTAATTAAAACTTAACTTATGCTAGAAGTGGCTGCGAAACGAGAAATATTCTTGATTTTGTCTGTGTCACGTTTCGTGTGCTCTGCCTACCCCATTTGGGAACACAGGCGTGATGTATGTATGTATGTATGTTAACATTAACTGACATTTGAGAAAAAAGTACCTTAGTAAAAGAAACGCTTTAGATTTTAAAAAGAATTGAAAACACTGAGTACAAAATAAAATAAAAAAGAAGGTAAGTCGGACATTTTCAGAAAAAAGTGTACCCAGTTAATTTTTTTGATCTTAAAAAAAGTGTAGCGTTTTTGTTTGTCTGTTTTGTAATGCGTACATTGTTGTACCTATGGACCGTTACTGAAGTAACTAATTAATTTTGTATACAAATTAAGGACAATTGAGGCAAAAACGTGTACATTTCTAGTAAAAATCATCATACAAAAGCGACGGCCTTATTTTAATATCTACGCTTAGTTACAGCGGTACAAAAATCATTCCAATTTAAGCATACGAGTATGACTAAATCACATGACTAAACCGGACTCGTTGCTCGCTGCCGACCAGCGAAATACAACTCCTCGAGAAATAGGAATCCTCCCTAAAATGAATATTGGATTAGATTCAAAGAAACCGCAAGTTAGCATTTGAAGACTATTTATTATACTTAAATTACTTGACAATATGTCAGACAATTGAAATCGTTGAGTTGCAATTTAAAATTCATTAAATACCTAGGTAATGTGGCAGGATTCGTTTTTCAAATGTAAGTAAAAATATTTATAGCCATGGAGTAGCCTAAGTATGTCAAACAATATTTTAAAGACATACACCTAGGTAGTTTCACAAGCGTTGAATTGAATGATTACGACAAACATAACTGCATGAAGAACTGGAGCGCTATTGTAGGTACATATAAAGCAACAAAAATCTACATCGTTTATAATGTGACAGTTGAAACCAAAAATCGCTTTAAAATGTTTCAATTTCAAATTTTATTGGTTTCAACACTTTCAACTGTCAAATTAATAATTTTAAACAAAAAAAAACCGACTTCAAATTTGGGCTATACTGAAAGCATTTGTCTAATAATGAGGGTGACCTTCCATCACCAGCAGGCCTCACTAATTACTGAAATTATAATTTCCAGTCTGCAGGTGCATTAAGTGTTGAAAGAATTATCTTTTAACTCCTAAGCATTAAGGAGTTGACCTTCCATCATCAGCTCAGTCATATTTTTTTTACTGCCAGGCG
>BHDV01000464.1:20802-35841 GCA_005406045.1 Adoxophyes honmai
GCGTTCAAACAAACAAACAAACTCTTCAGCTTTATTATATTAGTATAGATTTGAAGTCGGTTTTTTTTTGTTTAAAATTATAGTGGAACTATACTTACTCCATTTTCTTTAAGATTAGACTTGCAACGGACTAAATTTGAGTTTTTCTCGATACTCATTATTGAAAAAAAAAAACACTTATTAGGTACTGTTTGTTATAATGCTCTCAATTCAAACGGTATCACCATTTGGGTTGACGCCTTGGGTTTTTTTTTAAGTGTGAAGATTTGACCGTTAAATATCTAGTGATATATGAAAAGGAGTATGAGTAACTATACAGACCAATTTGCTACTGCATAACGCACGAATACCTAACCACAATAAAAAGTATTATTATGTTACTTAGTTTAAGATGCAGGAACTAGAAAGTTTAATTGTAGACATGGGAAGATACGACTATAACCGGACTTAAATAACAATAAAAAATCTCAGCACATTAAACTGCTTGTTTAATTTATAATGTGTGAATTTGAAGTTAGTTTTAGTGGGTTAGTACTCTGTCGTTGCAACTTCAATATTTTGATGTTTTTCACAATGTGTACAGGAGTTGTGTGTAAGTATTTCAAGATAAAATTGTGACCAGCATATAATTAAATGTGTTAAAATTTTATAACATTTACAACTCTTTTTCTGTATTGAACTTATCTAAGCACTTTACATTAAAATTTATTACTATGTTTTTAGTTTACTTATAGATTACTAAATATTTTTTCATTATTTCCGTTTTCTACGTGATATTTCTATGTGAATTGGTTTGTGTACTAGCCGAGAAAGTGTTTAGTTTCGATTGAGGTAAAATGATTATTTTTTTATGTTTTTCAGAATGAGCTAAAGACGGGTTCCTTTGCAGATTAGTAGTCCCACTTCAACTCTATAGTTGATAGATGCGTGGCTGTAGTCACGCTAAGACACACTTATTGATGATGACATCCCATTGTCCTTAACTAATACATAAATACGTTATACATATTATTATACAATCATATTCAGTGTGGTGTTGGATTAGAATGTCACCTCTCCATTTATTCCGTGGATGTCGTGAGAGGTAACTAATAGTAGAGGATCCTGCCATACAACGATCTTCACCGAGCTGGTTAATGGATCAAACACATTTTTTATGTAATTTAATATATCAAAGAATATATTGCATAAGGGTTGCCTAGCAAATTTCAGTCCAGGATAAAAAAAAAAATTCTATGTTTCACCAGTTTGGTTAATGGACAAATTTTATACCAATCGAAAGTATGCAGCCCGTAGTAAGTATATGCAAAAGTTAGGTTGCCTATTTTTTTCCTATATCTGTAGCAGATCGGTGCAAATTACTAGTACCGATTTATCTGTTCATACCTGGCAACCCAAGGGTTGTGACAGGAAAAAAATAGGCAACCTCACTTAGGGCTGGATACTTTCGATTGGTATAAAATTTATCCATTAACCAAACTGGTAAAATATAGATTTGCAATATATTCTTTGATATATTAAATTGTATAAAAATGTGTTTGATCCATTAACCAGCTTGGTGAAGGTCGTTGTATGGCGGGATCTTAGGCTATAAGGTTTAGGCATGCTGACGTTACGGACTGGACTGGCAACTTGTCACTATTTATTTCTGTACCACGTTTTAAACTTGAAATTACGAGTATGTTGGAAGTGTTTGGGAAGCGTGAAATAATCGCGGTTTTGTCTATGTTATTCAGTATTAAACAATATGAGATAAAATTATTTGTTTTAGACACGTTATTACATAAATCGGTAGCATTAGTATGATGACACATTTTACCAGATTCGTTGATATGCTAAAATCTTAATGTACATTTGCTTTTGATATGGGATGTTAGAGTTTTTTTTATTAAGTAGCTGACTTGAAGGACTTTGCGGCGCCTTAGAGGTTAAATTAAACTGACATTTAATTTTGTATAAAAGTATAATGCTTTAAATTATCAAAAGTCGTAAACAAATGTTGTTTATGATATTAGCTACCAAATCTTGCGAGGTTGTTGTTGTTCAATTACGTACGAAGTATTCTTCGGTGTGCAGTGGTGCAACTGGTGCAAGTATTTTCTTTGATGGTAAGCTTGATAGGTAGGTAAGTATGAATTAGGTACTAAGCCGGCAGGTTCAAATCCTCTAACTAAACCAATTAATTTAACTATTGTCGTTGCATGCGTGAAGGAGATACGTGTTTAGAATTCTCACCGAATCAAATTTCGGATGGAAACGGGGACAGTTTGTTCAACGTTTAGTTCTCACGCTATAAATGGTTGTTACGTATAACAAACAAACGGAATGATTACTATATAATTAGCTGGTTGCGTAGCATTTGCGTGAAGTTTTTCTGAGTCACGTTTTAATTTGTTATTTGCACGTTTGTTTTATTTCTCTAGTTTCTTTCTGCCGGAGAAAGAATCTTAGATATTACTTAAGAATTTTTAGGATGATTCGTTATTCATTTTGACATTAATTTTTTTCTCTCTATTGTACAGTATGTGCCCCCACTTACCTATCCAGGCAATTCGGTGTTTTGAACGCGCACCACTACTAATACAAAGTTTGTCTAACTATTTTTAGCGAAATATTAATATCATGAACTACCTCATTTTGATTTTGCTAAAAATAGTTAGACAAACTTTGTATTAGTAGTGGTGCGCGTTCAAAACACCGAATTGCCTGGATAGGTAAGTGGGGGCACATACTGTACATACATACATACCTACATATTCTCATTACTATTGTGGTGACAGGTTGCTAGCTCATCGCCCACAATACACCAACCCTTTCCCAGAGTCGACTCTTACGACACCCACGGGAAGAAAGGGGGAGGTGCTATTCTAACCCGGCACCACACGGCTCTCTATTGTATGTTTAAAAAAAAACTGTAACTATAGTAAACTGAACTTAAAACCTAAGGAAATATTCTAGAAACATTTACGACACGGGAAATGATCTTGGATTTGTCTCTGTAAAATTTCGCGTGCTCTGCCCGTTCTTTTGAGAAATGTCCAATGGTAACACTTATACGATATCCAAAAAACTAAACGGCAAAACTACTCTCACCGACCGCTTGTCAGAAATTTGAAATAATTAGTTTTCTTTTTGAATAACCGTCTGTTTTAAAGCGTTCGAATTTTGAAGGATACTGTAGTATTTGTTCAAACTTTATAATGTGCAGGATGCAGGTTTCTTAAAATCTACAGGTCCTTTGCTTATATTTGGGTCATTGTCATAACCCTAAAAAAACATGTCCATTTGTAATATATAAGACATTTTTAATACTTGCATTTAATTTACATCATAACTATAAAGTACAGGAAACGTACTAGACTATACTATATCGTATTTTCTATAAATGTAATATTTGTTTTGTTTATCACCACAAATGTAACTGAAAGTCCACTTCGGTGGACTGTCCGGGTTCCGCCTGTTAATAGAATGTGGCTTTAAAAAAATACATCTCTTTTATTATTGTACAAAAATGCCATTTTTCCCTAATCTTTATATGATTTCCATTTGACATTAATAGGATTTAAAAAATTAGATGGAAATAAAACACATTTTTTGCATCAGTGAATCTTGTCACAGCATTTTTTGTCTTTTTGGTGGACATTACTTTAAATTCTAGAAAAATTAGGGAAATGCCAAATGAATAGACCGGGACATATAATTTAACTAATTCACTATCGTACTATCCCTGTTAGCATCCATTTTGCCGTGACTTGTGCGCAGCAGACGATATTGTTGTGTTAACAAGAATATTTGGTGGTGTCAATGTTGAATTGTCTTTCCGGTTACTGCTGTATTTTGTAAGTACATCGCTATAAATCCACCAAACGTTTTTAATAATTAGTCAAGCAATCAAACATTGTAAATTATGCCTTGCCTTTTGAATAATCCTTTAAATGGCTGGTGTTGTGAATGATATTGCGGAAAAAGTCCATTCGGTGGACGTCTTTTTGGTGGACTTTTTGTGCACCCAAACGATAAATGATTATATTTTGATTGATTCTTGTACTTTGGTTTAATTTCTTATTATAACTTTAAAAACTAGCTTCTGATTCCTTTTTTGTTTTATCCGTAAATGACTAGTGACTTAATAGTGAACGTTAATGCTTCTTGAAGACTTGAAGGCTTCCTAGTCTTCGGAGGACGAAGGCATATTTGGTCCACCGAAAAGAATTGTCATTTCGGTAGACAGACACAAAATATTTTTTTTATACTTTTTGAATGTATTTACGTGTCTGATTGTTCATGATTATGAGAATATATCTTGAACGTTATTTGTGTTTAAGATGTTTACCGCTTTTTGTTTTGTTTATTTATTATTAATTAACATAATTAGTCCACTCGGTGGACATATTAGTCTTTTCTGTGGAACCGAAATATCGTTATTTCGTTTTAAATCGTTTTTTTCGAATAATTGATCTCTGAATGATACTCAGTTCTGTTGCAAGTTAGAGTAAGAGTCGTAATATACCTTTGATTTTTATAAATCACGTGTTTCATTTTTTGGCGAAAAAAATTGCCAGGCTTGACAATGACCCATTTGCTCGAGTCTGAACGTAATTTTATATATTTTACCGTCTCAATAAAGACTTCTTGCTTTTCCTATACCTGTAGGCCTAGCACGGCAACGCGCTCGAGTCACCACGCGCGCGGGATAGTCTACCTCTCACTTTCTGACATATCTAGTTAGACAGTGACAGGTAGTCTAACTCGCTCTTTACTGTGCTAGGCCAAACGTGCAAATAAAGTCTTAAACTGATTTTCAGTTTTCTTGGAAGACTTAGAACAGTCAAACAGTCAGAATCTGTATCGTTTAAAAGCAAACAATAGTAAAATGTAGATAAACCACGTCTGAGCAAATTTGCCGTTCTCACGGCCGCCTTTAAGTAGCGCGCCGCATAAATTCTAAAACACATGAATGATTTTAACTGAAGCCGGGAACCGGCATGCTGCCAATTTAGGGCGAGCCGGGAAACGGTTAAATGCCACTCGAAGGCCTTAAGTTGCGTTTTGCCCGTATGCTTTTTTAGAATAATAAAGTTTTCCTACAGCATTGAGAGCGTGAATGAAGCGAGAGAAACATGTCAAAATAAAAAAAGGTGGTCGCTTGTTGTCTGTCTAACCCGCAGATAAAAGGCATGAGGTTTTTGTTTATTTATGTAAAAAACAGACTTAAAAAAAGCGGATACGAAACAACAAAAAAAAAAACAAATCCCAAGCTTTTTTTTCGTTAAATGTAAAGTTAAAACTAAGAATCGAAGGCTATTTTACGACGTTATTAATAGTCAAGGTGCTCAGAAGACTTGTAGTTGTCCCAAAAAATATAGGAAATATAACGAATTTTATTAAAAAAATGACGGATTATTTCTGGTGATACCATGCACAAAAAGTGGAGTAATATTTCTCTACCTTGAAACTAACCAGTGATGTTATTTTATTTTATCACGTTGCAAACTGAACTTGTCAAGTTGGACGTCGAGCTGTCAAAATTACCTGTCATAATTATATGGAACATTCGACAGTTTCCAGTATTATAATAGTCCATTGTCTTTAAATTCCTTCGATCTTTTTTCTATTTATGTCTTGTCTGTAGTATCCTAAGTAATAATTAATTAATTGTGGCCACACGTTTTGCCTCACGTGTGCCTATTGGGCAATACATCCAATGCTTGAATATCCAATTAATCGGTTTCCACGTCACATCACGTTTATCTAGATTTTTTCTCACATGCATAATGCATTATTTGTTTTCCAACAGCTGAGGCGATACGCCATTAATGCCATTATGTTTATTTAGTATTCCAAAAGTTGACAGCTGTTCTATTGTCAAGTCATACATTCAGACGCCTGAAATACGTGTCAAGAAAATAAGTTGATGAGTATTTGTTTTGATATAAACATTTTTTTATAATCGCATTGTTCATTCACTGACTAAGATTTTATATCGAAAACATTAACGGTGTTTACAGTAAGTTCAAAGCTTCTTAAAATTTTCAACCGCCTTATTTGTATGGACTCATTTTATGTGGCCAGTGATGATTCACAGCACCGGAAAGTGGTCTTTCACTATCTCATAGCCGCTCAAAACGAGTAATGGAGAGGGCTATGCTTGGGGTGGCTCTGAGCGATCGAATCAGAATTGAGGAAAGCCATGGACGAACTAAAGTCACCGATATAGCCCACTGGATTAGCAAGTTGAAGTGGCAATGGGCAGGCCACAGAATGCAAAGGAGATGGCCTATGGGGTCGAAAAGTGCTCCAGTAGAGACCATGGAACAGCAAGTGCACCTAACATAGGTCGCCGAAACATGCTGGATGCAGGTCACTTCCAACCGGTACATTCACGAACCGGGATTGTTGAGCCACTTGCCACTGTTCGCAATTTAGACGTGTAATCAATTACTGATGTGACTGACTAGATGTCAGCTATTGGATTAGTATAACACGACCATGTTACAAAAATAGATAAGTGGCTCAACAATCCCTGTTCGCGACGGTACATGTGGAAGTCCAAAAGGGAGACCCATGGTCAGCAGTGGACGTCTTATGACTGAGATGATGATGATGATGGTTTTATATGAATCGGGTGCAGATTTCGATGCTGCTTTCGATTATTTGATAGAGTTCCTGTTTTTCTATAACTAAACGACTGTTCAAAATTATTGACTGTTTTTCCACAAAAGTGTTTAGACAAAAAGATTTTAAAGCTCGAGTAATCGGCTTAAAGATTCTCAGAATTTCAAATTACTCGAGTTGCAATTAACTAAAATTCAAAAAAAGACTAAAACATTTTGACATCGCAACAAACTCAGTCACGATGGTATGGTTGCAGAAGTCTTTTTTTTTCAAAATGTAACATTGACGTCATGCAACGTCCTCCCGTATAAAAAGTTACGAGTATAATATTAATCTAATTAAATGCATGTGACTTTGCGCCATTTTTTGCACCCTCCGCGTGAGGCTGTGCGGGCGCGCATGCGCGGATTCACGTGACTTCATTTTAACTGGTTTAGATCTTTTTAACCGACTTCAAAAAAAGGGAAGAAAGGGGAAGGTGCTATTCTAACCCGGCACCACACGGGGCCGTGGGTGTCGTAAGAGTCGACTCTGGGAAAGGGTTAGTGTATTGTGGGCGATGGGCTAGCAACCTGTCACTGCAATATCACGTTTAACCACCTGGTTACCCTGAAATTGCTAAATGTGACACTGGATTTTTGAATTTATGTGCTCTGCCTACCCCTCTTGGGAATACAGGCGTGAGAATATGTATTTATGTTAAAAAAAAGGAGGACGTTCTCAATTCGTCGGGATCTTTTTTTTTTATTATTATTATTTATGTGTGTTCGCTGATTACTCGAAGACGCCTGGACCGATTTGGAAAATTATTTTTTTGTTTGAAAGGATATAGTTTCCAGGTGGTCCCATTGTCAGCATATCTTGTCCTGATGATGGAATATGAGGGAAATCGAGGGCAACCCTCAAATTTTATAGACACAGGTAATGTTTTTAGTACATTTTTCAAAGCTACACCAGTATTTACGTTTGGCAATAAAAAAAAATGACTGAGCTGTTGATGGAAGGTCAACTCCTTAATGCTTAGGAGTTAAAAGATAATTCTTTCAATACTGAATGCACCTGCAGACTGGAAATTATAATTTCAGTAATTAGTCAGGCCTGCTGGTGATGGAAGGTCACCCTCATTAGACAAATGCTTTCAGTATAGCCCAAATTTGAAGTCGGTTTTTTTTTGTTTAAAATTATTAAGAATCTATGATCGTCAGTAGGGGAGGGCGGGGTTAAACGTGCCGATTTTAAGAAAAATGTAGATATTACGTAGAGTGTGAGTGTTAGACTAATGCTCTGCAGGTTATCTGTTACTAAATTTAATGTAGTTTCTGTAACTATATTCTGTTTTAGGGTATATCTAGCACAAAATATTTTATAAGCCATTTTCTACAAAAAGTCAGAGGGGCACAATTTACCCCGTCAGGGGGCGTGTTGTGCCGATGGTGAGGCAAGTTGTGCCGTGTATATTTACAGCAAGTATAATCGATTTAGATGGATTTTAAATCAACAATATGCCTTTATTTTCCAAATAAAGTGTATTTATTTATCAAACGTTAACAACATTAGCTTAAACATGCATTTTACAGTTGTACTTAATAATGAGGTCAAATCAACTAGGGCAGTTGTATTTAGTAAACAAAAAGTAAATAATTTCTTATTTATATAAATCAGTCGTAATAAAGTATTATTTAAATTTATATGTAGGTAATTTTGAATTACTTTCTTGAGTAAAAGTAACCGGAAATGCTGTTTAAGCAAATATATGAGAGACATTTCTCACCAAGGATGCATTTAGAGTGCGCCCAGTCCCTGCATACACTACTTTGGCTCCACTGCTCTGTTGATTCCAAGCTAGCATATGAGTCACAGCAAAATAATGCAAAAATAATCTTCTTCGTCTTCATTTTCTTTTAAGAAAACCCTTCTTTCTGCGGAATTTTTCGTGCCATTTCTTCCTTTAGTCTGAAATTGTTTTCCTTTACCTTTCACCTGCCTGACGTCAACTTTTTCTCCGATTTTCTTTTCATGAGCTTGTTCTTCAGCTATCGCGTTCTATTCCCGGGTAGGTATCAGTAAGAACATCGCTCTCTCTTTCTGATCCTTAGTTTATTTCTTGTTGCCTAATGCTTTTCTGGCTAGAAAATAGGATCTTTAGATGTTCCTGGTTGAGGATCATCATAGCAGGCTGTAATGCGAGTATCTGACTCTGTGCCTCTTCAAAGGTTGTTATTGCGAGTGATAATTTGGAAAGTTTGCTATGCAAATTCTTGAAATATACTCATATTCATACTCATTTATTCATAACAAAATTATTATTATATGTCATCTTAATCCACCAAACAAAATAATATAACAACGTTACTGAATATTTACTATTCCCTAAGTATAAATTATAGTTGTGCCTCATACGGGGTTGATTGTGCCGCGGCACAATTAGCCCCCAATTTCAGGCACTTTTTACCCCGTTAGCAACATAGTCACCTTTAAATAAATTAAAAAAAAAGTATTGAATGTAGTGATTTATTACATTGATCTTACAATTCTGCAATAAATTGTGCACACTTTAACAAAAATATTCAAAACGATAGCTTAAAAATAAAAATATTAGACCAATAAGTATGAACACGAAAATATTTACTTCCTTGACATTGGAAGGGCATGTGGCTGTTAACCACTGAAACTGTGGCGCTGATGCAACTAAGATGGCTGCAGGTTGTCCGCGCTGGTAAAGGATTTCGAGACGTAAAAACAAAATCTACCTATGTCTTTTCTTCGCTGAGCAAATCCCATCGGCACTACCTACCCGCGGCACTTTGAACCCCGCCTTCCCCTAACTATCGTTAGGTATCATGACGTGGATAAAATTTAGCTTTGCGGCCTTTCGTGTGTATTAATAAATACAACTAAGGAAGCTTGAGTACATACATATATACATCACACCTGCATTCCCGAATGGAGTAGGCAGAGCACACGAAACGCCACATAGACAAATCCATGACTATTTCCACGTTTCGTGGCAACTTCTAGCATATTTCTTTTAGGTCTTTAGTTAAGAGGTGTAATAGTGACTGCGGTGAGGTTGCTAGCCTTTTGCCTAAAATATACCTGAACCTATTTCCTATTTTATACAAAAATTGTTTTATTTTGTTACAAAAAAACTCAGTCCATTTTTTTTTAATTTAACTCGAAATGACATATTTTCTTAACACGTTCGACTCCGGCAGCGTTTCGCCGAGCGAAATTATCGTGGTCAGGAGTACGAATAACATGGTCACAGATATGTGTCACTGGCATAGGAGTAAGATTTTTTTTGATCACAGACGCTGTGTCACCGGCGTCGAAAGTTTTAACCTACGGACTCAGACACACTCGGGAATGAAATGGCCTTTAGCAATTATTATTTAGTTCCTTTCTTTTTAGCATTGGCTTTTTATAAGTTAGGACAATATTTTGGTATTTAAGATTATTTTATTTAATTTAACGTAATATATTTTATTTAACGTAACTTTTCATCCGTGGTAGCCCAGCGGTTCGACCTGTGGCCTTTCAAGCAGAGGGTCGTGGGTGCAAACCCCGGCCTCGCACCTCTCAATTTTTTGGAATTTATGTGCGATATCGAATTTGATATTTACCACGAGCTATTCGGTGAAAACCTACACACAGCGACGAAGTAATTCAACGTTGTGTGTGAAGTTCCCTATCTGCACTGGGCCCGCGTGAGAACTATAGCCCAAGCCCTCTCATACTGAGGGGAGGCCTGTGCCCTGTAGTGGGACGTAATATCGGCTGATGATGATGGTGATGAACTTTTCATCTCCAGTGAAGTATCGCCAGGAAATTTTCTTACAACCTGTAATTAGTACTTACGTGCAGAAAAAATAACTTTTTAATGCGTTTGCAAATTGCAATTGCATTTAAGTGACTTTAGTATTCGCTTCCGTAAACAGTGCTATCTAATTATCGCAGTAACGAGCCGGCATTTTTACCTACTAGGAAGATAAAAACTTGAAGTCGTTACTTAATGGTGCCAATTAGAGATGGGCTGAGTCTGGGTTTTACCGAGCGAGTGCCGAGTATCGCTCGGTTAAGTTTAAAGACCAAGTAACTCGGCCAGAATCCTAAGTAAGTAAGTAAAAAACTTTTTGTTGTACAGATAACTTACAGATAAGTCGCAAATGAAAATTTCAGATTACGAAGGTGGTTTTTTCCCAAGAGATCTCTGCCAGCTAACTTCTGAGTTGTAGAGTGGAGCAGATATATAGGTAACTCTCGGTTCATTCCAGTCCTAGGTTTTCGTCATTGTACTTGTTCTGGTGCAAGAATGTATTATTTTGTGTTTGAGTAATATTGTCACCACAATGTCGTTGCCTTGAATAAGATATGACTCGGCGTCTGCGCTAGTCAATCAGTATCAGTCGTAATCTAATTGCATCAGGGACAACTCTAGAGGGCTTTTCGTTTTTAAGAGTTAAGCACGTTAGAATTGATTTGTAGTTTTTGTCATTTGTGCACGTTTAAATATTATGATTTTTAACCAACGTTAAACTGAACAAGTAACTCGGCACTTTAGCCGAGATACTCGGCTTTGTGCTGAGTAGTGAATCGGGTGAGTGCCGAGTAGTAACTTCAGGTACTCAGTGCATCTCGTGTAGCTTCGTATAATCGGTTTGCGATAGATAGGTGCCATTGACCTGAAAAATGATGAAGCATTTGTCTTTCAGAAGCTCAATAATTAAAATTTTCAGGATTTTTTTTTAGTGGTTTTCAAACGCGTATATTCTTATACCCGACCACTGATTAAAATATTTACGGTCAATTTCCGGCCATCCTGTATAGATATTAGCTCCACATGTTTCGGGCCAATTCATGACCCATCATCTGGAGCAACACGCTTCGTAACTGCTTGACGCAACAGACAGCAGTCATTTGCTTCAGATGGGTCAGCCCGAATGTCGAGCTAATATCGATATCAAATCGTGAATAGATCCATTATAAATCACTGAATTAAAACGAATAAAAAAATCCAACATCTGATTTCAATGTCAGGCTTTCTCCCAATACGCAACGTTACGATAGTGACAATAAATACATTTAGAGCGCGGTCCCGTGTCCGTGCGCATGCGGGTTGCGACACGAGCGGCGCCGGCGCAGACGAGGAAGCCCGCCGCGGGGTAGGGGACAAGGCATGAGAGGAGAGAACAAATCATAAACATACCTACATAAGAGTATGTCGACGAGGTGGCGCTTATATCGTGCGAAAAACCTCTACGGTACCTTGTGAAACGTCAAACGACGACATTGACAGCTGTCATCGTTTGGAGGTGGTCTGTGCTTCTTGGAAAAATGAATAACAACGGTCTTTGGTGTACTGAACGGACGCAAGCCAGAACTCTCCGCGTTTCATATCGAAAACCATTGATATTGTGTGTGTCTGTGAATAGGGATGATGACACGGTTAAAAATATATCATTGTAATTAGTCCGTAAGTTAGATTATGGAAAAAAGAGACACATATTTTTTAGTTTCTCAAATTATTAAACATCGACAAAGTTACAGATCATCAAACTTCCTGAGTGGGGGCTCGTTACGTCACGTTTGAGTAAAATCAGTACAATTTTTACGCGTGACGTCACGCGAAACTTTTAGGCTCTGTATTATCGTCATTTTTCGTCTGTCAAATAAAAGAAAAAATATTGGTATAATATTTTTTCGTAGTCTATCTGATGGACTAAATAGTTTTTTCTAGTCATCTAGCCTATTATCAAGAATGGCGGATGACCACTCAAGCTCTCCGCCAAATCCGCCAGTCCCTCCGACACATACATAAAATCAACTCCAAATGAGACACACAGACCAAACCATGACTATTTCACGGTTCTTTGATACTTCTAGCATAGTTTTAGGTTTAAACAAATGGAAGAGGTAATAACAGTGACAGGTGTCTAGCTTGTCGTCTAAAGCACACCTAAACCTATTTTCTTTGTCACCTTTTACGATATCCACGGATTTTTTTATACAATTTAGTATATTTTTTTAGGTTCTACGTTCAGAGGTGCTATTGATGGGTTACTAGCCTCCAACATCCACAAAAGAAATGAAGAGGTGTAATTCTAAAATTAGTGTTATATGAAGCGTTATAGTTTAGGTATTAGGATGCATTAGCAATCTGTCAGCCATTGCGTGTATACATATGGAAGTTTTACCATAAAATGGACTGAAGAATCCAGAAAGAGATTACTGTGTCTAAACCAAATAAACAAATCTTTCATTTCATTTCAGCTTAGTTCATTTTATTTTATTTCATTTAATTTCAGTTCATTTAATTTTAGTTCATTTCATTTCAGTTCATTTCATTTCAGTTCATTTCATTTCAGTTCATTTCATTTCAATTCATTTCATTTCAGTTCATGTCATTTCAGTTCATTTCATTTCAGTTCATTTAATTTCAGTTCATTTCATTTCAATTCATTTCATTTCAGTTCATTTCATTTCAGTTCATTTCAGTTCATTTCATTTCATTTCATTTCAGTTCATTTCATTTCAGTTCATTTCATTTCATTTCATTTCATTTCAGTTCATTTCATTTCAGTTCATTTCATTTCATTTCATTTCATTTCAGTTCATTTCATTTCATTTCAGTTCATTTCATTTCATGAGTGGAACCGATATTTCGCGTTCGCTCGTCACTTGCGCCCGCGCTGTCGACCTTACACATAGGAGTTAATCACCGCTTTATTAATTCAATGAACGCAGTCCCGTCATGTTCTATTTGTTTTAATGCAACTGTCAATCAGTTTATTATTAACATAGTATGACAAACGCCATTCCAGACGACATTCGACGAATTTTACACTAAATACTTACATTTTAGTTGTTAGCTTTGGTTTGCTGCGTCAGTGTGGAATGAACTTATCGCTATAAGCTATGTCCACACCAGTGCGCTTTCACGTTCACCTTGCGTCTTCCTCTGACGCATGCCCGTGCAACCAGCGCATGCGCTGAAACTAGATCCGTCCTCAATGAAGACGCGCTGGCGGCATGCGCTGTGGTTGGTGGTTGCACGGACATGCGTCAGAGGAAGACGCAAGGTGAACGCGAAAGGGCACTGGTTTGGACATAGCTATACACTGTGTATAGTCAGACTATACTATAGTAGTATACAGCGTATTACCAGTGAGTTGACCTCTGTTTAATATGAGCGTAAGTATCAATGAGAGCTCAGCTAAAATTTGACACGCTTATTTTAAAAACTATGTTTTTCCAGGATAAAAGTAGTTTATACATACATACAATCACGACTGTATTATCGTATGGTGTAGGCAAAGCATACAAAACGGTACAATAGACAAGTCATGCCCATTTCACGTTACGTGGCCACTTTCACCATAATACTTAGATATTAGGTTTAACGAACAGGTGAAAGAAGTACTATAATAGTGACAGGTTGCTAGCCTGTCGCCTACAACATACCTTGTAACCTCTTTTTCAGTCGCCTCTTACGACATCAACGGAAGAAATGAAGAGGTGTTATTCATAGCCTGACACTGCATGGGGACTGTGCTGTCTTGAAGTAATATGATTTAATCTACAAGTGCCAATATTTAAAGTACCTACTGATACACCTTTTCTTGGAATGCTAGTAGGTATATCAGCTCAAGAGGCTTACCACGGGAACACGTGCGAGTCGACTCTCGCATGAGAATGACTGCCTGTAATTTTCTGCCGTCTCTACCAGAAATGTGCGAGGATGCGTAGCGAGAGATGTGGTTTAAATTTACTAATCAAGACATTTTTATAGCCTGGTGACAGACAGATGGACGGATAGGTACGAATTTCGCCGAGCCATTTAGTTAGGTATAAAGGAACTAACTGACTAACGAACACCCTCGTACATCTAAGGAAACGCGGCCTAAGCCAACAAGTTCTATTTAAAGCGATTAAAAAAACCCGCAAAAACTTGATTCGATTACTCGATTGAGATGGTTTTTCGATCGCTTAATTTCAATTCAGGAACTAATTAGTATAGAGAATTGATTTATTCGCCGCGGTCCGCTACTAGGAAGTGTGTTTCAGGGGCGGTGCTTTCCTTTAGGACTAGTTTCTGTCCGCGACTTTGCTTACAGCTTCGAGTAGTCTATATGTTATTATGACATGAAATCTCTTCATGCTTATGATGCTATATGCTTTATTTAGGTTACAAGCTAGAAAGAAAGAAGGAAAGACATTTCGATGGCCCCACCGAATAAACGTGCAAGTGAAAAATGACAACTTTCCAGGAAAAAATAAAAACGTTCAGAACGTTGTTACGTGAAATGCATAGAAGTTAGGTTACTACAATGTATAGAAAAAAGATAGACAAATTAATAATCTTTACTGTTATATTTTTTTATTAAAATAATATTTCTTACTTTTCTAGAAAAATGAGAAAACACA
>BHDV01000465.1:7358-27185 GCA_005406045.1 Adoxophyes honmai
ATCCTATTTTTATTTCGCAAAGAAATTACTACCTAACGAAACAAAAATATGTCCACGTCCTTAAATTCCGTGAAACAAAATCTGAGCTAATTAACAAACAAGTATTTACCCAAAGTAGTTTTAATAACGACAGAATTTAATAATCCGCGCTATTAATATCAAAATCCGCCAGTCGCCGGCTAAAACAAAACCTCTCTTAAATTTATTATAAGGAGCCCAAAGATAATTACTCTAAATGTCAATTAGTAACATTATTAATCACGTTCCGTTGAACATCCGACGTTGAAAACCCTTTCTAGGGGACACTGAGTGCCAAGGAATTTTAGACTCTCTGGTTGAAGACTCGAACTAAGATTCCTCTGGCCGATTTACTCCGTGACGGGTTCCCGAATCACCTTACATACTTTATCATAAATGTCATGTTGGCCTTTCGGCTAACATGGCTACCTTTTTCCGTTTGCCCTGAAATTCGATAGGAACCAATCTAATCGAACTGCCCTAATAAATCGAAGTGGCTGTTAGTAGTGCTCCGGACGTGTAAGAGAGAATTTAGTTGAGCGAGCGGTGTTGGCTTCGTACTTTGATTCAGAGCGTCTAGTATGTTCATTTCCATGGTGCAGTCGTTAACGAATTCGTTTGCGAGTTGTCGCGGAATGTATGGAGACTTATCGACCGTGCAAACGTTCCGCTGGCGGCGCTGTCTCGCTTTCCATACAATTTTGCGATAACTCGTAAACGAAATAGCTATCGACTGCATGATCGTATTGAACCCACTAGACGTACAGAGCGTGTAGTGAAATGAAGTCGGTTTAGAAACTCGTCAATTTCGTTTGCAAGAATTCCTTACGTTGTCAGTGCGTTTAGAGCTTAACACGTTCGCGTCCGGTGACACAACGTCTGTGACCAAAAAGTTCATACTCCTCTGCCAGTGACACATATCTGTGACCATGTTGTTCGTACTCCTGACCACGTTAATTTCGCCCGGCATAGGGCTCAGTGAAACGCTGCCGGACGCGAACGTGTTAACCAAAGCGTATGTCGTATAATTTTAAATTCCATAGGCAACATAAACTTACTTCGCCATGTTTACTGTGATCTCTCTTTTTTTCGGTCTTAATAAATAAGCCGTGTTAGCCCAGCGGTTAGACCTGTGGCCTCTCAAGCAGAGGGGCGGCGGTTCAAACCCCGGGCACGCACCTCTGAATTTTTCGGAATTTATGTGCGATATTGAATTTGATATTTATCACGAGCTATTTCGGTGAAGGAAAACATCGTGAGGAAACCTACAAATAGCGACGAAGTTCCCAATCCGCACTGGGCCTGCGTGGGAACTATAGCCCAAGCCCTTTCATACTGAGAGAAGGCCTGTGCCCTGCAATGGGACGTATATAGGCTGATGATGATGATGAAATAAGTTTCGTCTCTGCCTCTCAATGTTTGGCTGTACCTGAGAGATCCCTTAAAAGATACCCAATTCCATTCTTGTACTTTGCTATTTCATTTTTTATTTATTTAGTATTTCCTTTTGTACAATAAAGAGTTTACTTACTGACTTATGTGGGGAATTATAGAGAGATCTCTCTAGGCAGATGTTATGCCTGGGGACAGAAGTGCACAGAGAGAGAGTCGGAAGTTGTACTCATGCAACCGATCTTCGAAACTTCGTTAGCGTGATGTAGAACATTTTGACAGTTAATGACGTCTGAGGAAGAAGTTTTACTAGGTACTTGACGATAAATAGCGCAGTAGTAGAGACTTTAGGTAATTAAAATGGTAAACAAACGGGAGCTGTCAAAAGTCAACCCGACTTTCTATTTTAGTCGCATTAAATTGGGAATGTAATCCGACTAAAATAGAAAAAATGTCGTATTTTGTGGCAACACATACCTTATGTGATTTTTGACTTTGTCGAGTAGACTTTTGATAGCTCCCGTTTGGTTACCTTTTTTTTTACATATATACATACAGTCACGCCTGTATTCCCAAATGGGGTAGGCAGAGCACACAAAACGCTACACAGATAAAACGATGACTGTTTCACATTTTGTGGCCACTTCTAGCATAAACTTGTCAGGTTTTAAGGTGGCAGGTACATAGTGACAGGTTGCTAGCCTGTCGCCTAAATGTAAGTACTTTAACCTATTTTTTTTTAATTACGTAAAAGTGTCTACTATAGAGTCGCTACACTTATTTTTTATATTTAACGTGTAACAGCAAATAGAGCAAATTGTTGCCAAAATATTACCCGCATTACGGTAAATGGCAATGTTCCGGGGCAATGTTTTGGATAAGACAGTAAAAGGCTGGATTTGGCAACATTGCCAAGAAAGTATAAAGCTAATTACAACATTCTTACGGTTCATAAAACTAACAACATGTCGTCGATCTGCAGTGGAAATACTACAAATATTACGTACCTATATGTTGTAAAAAATAAACCATTTCAGCTAACTGATGTAACTACCTATATTTAAGTGGACATTTAAAAACGGGATCGTGTCGTGTTTAAGATGATAATCTCTGTATTAATTCAGTGTAGGCCACTAAAGAGACATGTTTAGGTGTATTCTAGGTGACAGCTTTGCAACCTGTCACTATCGTATCCTTAACTAAAATGTAAAAATTATACTGGAAGTAGAAACGAGACGTGAAACCGTTAAGCGTTCGTGTGCTCGGACTACCCTATTTTGAAAAATATTATCAAGAATCTTCTTTTTTCTGTTTTTAGTCTAGTCTTTATGATGAATTTATCAACTTTTAAACATAAAGTACCGTAAGAGAGACGAGACTTACTCATAATGAAAACAATCGGTTAATCCAGGGAACGGTGGTACGTGATGCGCGTTTAGGAGCAGCAACCGCGGCTCTTGGAAAAAGGGCTACGGACTATCCCACAAATTGTCGCGTTTAACTCGATTTAAGAAGCGAGATGCGTATAAGACGATCCGCAATTTTTGAGTATGAATATACCAAGGATTATTTCGAAGTACACAGAAATTAAAGAACACACCCAGAATTACAAAAAAGTTTTTTTTAAAGCAAAAGCAACCATAGTAACACAAAATATCCGACGCAAAAACAAAATGCAGCTTACTTTTCCGACTTTTTCGACTTTCCAAAGTCCCATATTGGGCGCCAAAACTCACACGCTAACAAATGTACGCAAAAAAATTCAAAAGGCCAACAGTAGCGCGGCGAACGATTTTAGGCGTCGCTGACAAACGCAAAAAAAATACTTGCGGCTTTTTCCACAGTTTTAATTCCGAGCAGGAATCTCGCGAGCGTCGGTAACAGTCGTCCCAGAATTTATATTGAAAAAAGGCAATAAATAAAATACTTTACGCTCGAACAAATCGATTTCCTTCGCGGATGACTGAGATTTGAAACTAATTTCGTTACATGCGAGTAACAAAGACAAAAGACGGAATGAAACCATTGCTACACTTTATTACATACAGGGTGAAATCGGAGACGTAATCAGAAACTACTTTTTTAGGCTTGTTAATTGATTGCTATTTAAATGCACTAGTCTTTACGCGAAACAAAAACCGTTTAGTTTTTGTTAATTTTTCTCCTTAATTAAATCACCAATGCAGTAAATCATGGTTACCCCATTTAAAGACTCTAAACTTCTTGAAGTGTGTGTTTACACACACTTGTTTAATATCGTAAACAAGTTACGTGGTCTGGGCCGAGTAGGGTAACCAGATGATAGGTAGGGATTGATATTCTTATTTTGTTTTAATTAATTGAGGGTCTGATTAATTGCGATAACCACTAATGCTCCGTGTTTACCTAGGGCAGCTCTATCGGAAAATGTGGTTTCTGATTACGTCTCCGATTTCACCCTGTATATATTACGCCTACGCCTGTATTCCCTGACGTGGAAGGTAGAGCTCGTGAAACGTTACATAGGTATAATAGTGAGAGGTTGCTAGCCTGTCACCTAAATCATGCCTTAACCTATTTCCTTAGTCGAGTGTTGCGACATTCATTGAAGAAACTGAGAAGGGTTATTCTTTCTTACTTATTATTTTTACGCATGTTAATACCATGTTTAAAGAACTTACTTCTGAATACAAGGTCTATATGCAACAGGCACGAGTATAGAATTCGTGTTATTTGTATAATTCGAATTAGTATAATTATTGACATTATTATTATTATATTTTGTCCGTACCACCAATCTAAAACAAACAAACATACAAAAGTCACACGGTTTTTTTTATTTGTTACATAAGTAAGTAAAAAACCTTTAGAGGAAAAACAGATGATTAGAAAACTTGGCAAAAAGATAAATTGTTTTTTTTTTTAAATCGCTCTTCAATCTTTTTGTTTATACTTGACAGACAGTTATTCCAACTTATTACATATTAGGGCGGTTGCAGACTATTCTTATTTTACAATCTCACCAGAAACCGTCCTTGATCACTCAGGTAATTACAACATACAATAAAAATCAATATTAATTCAAAAAAATGCATTTATTTGCACATCATCAACATAACTTTGAATTTTCATAAACTGAACGTTCATAAGTACAGACCAATAGTAATTAATTAAGTACCCCAAAGTAGCATTTTACGAATTTCAACTCTACAGTTGACAAAAATTTCACATAATTGGCGATAAATATCATACCGATGCATTCACTGCTACCTTTCAGAGTCCAAATTTAATCAGATGCCGCGGACACATTATGTGTGTTCAAATATTTGACAGCGGCACTGAGCAAGTCACGAAAATGCATAAATGGGTCGCTGGCAGTGAATACCTTAATCATTTAACTGCGTAGGTTATTAATGTTTGCCCGGGAACATTACTTTAATCGCCTTTAGCTTCGGCAGCAAATGACCCAAAGTGGGAGCGTAGAAGTCAGGTTTCATCTTGTGTGCTTTCATTTCCTCTTCAGTGAAGTGAGTAAGAACCAGCATAGTCTTGAAGCCAACGTTCTTGCCCAAACCGACGTCTTGTTCAATCCTGTTGAAAAATAAGTCTTTATCACACCATACTTGTGGCAGTTACTCCAACGAATGGTTTGCCGGTTCTATTGCTATAGTTTGTAACTTTTTTAAAACGCTATACGGTCAAGGTACAATATTTCTAAGAAAATAAGTCACATCGGCTGTTACCGTTTGCGCCGAGAAGCGCAGAACGATATCCGAGAATAGCCGAACGAGCAATTTATCTATATTGAACTATATTTACAAAAGTTCTGGGCACAATTTTGCTTGCTATGCATTCTCGCTTACGCGTTTTAGTTCAGCTACTCGACGCATTTGGCGCTTGGGTGCTAGACATCTGTCACGAGTCACCTATCTAAGACAACAATCAAAAACCAATCACAACGCTACTTGCGTGCTTCAGCGCGCGGAAAAATCTCTTTATCATTGGTAGATCGAAGTTTCCCGCGCTACAAAACTGGTCTAATGCACATTTACGTGGAGCATTATTTGTTTGGTAATACTGTATTAGGCTCTGGCAGGCAAAAGCTCTGTTATTGGTGAAGACTTGACTTGGTTTCACAATAGGATTTATACCAATTCTATCTTTCTTATAGGAGAGTTCTGACTTAAATTATCGTATCACTAGTAGCCATAACACCCATCCCATACACACTTGCCAAGACCGACTGAAATCTACGTGTCATGCTTTTCTTGCCAATACAGTTTGAAGAGAACAGCATGAAGGTCTCGATCGGTCTCGACAAGTGCCTCTAGCCGCGATAAGAAGGCATCCGAGAACACTAAATGAGTTCCTATACATACATACATATTCTCACGCCTGTATTCCCAAAACGGATAGGCAGATCACATGAATTCAAAAATCCAGTGCCACATTTAGCAATTTAAGGGTAACCAGATGGTTTAACGTGATATTGCAGTGACAGGTTGCTAGCCCATCGCCCACGATACACTAAACTTTTCCCAGAGTCGACTCTTACGACACCCACGGGAAGAAAGGGAGAAGTGCTATTCTAACCCGGCACCACATGGGGTTACTATGGTCTACAGATATCATTCCCGACAGCAGATGCACTGCTGTCTTGACATTGCAAAAGGATTAACAGATAAATAAATAAATAAAATAAAATGGAGGTTCCGATCTGGACAAAACTAACCCGACTAGTAACACTAAATTGGATCCATTGAAATTATTTAGGCCATTAAAAAAAATACAACAAAACCAAAACAAAAGCTAATTGATTAATATTTAATAAATAAAAAAAAATTACAACCCAAAAGGCTGAATGAAGAGGTTTTCTCTTTAAATGGCGATGCCAATACTTTGGACAATTACTAAAAAAAATTTTAGGGATGTTAGTGAACTTAAGTGTATGTACTATCCGCTGTAAAACCAATGACTACAGAATCACTTACATGTCTCCAATGAAGAGAACCCTGCTGGGGTCAGTGGCCCCTGCGCGCCTCATAGCAAATTCACCATACAGCTTTGAAGGCTTTCCTAATCCTATGGGTTTTCGATTGGTATACTCGGCAACTAAGTTAGTGAATAACCCCATTCCTGTAAAAAGATTAACGAAGTTACACTAAGGGTGCTTGTGCACTACCATGAATTTTACGGTCCGGCCGTCCGGGTTTTTACTGTCTGTCGCGCCGTCCCGCTCACGTTAATACTATTTCATGCAAGAGCGAGCGAGACTAGACCATTAGTAAAAAGACGGACCGGAAAATTCATGATAGTGCACAAGCGCCCTATATTGAATGCAAATAATTGAATGCAATTCAAAAATCCAGTGCCACGTTTAGCAATTTCAGCAGGGTAACGAGATGGTTAAACGAGATATTGCAGTGGCAGGTTGCTAGCCCATCACCCACAATGCACTAAACCCTTTCCCAGAGTCGACTCTTACGACACCCACGGGAAGAAAGAGGGAGGTGCTATTCTAACCCGGCACCACACGGGAAGTCAATTAATGTTACTAAAAATGCTCAATACAATACCTAAACCAGTTCCATATTCAGTAATGAAGCCGTGTTTGTCCGTTGGCCCGCTAAAGAAGAGAACTTCAGGGCGTCGCAAATACGCTAGAGCCTTGTATATCTTGGCCACGTTGATCATGTAGTCACTGTCAAATACCACGGCTCCAATTTTAGGGTCGTCTTTCAGGTACTCGCCGTAGTCAGCAAAATTTTCAGAGCCGACGGTTGGCTGGAAATAAAATTAATTATACTATTTAAGTATAGTCCTGACTAAGATAGTATTTTAGTCGGGTTGCGAATAATTAACTAACTTAAAATGTATGTGAAATTTGACTAAATTTTCATTGTAATGTTATAATTAATAAATATATATTAATAATATTATACTTCGTACCGCCTTCCTTAGCGTAGCTTTGATGCACTACTTTATTTTGTATTTTTCAATCTTTCTGAGAGATGTTCTAAACCTTTTTTCCGTACTCTGTAGTATTAGAAAACTACAAAAAAGGAATCAGCCAAATCGGTCTAGCCGTTTTCGTGTTTGGCGTGACAACGGGAAACGGGTTTCATTTTTATATAAATAGATTATGACATTAATAACAGCTACTGAGCCATCACAAAATAGCAATAAATAACAAATAGAAATGCTTACACCAGATTTGCATTTGTAGCCATACGACTCCAACACTGCCCGTGATTCCGGGCAAGTCACGCAATAGACTTGCTTGTCGAAGTCCACAGATTTTAGATACTCTGCTATGGCGATTGACGGTATAGTTAGATTGTCCTGTAAATAAAGTACATATTGAAAGAAATATCCAGCCGGGTGAATTATCAACCCAGAAAACTCTATTAAGTTTTGGTGGCGCTTTTTTTTGTATATTTTAACAGAGTTAATTCTATTTAGTATTACCGCTTTATTCGTAAACTATTTATTTACTAAATGATTTTAGTATTATCATCTCTGATAAAATGTACAAAAAATGCGCCACCAAAAACTTATTTATTTTTTTGGCTTGATATTCACCCACCTATTAATAAGCTTGTGTCCTGGGTTAAAAAAAATGTAATTCTAATTAGTACGATCGTTAAATTATGGAAAAATGTGACACACATTTTTCCTTTATCAAATGACTAAACATCGACAAAGTTATAGATAGATATAATACTTTATGAAACTAAGTATTCCACATTATAAGTTCGTAACTTTTATAGTTATTCCAGAGCTTTGTGACGCCATACAAGATTTTTAGAATTCCGAATAATAAAACTCAATATCAGTACTAATTCATTAGTTAATTTACCAATTAATGCCTGTTTTATTATCACTTGCATTTCTACAGTTAATTTAATAATATCATTGCTCTGCGATAGCTATTGCTCGAAAATATTGTACTTCAAAGCGGTGTTACAATAATTTTACCCGTAAATGGATGTTTTAGATTTTTTTTCTTACTTAAAATCACGACCACAATGACCTATAAGACAAAAAAGTTGTCCCACACATTTCATACAAATATCACGTATCCATTAGTCCATTATGCGACACTCTAATAACCTAACCAACAAAAAAATCATTTCTGATACAAGATTTTTTGCCGACTGTACTTTTTGCCAACTGTAATTCATTGTCATCCACCCTAGATTATATGCACCAGATTTCAAGTCGATCAGACCAACTGTTGAAGAGTTCCCTCCATCGGAGACAGTCCCGACTGGGCCACCAGAAGTCCACTCACTACCTGAATATTTTTATTGTCATTCGAGTTACGTAGTTATATTTCAGCTCAATCGGTCTATTGGAAGTGGTTCAAACCTTCCTTGCAAGATTTGTAAACAAACAAACACAAAAGTGAAGTTAAATAAAAGCTTGTAATAATGGCGTACTTAATGAACATTTTCAAATAGGACGCGTTTTTTGTCTTATCGATAGTTCTCGTGATTCTGTTTAGGATAGCCATAAAATTTAATAATTTTGGACCCAAAAATACATACACACATATTCTCACGCCTGTATTCCCATGAGGGGTAGGCAGAGCACATGGATTCAAAAATCCAGTGCCACGTCTAGCAAATTCAGGGTAACCAGATGGTTAAACGTGATATTGCGGTGACAGGTTGCTAGCCTATCGCCCACAATACACTAACCCTTTCCCAGAGTTGACTCTTACGACACCCACGGGAAGAAAGGGGGAGGTGCTATTCTAACCCGGCACCACACGGACAGACCCAAAAATCACTGTAAATTATGTGGCCTTAAGCTTTGATCATAAATCAATAGTTTAATACAATAGTTAAATCCACAGAATTACTCACATGTCCATTTGGGATGTCAGCTTGATCGAAATGTTCCATGTAGTCCTTCTTAGATCTCAGACTGTTGTTTGAAAGGAAATGGACGTTTTTCCCAAGTTGTTTCATTAGTTTCACGAATTCGCCTGTTCCGTCCAGGTTCCCATCTTCTTTTGTCGGCCACAGAACACCTGTAAACAAAGCTTGGATTTAAAACGCATTTTCTGTAATGATGTTCTTGCATGTAAATGTATGAGCTATTAAAATATTCTATAAGTTATTTTTTATAAAAGTGTTTTTGCTGTGAACTCGTTGATTTTATTGCAGAAGATATGTTCATAAATAGTGGGTTAAAGTTAAAGAATATTGCAAATATGAAACGATATTGTTGTTACTGCTTTACACAATTGCCTGAGAAAACTAGTACAAAGTAAAAACAACATTAAAATATTAATTTATTTCATGTGAAAAGTGCCGTATCAGTATCAAACTAAGAGATAGTTTTCAAAAGCAATTTTACAGATTTGTTCAGTTTCGAATGTTGTAAAGTGTAGTCCGCTGTGATTTTAATGAAAGTTCTCTCTATGAAACAAAAATATTTATCTCACCATCACAATCCGAAAACACGTGGTCGAACGAGTCCAAAAACTTTTGAAACTCGCCCGCACTCATTTTAACTAAATTCACAGGGGCCATTACGTCCGACTAAATGATTATGAATGTAGTAACGAATTATTGCTCAATAATTATGCGGTAAAGGTAAGCGATGCTTCGACAGCGTATTTTGACTTCAGAATGAAGTTGTTGTGTCAGATTGTTGTAAATATAGAGGTTGGTTTACGCGTATCCATTGGCAACTGGCAACGTCAGAAGATGCCACGTGGCAGCTATTAGATAAGCAATGCTAAATCGGTTGTATGGGTTTGTCTCTTTCGCATCGGATTTGTGTGAGGTAGATAGATGGGCGTGTGAGTGTGACGTGAATGAATCATACCTCATTCACGGAAACACGTTAATGGGGAAACAAAAAATGCAGTGTTCAAACTTGGCTACCTTTTTGGGGTGGAAGCGATTGGTGACAGAGGTCATCAGAGAACTTCAGGACCGACACAACCTTCAGCAATGAAGTCAACGACTAGAATGATGATGATGACCTTTGTTTTATTAAAAAGCTTTTGATAGATTGTAACTTCATAATAAAATTTTAGAAAAAAATTAAGTGTTAAATTATTATTAAATTTGTTAAATGGACTTTCGCCAAGGAATAAAGTTAAGTAATGTGTCACCTAGGGGTCGTGCAAAATTAAAAAAATATATAACTTTGAATGAGAAGACTATTTAACATCATTTTTGCTATTTATAATGACGAATATAAAACTGTAAAATTTTAAAAGTCTAAATTTTTTACTTCCAATTCCAACTAAAAATAAAATTCACTCCTATATTTTAGTAGCTAGGTCTTAGACCTTTGTCATTTGTATGGGATTACGTGAGAGAGAGAGAGAGAGAGAGAGAGAGAGAGAGCGCTTATTAACTTGTTTGCGTGAATGAGGTATAGATAAGTAGTGCTAAATCGGTTGTATGGGTTTGTCTCTTACGCGTCGGATTTGTGTGAGGTAGACAGATGGGTGTGTGTGACGTGAATGAATTAGGTAGGTAGCGCGGCTAACTACGTACAGTCAACCAATTTGATTCCTAGGCCACTATAGAACTTTATCGCATTGACTATAGATAATGACAACGTCGGTTCGGGTCAAACAATTATCAACTCTCCGATCGCAATATGAAATAATCGTAAAGAGTTTAAACGTTAAACATGATATTAAAAAGAAAGTTTGACAGACAGACAGTGACAATTCCAGTTAACCTCCTTTTATACGCAAGTGGGACAGAGAAACAAATAGACTATTATACTCTTTAAGTGAAGTTTTGGCAGAAAAGTATTTTTAGTTTTCATCCTGATATCTATGACATGAAAGTTATTGATACCTAAACAAACTCCTTTTCTATTGATTATCGTTGACACATATTCGAAAAAGTTAAGATGTCTTCACGACAATCAATGTCATAGGAGATAATAAAATTAATTTATTACGACATGGTTCTACAGTGGCCTAGGAATCAAATTGGTTGACTGTACCTACGGGATGAGCCGCAGATCTGCTTTATTGCGTAATATTGTGAAAATGTATGCATTAACCGCGGTGACGGTTAATAGATGAAAATTATGTTCGATACTTGTTTTAATGATAACTGATTAGAGAGAGGGCTTGTCGGAAAATTGACTTTGTGTTTTTTTTTGCTTTAACCTTTTTTTACTTATTTCAAATGTGTGGTGTCGGTTTAGAATAACACCTCTCGATTTCTTTCGTGGATGTCGTGAGAGGCGACTAAGGATACAGGTTAAGGTACATTTTAGGCGACAGGCTAGCAACGTGTCACTATTGTACCTGCCACCTTAAAACCAAAAAATATTAGCTAGAAGTGGCCACAAAACATGAAATAGTCATCGTTTTGACTATGTAACGTTTTGTGTGCTCGAATGCTTTACCACTTTGCTGTGTGATGTCGGGTTAAGAATTTCATATCTCCATTTCTTCCGTGGATGACGTAAGAGGCGTCTAACATTAGGCGGTATGCGAGCAACCTGTCACTATATTTTATTTAAAACCCAAAAAATACGCAAGAAGTGGCAACGAAGCGTGGAGTAGTCATCGTTTTCCTAATTAACGTGTTGTGTGCTCTGTCTTGTTCATTAAAGAATACAGGCGCGATGTATATATGTAGTATTCTTATAAAAAACAATGTCAAAAAATTATACGTACAGTCACAAACCGGGATTGTTGAGCCACTTGCCACTGTTCGCAATTTAGACGTGTAATCAATGACCGATGTGACCGACTATATGTCAGCTATTAGATTAGTATTACACGACCAAGTTAGAAATATAGGTAAGTGGCTCAACAATCCCTGTTCGCGATGGTACAGCGAAAAGCTAATTAATGAAGTGTGTATTTATCGAACATACTGAATAAAACTATCGCTATTACCTCATCAATCATTTTCTCAAAAAAAATGATATTTCGATTTATCGATTTTTTTCAAGCCTAACCACCGCAGTTCCAAGATAAACAGCTAACCCGAAACCTGTTGATATAAACTCATAAAAATTGTACGGAACCCGTGCGTATTCATCGCGACTCTGGTAAATCTCTTATCTATTGGTAGTATTCCGTTGCGATTACTTTACACTTGATGTTTACAAATATGGGTTGTAGTCACGAGACGGCTCAGCCGCTGTATTATGACATACACTAATATAAGAACTCGTTTATAATGCGATAAAACTCACGATACTGTCCTTTGCGTCACATTTGATTCATTAAGGGTCACTAGTAACATACATAATCACGCCTTTATTCCCAAATGGGGTAGGCAGAGCACACAAAACGCTACATAGACACAACTATGACTATTTCACGTTTCGTGGCCACTTCTGGCATTTTTTTAGGTTTTAAGTTCGAGTTCAATTTGGTGACGTTTGCTAGCCTGTAGCCTAAAATATACCTTAACCTATTTCCTTAGTCGCCTCCAACGACATCTACGGAATAAATGGAGAGGTGTTATTCTAAGGCGCTGCGCAGACGACAGTGTTTTGTGCGATCGAGTCTGTGGAGCAATAAATTGTCTGAATGACGCGCTGACAGTTTCCAGGAATTTCCTTTCAGAGTTTCATGGAAACTGTCAGCGCGCCATTCAGACAATTTATTGCTGCGCAGACTCGATCGCACAAAACTCTGCCGTCTGCGCTGCGCCTAAACCCGATACCACACGGGGACACCACGCGAGAGCCATTAAACTTGTTTGGTATAAGACAGCCTTTTAGTGGCCGGTGCGGGCCACTAGAAGCGAGCTGCGATGATTATACCGTGTGGTGGCTACCGACGTCAATCGTGTGCGGAAAGTTCATGTAAAATGTATGAAAACTACAGGAAATATGCCGGTCGCGGCGTTTTTTAGTGGTTGTGGCCGGTGGCCCGAGTGTGTGAGCCCTAAGGCAATATGGAAGGGAGTGGATACTCTGTTGTAGTTACATACATACAATCACGCCTGTGTTCCCAAATGGGGTAGGCAGAGCACACGAAACGTGACATAGACAAAACTATGATTAAGATTCATAATTTATGACAATTATCACGCTTCGCAACCACTTCTGGCATAGTTTTAGGTTTGCAAAGATAGAAGAGGTAGAATAGTGACAGGTTGCTAGCCTGTCGCCTAAAACAATAGTCTGTTGTAGTTTATTATGGTGAATATTGATTTGTTTTTTTTTTATGGATCGGAGGCAGAGTTTGTTCGTGATTATGAATGGAAAGTACTTTAATATTGTTGATGGTTATTCAGCTAGGAGACTTCAATTTCTTTTTAAAAATAACTGCATTCATTCGATTTTAGATTATATTACATACATACACACATACATACATATTCTCACGCCTGTATTCCCAATAGGGGTAGGAAGGTTGCTAGCCCGTCGCCCACAATACACTAACCCTTTCCCAAAGTCGACCTCTTACGACACCCACGGGAAGTAAGGGGGAGATGCTATTACTGCTATTCTAACCCGGGACTACACGGGATTATATTACTATCTTGCTTAAGTCCCAGTCTTGGACAAAGGCCTCTTCTCTGGTTGTTATAGAACTCTTTATCCTGAAGCTAATGCTTCCACCTCACCATCCAGGGTCGTGCCGCCATCTCCACCTCGGCCGTCCACGCCATCGCTGGCTCCTGTGCGTCACCCACCACGTGGCAGAATCAGCTAACTAGGTAAGGTAAACGTCCCTGTGCTCGACAATGACCCAATGCTTGACACTTGCAACCTTATGTCATTGTAAGACAGGTGACAGATGGGTGTCATCTACTGGGCGTTGAGGCGTCGGTACTTTTGCCTTAGTGTGCATTCGCCAAAATAAATGTGCCCAGCCCAGTCTCATTTAACTTTGGCCACTATCTGCCCCACGTCAATAACTCGATTTAGGATTTCCCTTAATATTGCGTAGTCTTAAGGTGTTACCAGACCGATCGATCGTCGATCGTTTATCGATCAGCGTCGAGCGGTGCCATCGACCGGAAATTCATCGATTAATTAGTCGACCGGTATCTGTCGATCAATTAAAGCTACCAAACCAGTCGATCAACTTCGATTTTGACCAATGCCGTCCATCGACGATTGATCGATTGGCCTTGAAACTAACATTCTTAGGATACCCTTTTTTTTGTGGTAATTGATGGTAACTTCAAGGAGGCGGTTATTAATGAAACGACTATAAAAAAGCACCACGAATATATGTAAGTACTAAGGCACGAAATAAATAAAAACATTGTACCAAAATATTACATGTCTTGTATACTACGTATAGTCGTATACAAAGAAACATGCCAAAGGTAATAATCCTCTTAATTCTAATTTTCCATATTTTAGATAAGGGCCATTCCACGAGCAAGGCAGTTTTGCGTGACACTCCGTAGCATAATTTCATTTTATGTTAATCTGTGTTTTTATGAATAAATCGAATAATGCTTCACATCTCAAACGTTTTGCAAAAGGAGGCATCACTTTAAACCTTATAATTATCGAGATAATAAAATTTTCTTTTTTCATATAATACGGTAATCACAAAAGTACAAATAATGGGATGAAATCACGTTTTTTGATGGATATCACAAGACTCTTTATGCTATACATTTGTAGCCTTGAATTATAAACATCTTGAGTAGTAGTATAATAATTTTAATTTATGATAACCATTGATGTGAAAAAAGATACGTGAAATTATTATTTTTTAATTAGGTGTAATTTTTTTTGTGTTGCACAGAGTAATATTCATAATCAAGAGAAACACTATTTAGAACTTATTTTTTACAGTAATAACTCAATAAATAACCGATATAGTGATAACCACGTCTATAAAACGACGGAGATCACTCAAATAACGGTAATCACCGTTGCGGTAATCACGTGAGCAATTTAGTTTTTAATTAATTACTTCAAAACGGTTAATAATAAGAACTCAATATTTTTTGTGTAAGTAATTATAACACTGCTTAACATGTCAAAATAATCCGAGTTAAATATATCAACAAAACAAGCGAGAAAAAAATAAAACGGTAATCACTTTCAACTGTGACAAAAAAATCGTGTTGTTTTCTTTCCTTCGTGATTTGGCAGCGACACAATAAGTCACAGGTTCGCACTATTTAGCCGTCGCGGCGTGATAGACTCTTTCTAGGAACGTATCGTCGATGTCTCTCGGAGTGTGCGTTTGAGCAGTACGACGCGTTTTATGGCCAAATTAGGTTAAGACGCAAAACTCGGGACACTTTTTAAAAATGGTTTTAAAAATAAACTAACGTAATAATAATTATTTAGGCAATAGGATTTCATTTATCATATAATTGGCTTGCTGTGAACAACAAAAACCTATAGTTTCCGCGTTTAGTTTTCGAAGTATATGTCATCAACTAACAAATTTTGGAGGTGGGACAAGGCCAAAATGTGGACTTCTCTGACTTTCGATTTTTGTTTCGCGCATTTAATAATAAGAATATACTATTGTTAGACTTATTCTGAGTAGGATAAAGTGTGAATTACGTAAGATATTTTTTTTATAAGGTTATCTGTTAAAATTTGGATTTCACAGGTAGTTGAACTTGAGAACACGAAAAATCGTACGGCTGGAGAACGGCCCATAAACATTGCACAGATGTAGTGCAAAATGCTCTTTCATCATACTTATAAATCGGATAACTTTTGAATTTATCGTATTGTCGCGATTAGCCTCAATGGTGTTATTCTCTAGCGTAACAATCGAAACTCGTCGATGAGCTCGACGTCGAGGTCTCAAAAATGGCTGTCTTATTTTATAGAAATTTTGATAGCTCGACATCAAGCTTGTTGAAGAGTTTTGTTAATTACGTTATAGGATAACACCACAATAGTAGTTGTCACTGTGAATTCATCACTCATTAAAATCAAAATAATTATGTCAGACACTTTGAGTGCTGTTTTCAAAATATTAAAAATCATCGAACGGCAAAATAATTTTACACTACACCTGTGTGCTCCAAATTTAAACGCCAACATTTTAAAGTTATTTTTTTCGTGTCTCAAGTAACTTTGGCACTAAACTGCCTAAGTTTGGAGCATAAAAATCTGTTTGGATGGCGTGTGTCTTTGCGTCTTCTTCTTTGAAATGCGTGAGGACCAGAAGAGTTTTGAATCCCACGTTCTTGCCCAACGCGACGTCTTGCTCGATCCTGCGACAAAAAAGGTTAACGTTATAACAGGAAAATTGTAAACAGTGGCCGGGAATCGACGCTAAATATTTTAACTACTGGTCAGGTAAATGTGTCTGAAAAGTCATGTCAAGTCTTTTTCCAGAATTTTCATGTGAAAAAAAAAATGCGAAAATCTGAAAATTTTGCCCACTCTTTTGTTTTGTATCTTAGTCAACCGCGTAGCATCGCAATGTCGAACGATTGCAGGTGCGTATGCACCAGCAAATGGTACTTTTTGACAATTTGCGGAGTTTATTTTCTTTCTCAGCACTTGGTTGAGTTTTGAATACAAAAAAATGGTTTTCAAAAACTGAGAAAAATAAATTCAAGGAGAAGTTTTGATGATAATATCCTCCCATAAATAAAAAACTTGCTTTGGTATCGTACAGTCAGGGAATCTGAATGTTTGGCAGGTTGACCGCCTTCATAATTTGTTCGCATTATAGTACAAACTTCACCATGAAGTTCAATATTGAGTATTTATGTCATGCAACTGGCTGGAAATAGTAATAAGGCCAATTTTAGAAGTATCTCAACCTGCTAAACATTCAATTTCCCTAGTATTAAATAATATACTCACATATCGCCAATAAATAAGACCCTGCTCGGGTCAGTGACCCCAGCACGCTTCATTGCGAACTCTCCGTAGACCTTCGACGGTTTTCCCATGCCTATTGGGGTTCTACCTATGAATTCAGCCAGCAAATCTGTGAACGCTGCCACTCCTGAAAAAAAGAGGACTGTTAAGTTCCTGAAGCAATTAAAATCAATAAGAACTAAAAAAAACAGGTATTTAAATGCGCATATTGGAAGAAGTATTGCTAAAAATATGATTACTTGATAAATAATTTTTGGTATTTCTAGGTAGAAATAATTATGTATGAGGACTAAGCATTGAGGACAGACCTACTAGAGAAACAATGATGGCCACCCAGTTCCGCAAACCGTCAGTTTATTTCAACTTACAAACTGTCACAGAAACTGTAAAGAGCATTGGCTCGGTTATTGAACCATAGAGGAAAAAGCCACCGCGTTACCCGCGATCTTGGGCCGGCCAATAAGAGCACAGCGACCGCCGCCATGCTTTGGCGGAATCGTCTTCGAACAGATTCAATGACATTAGTACTTTAAAGGTTCTGTCCTCTATGGGACTAAGTATTTTGATAACGTTATACGCCTTGCTGTATGTATAACACCTTATACACATTGACATAGTACAGGAAACTAATAAAACCTTTTACATTCTAATTCTTGTAACGTATTAAAAGAACTAAAAAAAAAAATAGAAGAATTATTGCAATGGGTGCCTCAATGAGTATCAAAGTATCAATAACATTTAGAAATAATTGACACGTTTTGCTATAAAATAGTTGTTAACAGAAAGATAATCACTGCAAATATAGAGTTCTATTGTAAGTCAAGTGCATTTCGAGATAATTATGAATGGACAATCTAAATGATTATCTAGTGTTTGATTGAAATCATAACAATCAACAATGAAACATTGTTCTTCACAGTTTAAGTTCTTTACACTTTCCTTCTGCTTAGGTACTAGTAAAGGATTTTATATCCGAGTTCTGTTTATTGTCTGTATACTGAGAGACCTGTGGGCTATCTATCGTTTTCATATCCCTAGTAGGTCTAACAGTCGATAGATTTAATATTTGGACCGACTGATATTGACTTTAAATGTAGTATGAAGCTATTAATATTATTAATATTACCTACACGTCGGTTTTTAGAAAGAGACAATAAAATTGGCGTCACGTAAGATTAGAGCGAGACAACGCTCTGCGAAGCCGAAATTAGCCGAAAAGCCCGTTGATTATAGACTGGTATAGTAACCAACTAAACTATTAAGATGTAAAATAGATAAATACAAACGATAAACTTATCCAAACCTATCAAGAAGAAACTACGGTGCAACCGTCTTTGAAAATTGGACACTGAGTTTTCTCGACCATAATTCTCTAATTCCTCACTTAATCCTGGCATGCATCTGAAAATCATTCCGAAAATAATCAAAACGATGATTAATAGAAAAAAAATGCAACCAAAACCCAGGGAGGAAATTAGGTTGTTAATATAGGTCATCAAACTCTGTGTTATTCAGCTAAAATGGGCTAATATTTGTTAGTTTAGAATCGTCGCAAGTGATCAAAAAAGGTAGCAAAACAGCTAAGAGAAGAGGCAAAAATAATCCCTTAACCCTCATATATAACATGATGGGATATGAAATGAGTAACAATAATTGTGGGCCACGGAACTCATTACAAAACAAACCAATGAGTATTTTGTCTCAAAATTTTAATAATTTTGATCTTTCGTATCATCAGTAGACATAAGTGCAAGTAACATAAGTGCATAACTGCATACCATCAAACTGCTAATTCGGCAGACAAAAGTGGTTATTGTTGCAGATGTTTTTTTTTACACATGGTTCTATAATGTAAGTAAGCCCCTAATAGTACAGGACTATTATGTACATAACTAAGATATCAAATTTCAAGCACGATAAAATACTTTGTACCAAGATTCTTGTGACGAATTTTTTTGCGCAATCTTGGCATTCCAAAATTGTTGGTGCAATAAAAAAGGAAATATGTAAAAGAGTCCTTGAAGGCCTACTTTGGATGGCGAATTTCAAATACTAGCCCAAAAAAAAGAAGCGTACAAAACGGTACCTCACCTAAAGCAACTCCATTTCCGAAAGGTACGTACTTGTCTGTCGGACCATCGATGAAGAGTACTTCAGGCCTTCTTAAGTAGGCCTGAGCCTTGTACAGCTTCGGCATGTTCACTTTGAAGTCGCTATCGAAAACCACAGCGCCGATATCAGGGTCGTCGACCAAGTACTCCGAGTACTGGTACAGATCATCGTGGCCCACGTCCGGCTAAAAAAACTTTTACTTTTATACTGTTTTAAACTTTCGTGATTCTCACACACATTTATGTTTACGCGGGACTTAATCACGGTATTTTTTAATCACCTCTCGACGTTTCGGCCACGAACGTTTCGTTTGGTCACGAGTTGACCACGGTTGCTGTAACGCGGCCGCAACGTCGAGAGGTAATTAAAAAATACCGTGATTAAGTCCCGCGTAAACATAAATACTTTTCCTTTTTTTAACTTTTTACTTTATACACGGTGGCCTGAAATTGAATGCAATTATCGTCACTTGTAATATGAATTAACGTAACCGCCAAATGACGATTTTTCAGGAGACGCAAAAAACTGATTTGCAAATCA
>BHDV01000465.1:28994-40789 GCA_005406045.1 Adoxophyes honmai
GAAAATTTGCAGTCGAACTGTATACTTAACTCATTTTCGTCATTTTGGCGGTTACATTAATTCATATTACAGGTGACGTTATTTAAACCAGTGGTCGGGTAAAGGCATCTGAAAACTCTGTCAAGTTTTACCCGGAATTTTCGAGTAAAAAAATTGAAAATCTGAAAATACTAGCTTTTGCCCGCGGCTCCGCTCGCGTTAAATTCAGGGTATCACAGAAGAGATAGCACACATACCAATTTATAGCTTTCTACATTGAAAACATCCACCCCTCATTTTCCGGGGTTTTGAAGAGACAAAAAGTAGCCTATGTCACTCTCCATGCCCTAAACTATCTCTACCTAAAAAATCACGTCAATCCATCGCTCCGTTTAGCCGTGAAAGACGGACAAACAAACAAACACACTTTCACATTTATATATTGGTACGGATTGGTACGGATTGCCCAGTCTTTGTACCACGGCTCTTAGTTAACCGCGTAGCATGGCAATGTCGAACGATTGTACGTGTGTACGCGCCGGCCAACGGGAGTTGCGTACGGAACGTAAGGTGGGCGTAACACAGGGCGCATTGAACTGAAAAGTGGTGAAGCATTTGTCTCCCACAAGGTCAATAGTGACAATTTTCAGGAAATATTTTACACCGGTATTTAGACGCGTATACCCGACCACTGGTTAGAATATTTACGGTCAATTTTGGCTACTCCGTTTAGAGGCTACGGCCGTAGGAATGAATACTTACTATTATATACTTACTAATATTATAAATCGGAAAGTGAGTTTGTTTGTTTGTTCCGCTTTCACGCCGTAACTACTGAACCGATTGCTTTGAAATTTTGCAGACGTAAAGATAGAAGTCCGGATTAAATAATAGGCTACTTTTTATCCCGGAAAAAATTGCTGTTCCCGAGGGAAAACAAAAATATAGTTTGCTTAATAGATCGATAACGATCGATGATAGATCGATATCGATCGATGATAGATCGATATCGATCGATGACCGATCGATAGATGATAGATCGATGGCGCTGTGTGTCGTTTGAAACGAGAAGTTTTCTTATAGTTGTGCTTTATACTGCAATATAACCGAGTTCCACGCGGGCGAAGCCGCGGGCGGAAAGCTAGTCACTTATATTTTTAAAATCCAAAATCATCGATTTGTCGTAACTGTTTATAATAAAAATAAAAAAGTGCAATACGTACGCCATATTTACATTTAAATCCGTAGGATTCCAATACTTTTATGGTCTCTGGACAAGTCACACAGTATACATGTTTGTCAAAATTTATTGATTTTAAATACTCTGCTATCGCTTTTGATGGTACTGTGAGGTTTTCCTGAAACAAATAAGGAATATAAATTTTATTGCATACTTACTTAAGGTCGATTTTGACCAAATGATAATAAAATTTATATTGACTTAAGTCACTCTTTACTCGCAAGAAGCGGTCTATTCAACCAAACCAGAATATAATTTCTAGTAGATTAAAAACTGGCCACCAAAAAGACAGCAAAAACGCAAATTTGTTGTTTGAGAGCCCCCTAAAAATTTATTTTAATTTATTTTTGTTATTTTATGTTATTGCGCCAATAGAAATACATAATTTGTGAAAATTTTAACAGTCTAGCTAGCACGGTTAGTGAGATATACTGCCTGGCGACAGAAGGACACGGACGGACAGCGAAGTCTCAATAATAGGGTCCCGTTTTTACCCTTTGGGTGCGGAACCCTAAAAAAACGATAACTAAATTAATTTTGGAGTACGTCACTCTTCAAAAAAAAAACGCGTAAGAGTGACTAAAATTGATTAAATACTTGTACCTGTTGGTTAAAACTGCTCTTAGTCTTAGGAATAAGTTACTGCTTACTAAATAATACATTCATGTGAAGATAATGGATTAGACAGATTTATTTCTAGACTAATTTATATTCTCGTTCGGTTGGTACTGATTATTTTGTTTAGTTAAGTAGTTCACACAGATTGAATATTAGATATAGCTTTAGAAACGCTGCAATAGATCAGTATCTGACTGTATACAAGGTTATTTGTAAAACATTAACAACCTCGCAAAATTAGGTAGCTATAAACAAAAACATTTGCCCTACGGCTTTTGATAATTTGATAAATTTTACTTCCTTATAAAAATAAATGTCAATTTAATTTTATGTCTGAATGTTTTCATTTCTGTGCGCATCGCGTCCCAAAAATAAGGAAAGTAGGTAAACAATCCCTTCCAAATCAGAGGGCAAGGGGGGGAGGCGGGGTAAACATAGACTTATGAATGTCGCGACAGTACAAATTAAAGCTTGGCTCAGTTTTAATTTATGTATTGAGTTATGATAAAACTCGTAAAACAAATGTTGTTGTTTATGATGTTAGCTATCTAGTCGTGCATGGTTGTTGATGTTGTACAAATAACCCTGAATTATACAAATATCTTCTGAACATTGTATTAGTTCAAGTGTTCATTAATATTCTTGAGTAAAGTTGACGCTGCCAAAGTCTTAACGATAAAGTAAGCAACATAACATGACACGTACGTACAATCATGTCTATATTCCTAAATGGGGCAGGCAGAGCACACAAAACGTCAAAATGTCAAAATTGTTGCTATTCCATGTTTTATAGCAACTATTAGTATTGTTTTAGATTAAAGTAAATATACAGGGTGCTTCACGAGGAAACCGCATAACTTCACCAGCGTATAGCTGAGGTCATAACAATTAAAAAATGTTATATGAACATAGGTCGAAATGTGACTTTTTTTTTACTTTTCATACAAACTCAATAAATTGATATTGGTTCACCAGTAACACAATGTTTTAGGATGAGCTGGCAACGCACAAACGCGCTGGCAGAGTCACAAAGACATTTCTTGTCAAAAATAAATAATTTTCAAGTAAAATACAGTGAAAAGATCCGTTTGCAAACGTTAATTACTGGCAAACTAAGCCGAATTCAGCTTACATTATATGACATTATACTCGTAGTTTCTAAATATGGTCAGGAACACGGTGGTAAAGTTATGCGGTTTCCTCCCGAAGCACCCTGTATGAGAGAGTAATCAAACCTTCAGGGTATGGTTTTTTACTCGCATGTGAATATTTTTTTACATAGGAAAAGCGGGTAAAATCGATTAAGTCCCAGTTTAAATATATTCTCGTTTAGTTAGATCTGCCTTCAGAATTACTAGTTTCAAGAATAAGATATATATGAGGTTACTTACAAAACCATCTTCTATGTCAGCATTTTTAAAGTATCTTCTGTAGTTTTCTTCCGTTCGTATGCTGTTGTTGGAAAGGAAGTGAACCTTCTTTCCAATTTGCTTCATAAATTTAATAAAATCACCCACTCCCGGTAACGCTTCTGATTTCCATAAGACACCTGCAAGAAATAAGGCAATTGCAATCGTATTTCACGGTAACAAGGTTGATTGAACTGACTATGGCTAAAAGTTATGACATTTTGATATGCGGAAGACGCGGTAGTCAATTTATTATAGATTTTTTTCAGTAACGTAATCTATTTTATTAAGTATGCAATGACTTTAATTTTATTGTCAGTTGTAATGTGTTCAATGATACTGTACTATTTTACACGGTGGACATGAATGACTTAAATGATTTGATCGCCATTTGGTGGCCGATAATTCGAGTGGATAATGGTGTATGAACATAACGTCCAATTTAATTAAAAAACATCCTTGTCAAAAAAGGTTTACCAATACTTTAGAGAATGGAATAAAGTTATTCCTAACTGATAGATGGTCAATTTGGGGTCATTCAACCTGTGTTAGTTGACTGACACACGTAAAAAGAGCTCTGAGCGTATTTATGACCTTTCCCCTTAGCACGACAGCCCGCGGGTAGAGATACGCGCGACATAGACTATACCCGTCATTGTCTAACTAGAGACGTCAGAAAGTGACAGGTAGACTATCCCGCGCGCGAAGCGACCAGAGCGTGTTACCGTGCTAAGCCTACTGGAGCTCTTTTATCATGCGTCGACTTGTGTGTAGTTGTAACTCAGTGGCAAATAAAATTAGGATAGGTAATTCTGAAAAATCATTTTTGTCTCATACATGCGGGGGCCACTTATTTTATTTTGACACTAAGTATAAACGAAAGAAAAATGTTACACTGGTAAGTTAGAAACTTACTTACGTTCGTTTTTAATAAACTTTCGCCCACTAGATACAACAAACCGCAATGCTTGATGGTTTGATTAGTAATGTCACCTTTTTTTACGTATTTTTTTTAGTTTAGTTTCCCGTTAAATATGTTTATAATTCTGTTATGGATATCTTGCGAGAGATGGAAGGAAAGTACGAGTGTGTTATAGTGAGATGGTTTGTTATACGGGAAGGAATGGATAAATGAACGATATCCACGGTCGAAATGTACAGGTGCTATTTTAAATCCGATGCCAAACTGATGGCTGGAACTGAAGGGATCTTTTCGTCATGATTTAACCGCAAATTATACGATGATGAATGATTTTTTTAAAGAGCAAAAAAATAAGTAAGTTAATGTATCGATGGTTTTATTTCAACTTGATATACCTAACAACTCGTGACAGAATACAAGTGTAAGTTTAATGACTCTGGTCGTATTTAGTGATTTTATAGTTCATACCGAACAACCTTTTATAATAAGAACAATGCCGAAAACCCGAATAAATGATCAATAAATAATATGCCTTTAAACTTTTTATATATTCCAGAGTTAATTATTATTACTTTCTCCTGGGTGTTCTGTTACACACTGCATAATTTGAAATTAAAATTAACTAATATATATTAAATTAATTATTGAAAGTCACTCTGTCAGTCTGTTACCTTTTCACGCTTCAACCACTAAACTGATCGCAACGAAACTAAGCTTGGATATAAAATGGATATTAAATAAACTGGAATAAAAAAAAATGGATATTAAATAAATGCTCAGATTTGTAAATAAACGAGTAAATGTCAAATTTGAGTTAAACTCTAATTGATACAGTCATTCATAAATGGGACACGAGTCAAAATACAGGTAAGAAAAAAATCATGAGCAAGTACAAGAACTAGTATCTAATATTAATAAAAATTACAAATAAAATTTAATTCAGTATAACTGTGATAGTAAATTAAAGCGCAGACAGAACGCACAGCTGTAGCTTGTTTACCATTATAAACAAGTCTGTAATTAATATTGCATCATCTATGGTCATACCTAATCGTAGCTACAATGTTTCCACGTCTATCATTTTACAAAACAATTTGTTTATGAAATAAAATCACATGTATCCGCAGACATTTTAGTAAAAAGCAGCAGTTGGAAAACAAATGACACCACATTCGATTCTTGAAAAACATCGAACGTAAACAAAAGACGCGCGGCGGTCTACAAAATCTCAAAATACATTTCAAGTGACCACACCACACACATGTCATGTTATACAAACAGATCGTTACGTCAAATGACTAACACAAAACTCACCGTCACAATCCGAAATGACGTGGTCAAACGAATCCAAGAACTGTGCCAGCTCCTCAGAGCTTACTTTCATTAGATCCACAGGTGCCATTGTCACTAATAATTAAATAACACGTACTTTTTAATAAACGCGTGTGTTCATAACCTCTTGGAGTTACTAAATGCGGAACCGGCGTCGCGTTGCTTACGTAAAAGCGAGGTTGGTTTGTGCGTTCCCATTGGACAACGTCACGGCTGCCACGTGGCACGAGATTAGATAAGTTCCCGTTCATTTTTTATTATTGTAGATTAGCTAGCCACTACAACAACTCGTGGTTCTAGGACTGGAACTTGTAAATGGGTGAAAATACTTCTAATGTTGTGAAACAAAGCAAGCTTGTAAGAATGTGGATTTAATTTTATGGCAGCGGATTTTATGTTATCACAGAGTAAAGGCGGCGTGATTATTGCGTGCGATTTTATTGAGCTCTCCGTGTTATGACATAATATTAATTTAATTAGTGTTTTACTTTCGCTGTATTACTATTATGAATTTTTCATTATAATTCCGTTTTTAATCATACTGTGACGTTTGTTAGCAAAAATAACATCTATCTTACATTTACTTTACTTCAATCTAATCCAATTATTTTCATTATCAACTGGGAAAGGCTCTTTTCACTTTCATTTTAAACAGTTTTCTGCTTTTTTTAACGTTTGCAAAACGTGTAAAACGGGTGACGTGGAATTGTTGACGTGCGGCAATGGACACCGGCGGATGGTCTGAAATACCATATCGATCGGAAGCATCCACGCCACGTCACCATGGCAACGGCCTTGGGAATGGCAGACGTCAAACGAATGTCAGCCAGGAAGTTCTATGGATGTCTATGGAATGTGTCGGGTTCGATTTCAATCTGACTGACGGCTTCGTTGAAAGCAGTTCGACGTTAAAAAGGAAAAAGGATTAATGTTGCGATATTTTATAAAATTGTTTTCATACTCGTCAGAATCACAGGTGCTTCGATTCAATTAAACAAAAAAAACCCAATTTTTTATTATAATCTTATGATTTCTTTCCGTCACAGCTACACAAGGTGTTTAAAAAAATTAAGGATTGGAAAAAATAAATAAATTGAGATTTAAAATCTGTATCAATTAAGCTTTCCATTTTAACCCTTAACCACCTACGTGCGGTCTCACAGACAATAGATTACTCAAATATCACTGGAATATCACTGGACAATTTTTACACCAATCACCTAGTCCCAAAGTAGGCAATTTAATGCCTGTGTTATGGGTACTAGACAACGGATAAACATACTTATATAGATAAACACCCAAGACTCGAAAGCAAAAATTCATATTCATCATACAAATATCTGCCCCGACCGGGAATCGAACCCGGGACCTTAAGCTTCACAGTCAGGTTCTCTAACCGCTGGGCTATCCGGCCGTCAAACTCAAAATTGTCAATAACTAAACGCGAGTATGTCGCACACGCGTCTGTGTCCTTGTACCTTTGCTGGCCCCTCCCGCAGTACCGGCCGTACCGTCGACTCGTTCAGACGTATGCTCATTTTCATTTGGTGAGTTAAAAAACATCATCGGCGGTCTGTGAGACCGCATGTAGGTGGTTACTGTATTTTTTAACAGTCTCGGAGACGTCTCGGAGACCGCTTGTAGGTGATTATGTCATTTTTTTCACCCACATAATTTTGTTTATTTTTGTGAAACATCAGATGACAAAAATATGTCAGACGAAGATTGTAGGGACGTGGAACCGATTCAGTGGGGTATGTTGTAAAAAATATGCTGCAACTGCCTTGAAAAATTGTGGATCTTTGGGAATTGCAATTTTGTAGAATTTGACGATAAGTGCTATATTTTTTTATTTAATTTTGTAGTTGAACTCCTTATTTTATAGAAATAAATAAAAAAAAGGTTGATTTTTTGAATTCCTATATCTATCAGGTCTTTTAATGTAATCAGAGTCGATTTTTGTGTTTAATCTACCAGTCTTGAAAGATTATGCCATATCTCAAGATTTTATTATAGTTTAAGTTATTTGAAGTTCTAAAATAAAAGTCTAAAGCATAAACGAGTATTTTACTCGTTGAAATGCTATCTTGATATTACAGATCCCGAATTTGAGATGATTATTCACGAGCGGTCTCTAGGACCGCACGTAGGTTGTTATTTTACAGAAATTGGACGTAGGTGGTTAAGGGTTAAGTACGTTTTTTTTTTATTGAAAAAATTATCAAATTACAACTTTTTTATAAAATGATCCGTTTGCGGCTTTGCTACTTTTAAGAAGTTTCCGTCATAGAGCCTTTAAAACAGAGTCAAATAGACTAAGCACAATTAATTTTAGTTAAATGACATTGAATGAAACTTCAAAAAAGAACGTATACTGAAACCCTTTCAAATCAACACACACCTGTGTCAATACAGCGGAGGCTAATTTATTTTAGTAATCAAGTCATACAAGGCGATAAAAATGACGCATGCGCAGCTAATTTAACTCCTGTAATCCGGTCATGAGCTAACCTTGACGAGTTCATGTTCATATAGTTATTGTTCGTAATTTTCTGATGCCAGTCGGAAATCATCGGCAATCCTCGAACTTTTAAGTTTACACTTTATTATTGGATTTTATAAATTTACAATGTCACGCATGTATGCCCAAATAGGTAGGCAGAACACAGGAAACTTTACATGGTCAAAAACATGACTGTTCCAGGTCTCGTAACCACTTTTGGCATAATTTTTCAAATAAGTTAATGTATGTCATCACACTTCACACACACATCACACAAATAGGGAGGTTGTGACGTCACGCTTTAACATGGTGTAATGATGTCACTCAAAACTTTGGAACACTGTCTCCTCGTAATTTTTTGTTTGTAAAAAAAAACGTCTCTAATATTTTTGGTTATCTAACTGACAGAATATTTGAGTCACTTTGTTTTTCTACCAGACAGAGACGGGCGCAGCGGGCAAGGAATAAATTATAAGTTCGAATCATTCTGAAGAAAAAAAAACAATGTACTAAGGAAGTCGATAATTTATTTTCGAACGTTCGCTAATTAGCTAGTGATTGTCTTATTAGTTCCACTCAAGCCAGTCGGATGATGGAAACGTTTCAAGGGCAGGAAGGGGAGGCCAGGAAAAGTACAAGTTTTTGTAGCTGTGTTATTTATTATTGTATCTAAAAACTATTGCCTAACTATAAAAAAAATAACAGGCTGAAAACGTTAGGACGGGCAATAATTTACTTAACAATTTTATTGGACATACTGAATAACCTGTAAAAAAAAAGAAAGACCCGTGTGGTGTCGGGTCTAGAATAGCACCTCTCCATTTCGTCCGTGGATGTCGTAAGAGACGACTAAGGAAATAGGTTTAGGTATCCTTTAGGCGGCAGGCTAGCAACCTGTCACTAAATACTACCTCTTCCATCTGTTTTCAAATCTAACCTAAGCTAGAAGTGGGTGCGAAGCGTGAAATAGTCATAATTATAATTTTGGTTTTGTCTATGTCACGTTTCGGGTGCTATGGCTACCCCTTTTGGGAACATAGGCGTGAGTGTATGTATGTATGTGTACTGAATAATTTTTAAGTAAATAATTAGGTAAACACTTTATTTTACAAAAAACACGTCATACAAAAAATAATAACACAAGCAAATCTTAACCCTTAAGAGTCAGAGAGGAAACTTAATTACTGAGACCGACAAAAAAACAGGCTACAATAAACATAGTGAAATATCGTACAATCACAAAATATTTACAAAAAGCTACTGAAAAAAAAATACATGCTGGATATACAAATATATAAATACAAACCAAAGAAAAAAAATACTGATACCTGTAACACACCAATGCAGTCATAGCTCTGGTGTGTATATCGATAGTATATGGAGGATGGATTTTGGTATGAGACCAAATAGCCCGTTTTATACATTCCGGTTGATGTGATGCCATTGATTTGTAAAATTTTTTTTTTCACAATTCTATTATTGGTTTCATAGCAAAAGTTTTTCTGTATGATCTATTCATTATTGTTCTTTTTTTTATATTACACCCTGTACACGGCAATGTTTCAAAATTCTTCAGTAAGTAAACAATGAATAACTTCTCTATACAAACAACAATTTAGTATTCAAAGGCCAAATATATTTGTTGAAGTAGAAAATCACTGAAACAATGTACAAAACAAGGGACATAAAGCAAGGCGTGTATAAAGTTCGGTTGGACTATTTGAAAGACGTTGCCGATTCACAAGAGACACATTGTGAGGGATATTTAGGAGTATTAAGAAGAAAATTGAAGTGCTCCCTTGGGACGCTACTAAAAATATCATGTTTCGGGAACAGACAAGCCTAGGGACCAATCTAGACACATGAGAACTTTATCCAAGTATTAACATTAGAAACTCAGGCAGAGATTTAAAACTAAAGCCCTTGTCCCCTAGTGAATCTTTATACACTAGGGGACAAAATGTCCCACGACATGTGTAGGCGAGATGTTAAGCGAAGCCGGCTGATTTCGCCTGACATATCTGGCGACATCGCGCGACTTATTGTGTCCTATTGACACGTGTCGCGCGATGTTGCCAGACATGTCGAGCGAAGTCCGGCAACTCGGGCTAATTCACCTGACGTTGCTGGGGACACGTGTCGTGGGACATTTGTCCCCTAGTGTATCCTTGGCTTAAATGTACTAAGTAGGAATGCTTACTGTTTTATTTTGTTTCGATTCCCAATTATAGTTCCGACTCTCAGTATAGACAAGTAAACTTTGACGTTCTTCTAATGCAGTCGCCGCATCTGTTCAAAACTACTTCAGTCAACGAACATCGTTTTTCGTTACACTAGACTGTCCACCGAATCGGGGTGTAACAGCTGTCGCTTGCCAAAGGCAAGCTGATTCCGTGTTCTTTATATTTTAGCGGGCATCGCGTGGAACATGCATCGAACGAATCATTGTAATTTCTGCTTTACTAGCTAGTAGTATTTTGAACCTTCGGGTCAAAAATGGTAATGTTAATATTTTTGAATACTGACTTTTTTTACATAATATAAGGAGTATGGAAGGTGTAACACTGAAGGACAGAATAAGAAATAGTGTGATAAGGGAAAGAGCTGGGGTGAAAGTAGATATAGTGAATAGGATAGAAAGAAGTATGCTTAGTTGGTTTGGTCATATACAGAGGATGGATGAAAAAAGATTTACGAAACAAATTTATACGGGGAATGTGGATGGGTGCAGTGGGAGGGGAAGACCTAGACGGACGTTCGTCTAAGTCTTTGCCTATTTTCTATGTTTTAAGTTAAAAGATAGAATAGTGACAGTTTGCTAGCCTAAATTGCTAAAAATATACCTGAACCTGTAACCTAATAGCCACTGAAAAAGTAAAGTGGTATTTCTAAACCCGACTCCATACAGGAACACAAGCATGACACATGTACAATTAAGTTATCTTTAGATCCTAGAACCAACAAACACACGTATCCTCCAAACTCTCTCCAAAATGAGATTAAAAACACAGAATCGGACATCAAATAGAATCACCGATCACTCGATACAGAAGTTCTATGCATTTCACGGACCATGGATCTCCGTCGCGGCTGAGCGACTGCGCTATAGAATCATCCAATTATGGGAAGGATATCGGAGCGGATAAATCCGATGATCAGGGTGAATTTGTACATTGAAAGGAAGAAACACAAATCGTGGGTAAAGTAATTTTTATAATACTAAAGTAAATAAGTGATAAACTATACAGGTTTTTAAACAGTGGTCGGGTAAACGCGTCTGAAAACGCTTGTAATGTTTTTTTTTATTTCCTGAAAATTTTAAGACCTTGTGGGAGGCAAATGCTTCATCCCTTTTTAGGTCGTTGCGCCCTGTCTCTTGCGTAACTTACGTCCCGTACTTAAGTATCGGTATTGCGATACTATGCGGTTGACTTGGTGCCAAAGTTTGTACAAGTTTGGGCAATATTTTCAGGTTTTGAATTTTGTTTTGCATAAAAATTCCGGGAAAAAATCTTTACATGGGTTTTTAAAAACGTCTACCCTACACTGGTTAAAATATTTATGATCAATTTCCGGCCACCCTGTATACTGTAAAAAAAAAACAAAGTACAAAGAAGGAGATACATAACACAAAAGTCTCTTCCAGTAGTGAAGGAGCATTCAATTAAATAGCGACAAATGTATAATGTTTTAAGATATTCATGTAAGTACAGTCGCGAACCGGGATTGTTGAGTCACTTGCCACTGTTCGCAATTTAGACGTGTAATCAATGACCGATGTGACCGACTAGA
>BHDV01000465.1:42039-53606 GCA_005406045.1 Adoxophyes honmai
TTTCAAAAGCAATAAAATTACTTTTGATCATTTTAACTGGATATTTTTTTCTATTCCCGAAACTTTCAGTTTGACCCTCGTAAATGCCATTAACACGGACAAATAGCTGCTATCAAGAGAGATTACATCGAAGATTTTTTCGTATTAGGGCAACAAGGAACTAAAGTTGCTGAAACGGCTTTAGAAAAAAATGTCTGTCCATACATACAATTGTGTTCACAAATGGGGTAGGTAGAGCACACGAAACGTGACACAGACAAAACCATGACCATTTCACGCTTCGTAGCCACTTTTAGCATAAATTTTAGGTTTGAAATCAGATGGAAGAGGTATCTATAATAGTGACAGGTTGCTAGCCTGTCGCCCAAAGCATACGTAAACCTATTTCCTTAGTCGCCTCTTACGACATCCACGTAAGAAATGGAGAGGTTTTATTCTAACCCGACACTGCACAAGCAAATTGGAGGTTAGTGTTGAAATAGATGCTAAGTTTACTGTCATTTGTTTTATAATCATAAATCTCCTCGTACCTGCTCCACTATTTTGGATAATTTTGACCTGACCTTTTTTCAAAACAAGGTCAAAAAACTCTTATTCTCACGCCATTATTCCCAAGAGGGGTAGGCAGAGCACATGAATTCAAAAATCCAGTGTCACGTTTAGCAATTTGAGGGTAACTAGATAGTCAAACGTGAGAATTGATAATGCAGTGAAGAAACTCTTGTCTCCCCAAATACTTTACATTCCTCATAATATACAAATATATTTAGTAAAACGTCTTCTATCCATCCTCACTACGTGACCAAACCAACTAAGCATACCTCTCTCTATATATTCTAGTTAAATAACTAGTTTCTAGTTTAGTAATTAGTAGGGTTTAAAAATCTTTGTCTCTACGTGATCGAATCAGAAATGAAGATATAGTAGACGAACTGAAGTCATCGATATAGCCCACCGGATTAGCAAGTTGAAGTGGCAATCTGCAGGTCACATTGCACGCAAATTATCTAAATATTTGACCGATGGGGTCAAAAAGAGCTCGAGTTGTGACTACGGACCAGCAAGCGCAGCGTAGGACGTCCACCTACAAGATGGATAGAAGATGCCGGACAGAGTCCTTGAAATCAAAAGGGAGGCCGATGTTCAACAATGGACATCTTTATACTCTTTATGACTGAGATCATGACGGTGATGATGATAAAAAAACTTTGGATGTGATACTGCAATAATCCTCACACATAGTAGAAAGTACGGATAACTCACGTTTTAAATCGAGTTAAGATCAACATGTTTCCGGCTAATCCGTACCTCTTTATCAAGAAGCCGCGACTGCTAGTGTTCCACCAAAAACACGCGTTTAGCAACAACCGTTACGTTTCCTTAAAAATGTGCATTCATCATCATCAGCCTATATACGTCCCACTGCAGGGCACAGGCCTCCTCTCAGTATGAAAGGGCTTGGGCTATAGTTCCCACGCTGGTCCAGTGCGGATTGGGAACTTCAAACAGCGTTGAATTACTTCGTCGCTGTGTGTAGTTTTCCTCACGATGTTTTCCTTCACCGAATAGCTCGTGATAAATATCAAATTCGATATCGCACATAAATTTCGAAAAATTCAGCGGTGCGAGCCCGAGGTTTGAACCCACGACCCTCTGCTTGAGAGGCCACAGTTCTAACCGCTGGACTACCACGGCTTTTTTGCTGTTTTGTATACAAAAATGTGCATTACACATCCAGGAACTTTACATCGAGAATATATTCTCCACAGACCTGACTGTATTCTTGATAATGCTCTCAGGCCGAGGGAAATTTCGTACACATGATATTTGCATGAAATCAGAACGAGGTTTCCACTCAGAAAAACAAAAGAAGGTTTCATTCAACGGTCGGTGCTTTTAGATTTTTGGACGCGATTTTGGCCAAGGTTTTTAACCTCGTTCGCTTTGTTTTAATATTTAAATTTAAATATTAAAACAATATTTGTGTGGTAGGGACAGCATGATTTTAGTGAACATATTTAGCTTCAAGGCATAAAATTGAATGAGTGTAAATATCATTCAACTATTTATTTTTATATAAATACGCAGGTCACGCCTTTATTCCCAAATGGTAGGCAGATCATACGAAACGCTACATAGATAAAACCATTACTATTTCACGATTCGCAAGCACTTCTTGCATAATTTTAGGTTTAAAACAAATGGAAGAGGTGTAATAATCGTGACAGTTTGCTTGCCGGTCGCCTAGAATATACACACGTAATATATTCATACATACATAACATACATCACGCCTGTATTCTCAAATGGGGTAGGCAGAGCACACAAAACGCTACATAGAAAAAAACATGACTGACTATTTCACTTTTCATGGCCACTTCTAGCAATTTTTTTTTAGGTTTTGTGTTGGCAGGTATAATAGTGACAGGTTGCTAGCCGGTCGCCTAAAATATACCTTAACCTATTTCCTTAGTCACCTATTACGACATTCGCAGAGGAAAAAGAGAGGTTTGATTCTCTCCCAACACCACAAAGGACCATAAAACTTACTAACAGTAAACGTCATAGTGACATTGTATTGCTCTACAAAAATTTGTTTATGACGTTTATCGTGACGACGTTCTGCGGTGGTTTTGTTGCTAACTGTACCACGTTTATTTAACCCTTTAATAAAACTATTCAGTCCTACATAAACTCAATTTGCATAAATCTAAATAATGACATCACTGAACGCGTGAATCCGCCATAATGAGAACTAGAAGACCTTAATTTGATGGCGTTCGTTGCGAGTTCAATACGCAAATATTTGCATATGAAAATAAAATTATGCCGTTCCATGTTTTGCGCTCTGAGGCGACAATAATTACTGGAAATTTTGGGGATCTAATGTATGAAAGAGTACATACATAAATCAAGCCTATATTCCCAAATGGGGTACAGTCAAGGAAATCGATTACTGTGCCACTTTGTACCTTTTCACAAGAAATGTCACTGTGACATACCATACTTTCTACTAATCAATGCAATATGAAACTCACTATGAAAAGGTTCAAAGTGGCAAAGGTATCGATTTCCTTGACTGTAAGCAGAGCATGCGAAACGCTCCACAGTCAAAACCACCACCACTCCACGCTTCGTAACCAATTCTAGCATATTTTCAGGTTTTAAGCTAAGAGATATAATAGTGGCAGGTTGCTAGCCTGTCGCCTTATATACACCTTAAACAGACCGTCAAAAAGAGCAGCTACAATAAACAATGAAGTACAGCGCGCAAACACAAAGTTAGTTATTCGACGGATTTCTGTTTTTCGAAAGCCTCGTTTAGTAGTAAAATAAACGGATCTACTCACGTTTTCTATATCGAAATTAGCTCGACATGTTTCGGGCCAATCTGTGACCTATCATCTTCACACAGTGCGCGTCTATTCGCTCCCATGGCGCGTAGCTCTAGATGGTGGGTCACGGATTGGCCCAAAACGTGTCGAGCTAATCTCGACATAAAAAAACGTAATTAGATCCGTTTAATTCACTACGAGTGAGTCTCACGGTAGTTTTATGCCTTATTTAGTCCTAAATACTAATGCTAAGATAAACTACTGTAATGTATATTCTAATAACTGACTAAAATCCTTGTCTTCGCATGCAGCAGTTATAAACTAGATGCCGTGTTTACTTATAAGTTTCCGCCAACGCAGGCAAGCGGAGATAATAAGCTTAGAAAGTTCATTAGAAACACACTTTGTATTAAGCTTTTATAATGATATTTAGGTGAGAACCTAGTTAATAACTTTAGCGTTTTATTAATTTATATTTATAATAAAAAGAGTTGGTTTATATTCTGTGTAGAGTAGATAACATTTCTCGTATTCATCTTAAATCGAGTTTAGCTCTAAACGTTTCGTTAATTGATTTATTAGTACCTATTAAAAATTTATTCAGAAGTTATTTGCTAATTTTGTTGATGATAATATTTAGTAAGTAAGCAGACTTCTTATAAATTTTGCTCCGCATACAACTTACCAATTTTAATAATTACCTATTATGTTTATTTATATGTATGTACGGTACGCGGGACATAATCACGATTTTACGACACAAATACGACGACAAAATTACGATACGGACATAAATATAAATATGAGTGAGAATCGCGAAAGTTTAAAACATTATGTATTATTATGTTTATGTCTAGAACACTCATTAAGTAGGTATTTATTTTGATATTTTCTAATGACCACTAGAATACCCAACCGCACGATCCTTCGCTATTTAAACGCCGTCCAACCACATCACATGTTCATTAAGGTTAATCCAAGTTATTTTATGAATTTAATCTCACACCAACTCTGCTCTGAGGCGGTCACGAAACTCCGGCGCAATACCGCAATCGCCCAGCTTTCACGCTCGTAGATGCTTGCGGTCGTATCCTTCGGCCTGTCTAATATTTTATGCAAAGTCGAGGCCCTCTGTTCACGTGACAGAGCCCTGTTGTTTGCACAGGAGAGATCAGAAAGGGAATTGGCTCCAAATCCCGAAGCCGTGTCCTGAATAACAAAATAATTTATCTACGGAAATTTTAATAGCAATTCCGCTTGCCGTTGTTTCGGGGTCGTATTGTAGCGTTGTTAGGCGTCTAATTTCTTGGATTGGGTCTCAGGTTTACCTTAATTGTCCTAAAGGATTCGGCTAGTAATTTTGTGTGCATATTGTGTACCTAGTACCTACCTACCACATTTAGTCAATACTGACTTATTAAAGTCTAAATACTAATTTCATTACTTTTATTTTAAAATTTGAATATAATTATGCCTCTTCCTCATCGATTGAGTCTGTGCCTGCAAACTTAAAACCTAAAAAAAATGTTAGAAGTACCCTGTAGCGTTTTGTGTGCTCTGCCTATCCCGTTTAGGAATAAAGGCGTGATGTGTATATGTATGTATGTATAAAAAGAAACAAATTAGTTCAGGTCATTGTGATTGCAACTGAAAACTCAAGTTGTAATAAAAAATTAACACAAAGCTAAAGTAGGATGCTTTTTAATTCTAATCTGTTGGCAGGAATAATAGTGACAGGTTGCTAGCCTGTCTCCTAAAATATACCTTAACCTAATTCCTCTCTTACGACATCGACGGACGAAATGGAAGAGGTGTTATTCTAAATCTGACACAACACGGATAATTCTTATCATTTTCTGTTCTTCTTATTTCTTTTTATTTATGTAACTCAAACGCGATACCAATTCTGAATAAAAGTGTATGACATAGTAATATCCGATGTTTAATATTGAAACTAGAATACACATCCCACATTCAATGCTCCTCGAATGCGAGGGTAAATTCCGGATTTCGTCTAAAATAATATGGAGATTCTTCAACTTCAGTTCCGGGCACTATTGAAACGGAATTGGTTGAAGCTCCGCTTGCTAGCTTTTCTTCGAAAACAGGGCTATAAAATATAAAACCCCTGTTACATGGAAGTACAAGAAGGCAAGCCTGGGATTCCAGACTGTGATATTCTATTCAATGGCAACAATGTAGTCGTGCGCTTTTTAATGTAAAAAGTTTGAGACTCGATCATAATGAAATGAACAGACTTTGTAACTCAAGTTTGTTCACGTTTTGAACTTGTATGTATTAAATTCAGACCTCAAATTGTACCTCTAATTATATACAAAGGTTTTTGTATTTGATGTTTTTATGGTAAATATAAAATATGGTTTCCCGTGTAGTGCCGGGTTAGAATAGCACCTCCCCCTTTCTTCCCGTGGGTGTCGTAGGTGTCGACTCTGGGAGAGCGTTGGTGTGTTGTGGGCGATGGGCTGGCAACCTGTCACTGCAATATGACGTTTAGCCATCTGGTTACCCTGTAATCGCTAATCGTGGCACTGGATTTTTGAATTCATGTGCTTTGCCTACCCCTCTTGGGAATACAGGCTTGAGGATATGTATGTATATGTATGTATGTATGTAAAAATATTATATGGCATTTTTTATAGTACGATTCAGGTTCTCCGTTATTATCGTCTGCTGGATAATTATAATGGCCACCAGCTGCGATGATCTCACGATGATAGCAATTACGCCATCATGATAATGCCACAAATCAGTTATAGGCACTTCAATATGGGATAGTTTGAGGTGCTTTGTTTATGCTCTAGTCCGTTCGTTTTTTGTACTTACTTAACTTTACTATAGCTAAAAAAACATCTGATTGGGTTTTATCCTTATGCAACGAACTCCGGAGCAAAGGTAGACCAAAAAGGAGATGGCAGGACGATGTGGAGAGTTTCAGATCTGACTGGCGAGGTTTAGCTAAAAACGAAGACAAATGCAAAGAAAATGTGGAGGCTTTCGCCCAACAGTGGTATACTTAGGTGAATATTCGGGCGTTTGAACCGCTGTCATAATTCTCAACACTTTTTTTATCAGATTTCTTAAGAAATTTGTACAATAAGTGTATTATATAGTGTCTGTGCCTTATAGATAGGTAAACACATTATATACACATTTATACACACATTTCTCAAAGAATCTGTTAAAAAAAGTGTTGAGAATAATGACAGCGGTTCAAACGCCCGAATATTTACCCACTTAAAGAAATAAATGTAATTTATAAACAGAAGAAGTTTTAAACTAATTGTAAAAGATTTGCCTGTTACTGTAATAATTCTAGTAGGATGTCTCTAGCCGAAAGAGCTTCCTTTTTACTTTTTAACACTTTACGTCAGTCACTGAGTCACTGTAAGTCAGCTATCAATACAATCTGGCTGTAAAATTCTGGTCCCGTGTGGTGTCGGGTTTTAGAATAAGACTTCTGCAATTCTTCTGTGGATATCGTAAAAGGTGACTAAGGAAATAACTAGGTTATGGTAGGTATATTTTAGGCAACAGGCTAGCAACTTGTCACTATACCTCTCAACTTAAAACCTTAAAAAAATGCTAGACGTGGCTAAGCAACGTGAAAAAGTCACGGTTATGTGTTGTCTATGTAGCGTTTGGTATGCTCTGCCTACCCCTTGAGGAATACAGGCGCGATGTGTGTGTAAAATTCTGGTAGCTACGTCAGAACTATCTCCGCAGTGGGGAATCTTCGATGGATATTCCAATTGACTCTAAAGGTACACATTACGAGTATCTAGGACTTTATGGTTTTTATGGCTAGTAGGTAATCTCATATAATACATACTCTCAATTTCATTTTGATCGCACATGGTTCCCTATAAGCTTTAACATTTACTATAAAACACAGCTGTTTTGTAATTCAGCCTAAACTAAATGTTATGACAACTTGTAAATGTTTACTGAACCAACAGCCAAGCAATTTGGGGGCCTTACGCTCGATGTTATTGTTGAGTTAAATTAGCAGTAATTTGACTGAGGAGTCTGTTAACATAGTGATAGGAGTATCGCTATGTTACGACGCTATTCAGATAAAGTGCTCATATATGCTTCTATTAATATTGGTTTGCAGAACGGTATCACTTTCTTGCCGTTGCTCTAAATTGACAAGAGAAACTGAATATATTTTAACACATAAAACGATAAAACTATCGAGCAGATTGGCCAATTTATAACAAAATGATTGGCGACTATGGATATAAGGCGACAGGCTCGCAACTTGTCACTGTGGTACCCTTGAACTCAAAATTTAAATACTATGGTCAAAACCTCTAAATAATAGAAGTGTCTGGGAAACGTGAAGCCGCCATAGTGTTGGCTTTGTAATGTTGCGTGTACTTTGCAAACACATGATGTATATGCACGAATGGTTATGTGATTTAGTTACTTAGTTTGCTAAAAGTATTGTACGTTGTAAAAGCCAGTCGAATGACACTTTTCCTTAAGGTTGGTTGCTAGATATTTTTTTCTTAAATGATGTTCGATGAAACAGAAGAACACAGCAAATAACTTAGCAATACTTCAAGTGTGTACCACATTGAGTTATACCAGATTTATAAAGGTATATAAAGGCGCATATTGCAGCCTGTTAATCACAATAACACCTGCGCTGAGCAGAATAAACGCGAACTTCCGCCATTAGGCAGCTTGCCCTCTTATAATTCCCCGTAAGTATTGTTTTATTTTACGATCCGGTAACAGTATCGGATTTGGCGGCTCGGTGCCGTGCTGTAAGTCACAAGCTGATTAACCAATGTAAGCCTTTCCAAGATTTATATCTGATACATACATACAATCACGCCTGTGTTCCTAAATGGGGTAGGCAGAGGACACGAAACATGACATACCTACTTAGACAAAACCATGATTATGACTATTATCATGCTTTGCAGGCACTTCTAGCAAAGTTTAAGGTTTGCATAGATAGAAGAGGTAGATAGTGACAGGTTGTTAGCCTGTCGCCTAAAGCATACCTAAACCTATTTCCTTAGTCGCCTCTTACGACATAATATCTCTAATAATTGTGACTTTATTTTTATGATTGACTGCAACTATGTATTTGGATTTTTTGTCAGTAACAATAGAGTATGGATGGCGATGGTGGGGTTTTCAGAGATAGATAGCGGAGTAACCGCTACATGTTCTTAAGCAAGGAAAATGTGGTGGGAGACTTTTGCCTAGGAGTAAACCCAGGATCAGAAGCTAGTCAGGTTTTCTGACCACTAAGTAATTCGGCTGTCGATGTTTTTTTCATAATTATCAGTGATCTTGACTCAAAGACAGATTTCGTCATTTAAAAAAGCTTTTTAGTCTGACTGGGTAGCATTCTTTGGGATATCGGTTAAAAGGTTGCAAAAGGTCTCTAGTTTGTCTAAATCCCCAGAATAAACTAGCACGCGCCAGATAGACATTTCGGCTGTCTATGCCACCATAAAGTCGTATTCTACCCGCCTCCGCTCCGCTCTCGCATCGAGACGTTATTGCGTAATAAATTCATGTGTCGTTTCTGATAGCTTCCCGCCTTCAGGGATATTGTTGAGATTTTTCACCAAATTGGATAATAAATATTAAGTGGCGATGGCGTATTCCCGAAGTGCGAATGCCTTTTGTTCTCCGAGGGAAGCACATTTTTTAAGAAACGCTCCCGAACTTTCTCGTTTGAACTTTGTGGGGCTTGAAAAGTAAAGTCACGTTACGTAAATTCTGAGCATGGAACCTGCAGTAGTTTAGGTTCTTTTCGCTTAACGAGGGAGGTAAAAACGTCGTAATGAACTATTCAGGCTTCCGTACGTTTCTAAAGGTGAGCCGTTTGTTCAGGTTGACGTTATCGCGTGAGCATTCAAGCACAATAGAAGCTGACTAGCGTTATTAGCATATCAGTGGCGTCGTTAGGCGTTCGCGAACTGACTCAAACGAAAAAAATGCGTCTACTCAAACTTCGACGTGGCAACTGGCCGCTCATAAAAAGAAAAAGTCAGGCGAAAAGTACGGTTTTGAATTTGGAATGCGAGTTCTCCAGAGACTTGTGAGCGGAGTTCCGTTGAAATGATGGCGTTAATTTGAACTGAGAGTTTTGAGTTGGATTATTGTGACTTAGTAGGAGCTGTGAGTTTTTGAGTATCGCGTTGAAGTTGTTATGATTATGACAAAATACTTTTTTTTATCTGGGAACACCTTTTGCTCGCCACTATGTGGTTGTAGAAATTAATGTACAACTTGATTCTTTGACTTTGCGAATGATTAATTAATGCTCCATTCATACATACATGTATCACGCCTGTGTTCCCAATTGGGGTAGTTAGGCCATATCAATCACGATTTCTCCACCTTTCGTAGCCACTTTTAGGATAAATTTAGGTTTAAATATAAATGGAAGAGTTATCATAGTGATAAGTTACTTTCGCCTATAGCACACCTTTAGTGGTAAGAGGTGACTGAAGGAATAGGTATAAACCTATTCCTATACAACGACACATAGGTACGCGTGAGAAATGAAGTGGTGATATACTAAACCCGCGACACCACTCGGTGTATTTTACTTTTAAATTGTGACGAAAAAATTAATAAATTTACTGGTAATAATTAGGAGGGTGGTAAACCAATCACAAATGTAAACTTTAAAGAATAGAAAATCAAAATTACTAATTAAGTAAAACTTTAGATAATTTATTTTGCAAACACATTTTCTCGCAATTTTACGCCTTTTGCAGAAAAATAATTACAAAAGAAGCTGTTTAATCCACCCGGTATGAAGGCTTGGTTTTCATTAGCACGTTTAATAAGTTTTTGTAGCAGAATTAAAAAATAGCAAGACAGCACTTGCGTAACACAGTAATTAGGAAAAACGAGAGTTTTAAAGTTCCAGTAGATTGATTGTAAGTCAAAAATTGTATTTTACGTGCCTTCAAAATTAACTTTATTAATGTGAATTTACAAATTTCTAATGTCGCAATTTTTTATTTTTCTCGTTTGATGTGCGCATTTACAATTACATCTCTTTTCTACCATGAATTTCGTAAAAGACGACTACTAAAATAAGTTGTGATTCAAGTAAAAGATTAACAACCTGTCACCATTATTAAGCTGTAAAAAGTGGTTCTGGTAGTGCGCGTTTGGCAGTTTGTAGTTGCCCGAGACATGTCGAGCTAAACTCAATTTAAGACGTGATTTACCCGTATTTACCAAGATGAATAATAAATAAATAAATAAATATCACGACAATTTTTACACCAATCACCTAGTCCCAAAGTAGGCATTTTAATGCCTGTGTTATGGGTACTAGACAACGGATAAGTAAACTTACTTATATATAGATAAACATCCAAGACTCGAAAGCAAACATTCGTATTCATCATACAAACATCTGCCCCGACCGGGGATCGAACCCGGGACCTTAAGCTTCACAGTCAGATTCTCTAACCACTGGCCGTTAAATGAATGTATTTATGATTCATCAGTTATCAAAACAAACAGACTTTAACCATATTATGTGCGGATGTGGTGGATTATGTAAGTAATATTGGTATTGGTATTCAATTAGATTTAATTAACTGTATTGTCATTCAATTATCGTAATTACGTCTGACTTCAATATCAATTATGTTGTGATTTAGGAGGATCTTAATTACATATATAATCATACACACATAAATATCACGCCTGTATTCCCAAACAGGGTAGGTAGAGCGCACTAAACGCTACACAGTGAAAACCGTGACTCCTGGCAACTTCTAGCATAATTTTAGACTTTGACTTAGATGAAAAAGAATATTAGTGACAAGTTGCTAGCCTCTTTCTTATAACATGCCTAAGTCGCCTCTTATGACATTCAAGGTATTAAAACCCGACCCGGCAACACATCTTTGACTCTACCTGTCTCAAGGGGAACATTGGGTATGGTCCTCCCGTTTCTGATTTCGAGCCCTAGTTCATACCACGGATCAGAATAAAGAAGGTTGGATAGGCAAAAGTCACACTTTTGTTTGAAAACCAGCGTCGCCACCTGTCTCCCACCAAAGAACTCCACTACATCAACAATAATAATAGATACACAATTACGCACACTAATACACGTAGAATAAAGGGCTGCAATTGGTTCGCACACTGCGTCGAAAGTGCGTACGTACGAGACAACTACCCGCACAAGATTCACTACAAACTCAAGTCCGG
>BHDV01000468.1:0-27560 GCA_005406045.1 Adoxophyes honmai
CGCCCTCCTTCATTTTCATGACTTTTTTGACGGACTATAAGTCAGCCGGCAAGCGCTTCAGTTCATTCATTAAGCGTTTTAAGTTTAAGTAACAAGAGATACCTATAAAACACGGACGTAGCCAGAATTTAGTTTCGGGAGGGGTTGAAGAAAAAAAAGCCAAGTGCGAGTCGGACTCGGGTATCGTACCATTCATCGCTCATCCCCCTGTATGTTAATATCTGAACTTTTCGAGAGGTGGGGGGGGGGGAGGTTGAACCCCCAAACCCTTCCCCTGGCTACGCCCATGCTATAAAATACAAATTAATGAGTAAATTTCTTCGTAGAAAAATACCCCTACATTAATCTTGCAACGCAACCGCAGTGATCTCTCGGTTAGATCCTAAACGAGTCTTTGTGGATGGATGATAATCTACACTAATATTATAACAGGAAACATTTGTTTGTTTATATTTTTGTATGTTTATAGTGAATAGGCTAAAAAGGACTGGGCCGATTTAAAAAAATAACACTATTAGAATGCTACATTCTTCCGAATTGACATACTTAGGCTACGTTTCATTTTGAAAAAAAAAATAGAGATCCTTGGTAATCGTCAATAATGTACCTAACTAAGGGTGTAAAAAAATCTTCTGTTTAAAAGTGTTTTTCGACGAATGCGTTGCCCTAACCGTTAGCGAAAGAACAAAATATTAATGTTGTACAATATTGAAAAACGTATCAATACCTATCTACAAAACAGTCAGCGGTAGCATAATATGTCCAACTATTGTAGTTTTGTCACTATAACTACTTTTTTACATTTTAAGCGTTAATGGAACTGGTAACGAAATCTATTACTTATATAAAAATAAGTCGGGTTTTCCTTCCTGTCGCTATAACTCCAGAACGCACGAACCGATGTCCACGGTTTTGCATTCGTTGGAAAGTTCTCGGGCTCCGTGAGTTTTATACCGCAATAATAACCAAAATCCTCGCGGGCGGAAAGCTAATAGGTAGGTAATAATAGGACGAATAGTAGCTCCCTTATCGACTGTTTATGTTTATGCTGTTTTATTTCTTTTCTATGACGGTCAATGAATTTTTAATAATGTTCGGAGCAAGTTTTTAGGGTTGCGTCATATTATCTATTCTGTGGTTGCGTTCTAATTTTTTTTTTTTAAATAAACCTTTGCGTAGCAATAAAATTATACCTAGTCCTTTACCCAATTTGAAACTGGGGCCAACACGTTAGGCGTTTATCCCGAGTTAAAAAAAATTAAAGACAGTTACCTACTTGGGTAGAATGTGCTAATGTATAGTCGACGTCATAAATAAGTGAACAACTATGTATGAACCACGTCACATTTAGTATTTTCATCATTATGCACCCAAATGACTTCAATATACATATATACCTACATAAATACGAATAGGGTAGGCATAGGTTTTCAAAGATGGGGGTGCGTTAAAGCACAGATTACTAAATAGTTACTATAAAGTGACAACAAGGTAGGTACATAAATTATCCCTTACCTATCTATACTAATATTATAAAGCTGAAGAGTTTGTTTGTTTGTTTGTTTGTTTGTTTGTTTGTTTGAACGCGCTAATCTCAGGAACTACTGGTTCAAATTGAAAAAATCTTTTTGTGTTGCATAGACCATTTATCGAGGAAGGCTAACATCACGCTCCGACAGATAGGACCGAAGAAAAATTGGAAAATGTGGTAAAAAAACGGGGAAAATTATTCACTTTACCACGCGATCGGAGTCGCGGGCACAGCTAGTTTAAGATTTAAGATATTGGCGTAACTGTTTTCAATAGTTACTTAATACGATTAATTCGATCCGATAGGAACAAAGTTAATTCTATTAATTCAACTCTGGGCTTGGTTGAGAAACACAGATCATTGCAACGAAGTTCATACAATACACTCTACAAGACTCTTACAAACAAGACCAAATAAATATCAGGTATTCTTCTACGTAATTTAGTGCAAAATATTAATAGGTAGATTAAAGTACCCATACGGAACCCTCGGTGCATTGCCGGATTATAGGCATTGCTCAGGTTTTTTGTTTTGTTTATTGGCTATGCGCATCTTATTTCGAACACAAGCATGATACTTGGTAATTTTATCCTCAGTATCACCACGACGGTTGTATTAACTGCTTGTTCAACGTTTTATTTGCTGATAATAAAATAAAGTGCAAGTGATATGATGTATAATGTATCTAAGTTGAACGTTTTAAAATTAATTGGCACCTCTACATGTCATTTGAAGTTCTGTTCAACCGCTAGAGTTATTCAAGACAATGGCACTAAATTAAAAACATATGAAGATATTCCGGGACCCAAAAGCTATCCTGTTGTAGGAACACTATACAAATATTTGCCGTTTATCGGTAAGTAGGGGGAGTGGGGGCAGCTTGATACGGTTTTTTTGCTTCGCCGATAAAAAGAAGAGGCATAGAGCAACTGCAACAAAATTATTCTTCAAAGGTCTAGTATGTATCTGGGTACAAACGTACATTCACATTTGTCTGTAAAAATGCACTTAATTTTTTTTATGAATATTTTTCTGAGACATGGGTTTTGTATCAAACTACCCCGTATACGGGGTGCATTCATACAGGCTAGGGGCACTTAGATTCACTTAAACATCTCCATACATTATTAACATAAATTTATTTAGAAACAAAGTAAAATGCATGGTGTCCTTGGTTATAAACTTTGTTTATGAAATTCATTCTCATTTATAACAAATTAACTTCAAATCGATGTAGTAAAGTTGCTATCTTTATTTGCTGCCTCCCTTGTAGATAAAGTGCCATTAATGACATCAGAAATTGCAGATCCCTCGACAGTTTAATCTATAGACACTCTATCGGTCTTTTTTTCTATGTGCGAACCATTTCCTGAAAGAAAAATAAAAACTTCCCTACTCTCATACTGTTGATATAGTATCAATCTACCCCATTGACTTTCGTATCAATGTGCCCCAAAGTACTTTTTAAAATTTAAATTATTATTAAATAAATACTGCAAGTAACTAAGAAAAAAAAAACATTTTATATTGTTCTTTAGTGTATATACTTACTGCATAATTATGGACTCTTTCGAATAACAAAACAACACTGCCAAATGATACACTTCTTATAATTGACGAAATTTTAGTCTCAACCTAAAAAAACGTATCTTTACTTGTCGTCTGCGACACACCGACCGAGCGTCGGCGATATTCCGGCAGCTGATTGGGCCCGTTGGTGGTGTCTATGTGTGTGTGAATGAACAGTGCACTGTCGTTCGTTTAGTTTCTATGCTAGCCGTATCTATGTGCCCCGTGTATCAATGTACCCACTTTCCCCCTAGGTACTATCGGTTTGGTGGCAACGGTTCTTTATCCTTTCGTGCGTGGACCAGATTTTGTACACTTTGTACCTACATAGGTATACTGCATAGACCAAGTTATAATACTTTTGTCTAATGCAGTAGATACGCGTAATTAGGTTACTTTCGGTACCTACTGTACATTATATTCGTGACTACTTAATGCATATTTATATCTAAATACCTAACCATAACCAATAGACACTAAGGAGCGGTAAATACTTGTTGACTTCATTAGAATTATATTATTAAAACAACTTTTTTCGTGCACTTAACCTTTAATATTGATAGGTGATTACAATGCGGAAACCTTGGATAAGAACGCTTGGCTGAACTGGCGTCGCTATGGCGACCTGGTCAGGGAAACTCCTGGTGTGAAGCTGGTCCACGTTTACGATCCTGAAGATATAGAGGCGGTGTTCCGACATGACGACCGGTACCCGGCTCGCAGGAGTCACGTGGCGATGCTGCACTACAGACTCGGCAAGCCTGAGGTTTATAACACAGGCGGCTTGCTTTCTACGTAAGTGTCAATATAAAAATTACGAAGATACACACTCAACGGTTCTTCGTGAATATATTACGTCAATCCCAATTTTAGGCAATTGTTCAGATCTAGAGAAACACGGTCAGATAGAGCCAGCGCTCACTTAGCGTCTTTCGAGTGTTGTCGTCTCGTTACGGCCGCGCAGCGCCGACGCGACTTTTAAATACGGCGCGGCAACGTTAGTGACGTCTTTTGAACGTTAGCGTCACGTTTATCTAATGCCCACGCAGCGCCGAAGCGACTTTTAAATTACGGCGCCGCAACGTTAGTGACGTCTTTTGAACGTTAGCGTCACGTTTATTTAATGCCCACGCAGCGCCGACACGACTTTTAAATTACGGCGCCTCAACGTTAGTGACGTCTTTTGAACGTTAGCGTCACGTTTATCTAATGCCCACGCAGCGCCGAAGCGACTTTTAAATTACGGCGCCGCAACGTTAGTGACGTCTTTTGAACGTTAGCGTTACGTTTATCTAATGCCCACGCAGCGCCGACGCGACTTTTAAATTACGGCGCGGCAACGTTAGTGACGTCTTTTGAACGTTAGCGTCACGTTTATCTAATGCCCATGCAGCGCCGACACGACTTTTAAATTACGGCGCCGCAACTTTAGTGACGTATTTTGAACGTTCGCGTCACGTTTATCTAATGCCCACGCAGCGCCGATGCGACTTTTAAATTACGGCTCCGCAACGTTAGTGACGTCTTTTGAACGTTAGCGTCACGTTTATCTAATGCCCACGCAGCGCCGACGCGACTTTTAAATTAAGGCGCGTCAACGTTAGTGACGTCTTTTGAACGTTAGCGTCACGTTTATCTAATGCCCACGCAGCGCCGACGCGACTTTTAAATTAGGGCGCCTCAACGTTAGTGACGTCTTTTGAACGTTAGCGTCATGTTTATCTAATGCCCACGCAGCGCCGACGCGACTTTTAAATTGCGGCGCCGCAACGTCAGTGACGTCTTTTGAACGTTAGCGTCACGTTTAGGCGCAGCGCAGACGACAGTGTTTTGTGCGATCGAGTCTGTGGAGCAATAAATTCTCTGAATGGCGCGCTGACAGTTTTCAGGAATTTCCATTCAGAGTTTCGTGGAAACTGTCAGTGCGCCATTTAGAGAATTTATTGCTGCGCAGACTCAATCGCACAAAACTCTGTCGTCTGCGCTGCGCCTTATCTAATGCCCATGCAGTGCCGACGCGACTTTTAAATTTCGGCGCGGCAACGTTAGTGACGTCTTTTGAACGTTAGCGTCACGTTTATCTATTGCCCACGCACCGCCGACGCGACTTTTAAATTACGGCGCCTCAACGTTAGTGACGTCTTTTGAACGTTAGCGTCACGTTTATCTAATGCCCACGCAGCGTCGTAACGGCGTCAATGCGTCTCTGTGCGGCACTGTAGCTAATTTAAACGTTGCGTAGGCATGGGTGTTGCATTTTAATAACCTATCAGTCGTGTTACGCCAGAATACGAGCAAAAAAAATTTGTAGGTGTCTAATAAAGTAAAACTCGTAAAAACCTGGTAACGACGACCGTAATAATTTAACATTCCAGGAATGGTCCAGATTGGTGGAGGCTTAGAAGCACATTTCAAAAGAACTTTACAAGCCCTCAAAGCGTCAAAGGCCATATTGAATCTACGGACAAAGTAGTCAGAGAGTTCGTGCAATGGGTCCAAACAAGTAAAGTAACGGAAAACGACGACTTCTTAGCTTATCTCAGTCGGCTAAACTTGGAAGGTAACACTTTTGTTTGTATATATCTCTAAAGTTATCAGTAGCAATAGCTCCATGTACTTATCTACAGACAGCAACAATAACATCGACACGGTCAAAGAGACCAAAATGTGTATACACGCTCTTATTGCCACAACATTGCGTGCACCGGAATATTTGTGGCATTTGTCATCATTTTTGTTGCCGACTGTACGTACTGTGCTGTTGTAGTAAGTAAATAAACGTGTTTGTAAGTGCTTAAGTTACATACTGTCAAATCTTCTATACACGTAGTGTAATATTTAACTAATTTGCGCTGATGTCCTCCAAAATAAAATTTGGCTTAGTCATCATCATCAATAATCAGTCCAATCAGTCCAGTTCAAGGTCCTTTCAAAATAGGAGGACTTATTTTCTCCATGGGCTGTGTAGAATTTGTACTCAAACACCTTTGCTAGGTTATAAATTAGAAAGTTTCTGAGTGTCTCTAAGGTGGGCAAATATCTCCCATTTCTTATGCCAATTCTGCCTACTTGGGCACGCACTAACCGAAGCAAAATGTCTTGTATATTGATACTAGCTTTTGCCCGTGGCTCCGCTCGAGTTAAATTCGGGGTATCACAGAAGAGATAGCACACATACCAATTTATAGCTTTCTACATTGAAAACTTCCACCCCTCATTTTAGGAAAATGGGGGGTTTTGAAGAGACTAAAAGTAGCCTATGTCACTCTCCATGCCCCAAACTATCTCTACCTAAAAATCACGTCAATCCAATGCTCCGTTTAGCCGCGAAAGACGGACAAACAAACAAATAAACAAACAAACACACTTTCACATTTATATATTGGTACGGATTATATTGATATTATTGATGATTATTGATATTATGAGGGCTTTATTTCGGGTCCATATCGGGTTGCATAAAGTTTGAAGTCATACATTTTATAAGCATACATATTTTTGTCATAATCATAATGATGATTTAAAATCATAATAAATTTATGGCTTACTTCAGTTATGCTTAATGAAGCATAACTGAAGTAAGCCATAAATTTTTAAGCATAATGTTTTATGGCTTACATTTGATTCGCATAAAACAATATACGCATACTTTATAATGGGCATACAGTATAAACTCATAAACTGGTTGTGCATAAAATATGCGAAGCATAATGTACGATTCGCCATATTTATTTTGCGCATAATAATTTGCATAAACTAGCCTAACTTAACCTACGTTTTTGGCCGCGATTCGGTTCATGTGAGGTCACAATTCTAACCTAACCTAACCTACTTTTTTGGCCGCGATTCGGTTCACGCGAGGTCACAGTTCTAACCAAACCTAACTAACTTTTTTGGCCGCGATTCGGTTCATGCGAGATCACAGTTCTAACCTAACCTAACCTATTTTTTGGTCGTTAATCATCAATGTTATGGCTGGTTAAATGTATGACAGCCACAATTATGACTGAAAAAAATTATGACCATACATTTTATGACAATTCAAAATTATGTCATTCGTCTTTATGGTAAAACCATTTATGATTAATTATAATTATGACAGGGAACATTATGACAATAGTACACTTTATGCCAAAAAAAAATTATGAGTTTCAACTTTATGGTTAAAGTGTTATGACAATCGATTTTATGACAATGGTTTGTATGCGACTAGAATAGCACCCCTTTATTTCATTCTGAGTGGTTACTGAGGCTGGTGGTTCAGGGCCAGGTAGAAGGCAAAAGAGCCCGAGGCCGATCACCCACTCGTTGGACCGACTCTATTAAAAAAACTACTGAGTCCACCTTGGTCCAGTGTACTCGTGATGCTTCTAACCGTCAGAAGTGGAAGCAAATTGCTAAAAGGGCAATCACCGGAAAAGAAGATCCTCCTAACACCGCTCCATGTACCTCGTCTGCGCAACCACGACCACTCTGACAAACTAAGAAGAGTGGTTACTACGAGTACCAGAAGTAAAGATATAAACAGCGCTTGTTTTCTTCCTTTACAGTTATTGGCAAAGTAGCTTTCGACGAGCGCTTCAATAGTTTCTCCACCGAAGAACAAGCAGTCAGTTCTCGCAGCAGTAAAACGATTGCAGCCGCTTTCGGCTCTAACTGCGGTATTATGAAGCTGGACAAAGGGATCCTGTGGAGATTCTTCAAAACTCCTCTTTATAGGAAACTGGTCGAATCTCAGGACTACTTAGAGAAGTATGGAAAAATAATGGCTGTCGTAGTTTAGCCTCGCATGTTGTTGACTAAAATTTTTGTCTCGTGGCGTAATATTAGTCTCCTTGTCCATGAATCTTAAAACTGTGTAAATTTTATTGTGTTGAATTCCCTACTTACTTATTCCGATATTTATAAGCGACTCAGTCTGCTCTCCTTTTTTTGCTGTTTATGAAATTGCTACCTACCTAATGCTATTTACAAACCGGTCCTGAATAATGCAAGTTTGTTTGTTTGTTATCTTACTGAATAAATAAACACTTAGGGCGCTTGTGCACTACCATGAATTTTACGGTTTGGCCGTCCGGAGATTCCGGATCCGATATGGCATGAAAAAACAGGATGATACTGAGCTTGTGCACTTGTCCGTAATTTTCCTGCCAATTGCGGCGCCGGAGCGTGAAAAAAACGGATGACGGACGTTAAGTTTGTGCACTACAATAATTATTAATTTTACGGTCCGGGTTTTTACTGGGTAGCGGCGCAGTTTTGTGCTACCTCTCTTTAAAACCTCACAGTAACAACCGACACTCACAGACACACACAATTGTGCATTACAATTAATTTTACTGTCCGGTAATCCGATTTTTTACGGTCCGACATGGTAGTGCATAGGGATAAATACTTTTTCCATAGCTGCCATGTCGGACCGGAAAAAACGGTAAAAAGTAAAAAGTCGGACTGGAAAATTACGTGTAGTGCACAAGCTACTAGGTATAGGCATTACATGGCCGGCCAAATCGGACAGTAAAATACCGGACGGCCGGACCGTAAAATTCATGATGTAGTAGTGAACAAGCGCCCTTAGGGTTTACTATAATTGGTCTAACGTATGGATTTGCTTCCATTTAGGGTAACAAAAGAAATTATTTTGAAGAAAATGCACTTCTTCGAACACGACACAGATGTCTACGATAAATCGCTTCTAGGATCTTTTCAACGGCAGACGAACGTAGATTTTAAGGATAATGTTGGCATGATGGTCGATATTCTTATGGCAGCCATCGACACGGTATGTTGTTTTCAATTTTTAGGATTCCGTACTTCTAAAAGAAAAAAAGAATCCTTACAAGATCATTACGTTGTCCGTCTGTCTGTTAAAAACCTTTTCTCAGTAACGTGGAGATAAAACATTGAAATTTATACCAAATACCTATCAAGGCTTGCGGTTAATTATTAAGCTGTGAATAAATCGAATCTCTAAGACTACTTACTTGAAAAAAAAAATGCAAACTTAATGGACTATGGACTCAAAACCAAATCGTAAGGATAAGACCTCCCGACCATACTAACAGTACAAACTTATATTTCCAATGGGTGGCCTTTGTCGATGTACGAGGAGAACGTCAAAGATTTTGTCTCTGAAACTATTATCCTAGATAGTATTTACATAATAATATGTTAGAGATAATGATACAAAATCCCTAGTGTGCAAATTAGACTCGCACTTAACGGTTTTTTTTAGTGCACTTCACTTAATGTTTTTCATTTGTGTCCACAGAGCGCTTACGCAACGAGCTTTGCTTTATACCATCTTGCAAAAAATCCAGAATGTCAAGACAAACTATTCAAAGAAGTTGCAGCTATTTTACCTGAGAAAGACTCGGTCTTAACGGACGAAGCTTTGTCTAAGGCTCATTACGCACGAAATTGTGTTAAAGAAAGCTTAAGATTGAATCCAGTGTCCATAGGAGTCGGTAGAGTCCTTCAGAAAGACATCGTGTTAAAGGGGTTTCTGGTTCCTAAAGGGGTAAGTTATGGTGCTTTCACTGTAGTAATAATTGTTAAAGAGTTAAAAGCTTACGAGAATAATCTCTTTTAGAATAGTCATGGAACAGAACAGTATCAGAATCAGCTGTGACTGAGGTAGATTTAATCTAGGATTTAACTTAGATCGGGACAAGTCGGTCTAAAGGGCTCAGTTAGATGATAAGTGACAAAAGAACGTTACTTTTTGTAGCCACTTCTAGCATATTTTTTTTTGTTGGGTTTCAAGGTGGCAGGTACAATAGTGACAGGTTGCTAGCCTGTCGTCAAAAATATACCTTAACCCAGTCCTTAGTCGCCTCTTACGACATCCACGGAAGAAATGGAGAGATGTAATTCTAAACCTGACACCACACGGGTCACAACAACAACAACATTTATCCTTGTTAAATATCTTATTTATTTACATACATAATAAAATAAATATCACTGGACACATACATACATACATACATACATATTCTCACGCCTGTGCCTGTATTCCCAAGAGGGGTAGGCAGAGCACGTGAATTCAAAATCCAGTGCCACGTTTAGCAATTTCAGGGTAACCAGATGGTTAAACGTGATATTGCAGTGACAGGTTGTTAGCCCATCGCCCACAATACATTAACCCTTTCCCAGAGTCGACTCTTACGACACCCACGGGAAGAAAGGGGGAGGTGCTATTCTAACCCGGCACCACACGAAAACTATCATATTTATTTTTAAACTTAAAAGTATGCCAAAAGTGGTAACGAAACGTTTTGAGCAGATAAAGATAATATATGCAACGTTCACTCCCTTTGGGAATGCAGGTGTAATGTACCTGTGTATACAGTAGAACCCGTTTAAGACGATCACGTTTAATACGATTTCTCGCTTAATACGCCACTTTACGCCAGTCCCTGCAACTTGAGACATATTTTCGTACATTTCTTAACGGTTTTAAAAGGCGTAAGGCCGGCGGTGTTTCAGTGGGCCTTCCTGAGCCGGCTAGTCACTCCAGGAGTGCAGAGTGGCTAGCCGTTCCAAGAGAAATGCCACTGGGTTCTGCCCGGCTTGGATCTCCTGAATGAACAGGATTAGCTCCTGTGTGGGCACTCCCTCGCCTTCTGAAGTATCCGAGCTTCGCTCCGTTTTCTCCTTTCCGAGGACGGGCGGTGACCGCTTGGCTCGGCCCGGCTGTAGGTGCGGCCTGACCTCGGCGGAGGCTGCCATCTTGGCTTTTTTGCCTCCGCGCTTACGCCTTCTCTATTGACAGGAACAGCTCCCATCGTTGGCTTGACATGAGGAGTATAGTATTTACCAAAATTAAAACATGACATGTGGTATATAGGGTCCCTGAGAAATCGTCTTAAGCGGGTTCTACTGTATTAATCTTTGAGCTAAAAATTGTATGTATCGTTTAGTATGCTCGGCCTGTTACATTTAGTACCGGTGTGATGTGTATGTTTGTAAGCAACGATTAAATATAGTAATATAAAAAAACCCTGATATCTTAATTATCAACCGTCTCTATTAAAGTTGTGTTTTTGTTCCAGACAGTCATAGTGACTCAGAACATGGTGGCGTCTCGTCTCCCTCAATATGTTCGCGACCCTCTTCGCTTTGCGCCCGACCGTTGGTCTCGGAACTCAACAGAATATGAGAAAATACATCCCTTCCTCAGTTTGCCTTTTGGGTTCGGGCCTCGGTCGTGCATAGCACGGAGGCTAGCTGAGCAAAACATGTGCATAACACTGATTCGGGTAACGTTGATTGATATAGAGTTATTAAAATACCTATTTACTTAATATAAAATGACTATGAATGTCTAAGCTACATAAGTACCTACTCCTAGTTTAGTATTTTTTTTAATTGCAGATCGTACGTGAGTACAGTTTTGATTGGATGGGCGATGAACTTGGAGTCCAGACTCTCCTGATCAACAAACCAGACCAGCCAATCGCACTAAACTTCAAAATGAGAACTCAATAGGATCTTTTGAAAATTTATAATAATAAATACAATTTCCTAATTATTTGTATCAATTAATCTTACGAACATAGTACGGCTGCCGGAGGTATGAGATCAACATTTTCCAGAGATCTGAAATAAATTAAGTATCAAAAAATCGCTCAACCGAGCTTGAAGCCAAGCGCGATTAGTGTTAATGTTAATGGTCAAGGGTTCCGAAGTTGCTGACTTAGGGCGCTTGTGCACTACCATGAATTTTCCGGTCCGGCCGTCCGGTTTTTTAAGGTCTGACGCGCCGTCCCGCTCACGCCAATACAATTTAATGGAAGAGCAAGCGAGACGAGAACTCAATGAAAAAGCCGGACCGTAAAATTCATGGTAGTGCACAAACGCCTTTACTTAAATTGCACGTATTACGCTTGTAGGTAGGCTAGTACCTGCTCAATACCCGTTTCTAAATAATACTAAGTACATTCGTTAATGGATATCCGGTAATTATCCGGTATCCGGCCTATCCGGCCATGCTTTCACTATCCGGCCGTATACCGGATAGTAATACAGTACCCGGCCGGATTTTGGATAGTAAAACACAAAGACACGCATAAACAAAACCAAACTGACACGTGCGAACACTCGAACACCCCCCGAGTTGGACGTGCGACACAACCCGAATAGACACGAATATTTCCGAAAGTGCCGAATATCCGGCGCTCCGGTATTAGGCTAAACAACTATCCGTTTCATCTCTAGCAATTATGTCATAATTATAGAAAGGGTGAGTGAGGATATTTCAGGGTTGACATACGCGAGGGCGGTTGCGGATGCAGATGCGGATATTTCAGGGTTGACATCCGCCCCCCTCCACGAACGTGTCGCCGCCTTGCCGGACCCCAGGGCCATAACGGACGGGCTTGGGGGTAGGCCACACCAAGAGCGACACACCCCCGGGCGGTGTCCGTAAGGACTAGGCGGGGCGGGTGACTCACTGACTGGAGAGCTCATTCCAGAAAAGAGACAACGATGAGGTGACATTGGTGCGGAAACGCATGTAATGGCAGATCATACTAAAGTACCCAGGAGGGTACCCAAAAGGGAGAATCCCTCGGCGTCGCTGCGGCGGCGTCAAGCCCCTCGTACTCTCTTGCAACGGCTGCCTAGGGAATCTAGCAATTTAGCAATAGGGAATGCACATCGCAGCGCACATCGCGACTGTACCGGCCGCGACCGCAGCGCACAGCGCGACTGTACCACCCGCGACCGCAGCGCACATAGCAACTGTACCGCCTGCGACTGCAGCGCACATCGCAACTGTACCGCCCGCGACCGCAGCGCACATCGCGACTGTATTGGCCGCGACCGCAGCTCACATAGCAACTGTACCGCCTGCGACCGCAGCGCACATCGTGATTGTACCGCCCGCGACCGCAGCGCACATCGCGACTGTACCGCCAGCGACCCCGGCGCACATCGCAACTGTACCGCCCGCGACCGCAGCGCACATCGCGACTGTACCGCCTGCGACCGCACCGCACTTCGTGATTGTACCGCCTGCGACTGCAGCGCACAGCGCGACTGTACCGCCCGCAATCGCAGCGCACAGCGCGACTGTACCGCTCGCAACCGCAGCGCACATAGCAACTGTACCGCCTGCGACCGCACCGCACATCGTGATTGTACCGCCTGCGACTGCAGCGCACAGCGCGACTGTACCGCCCGCAACCGCAGCGCACAGCGCGAATGTACCGCCCGCGACCTTGTTCCGCTGCCGACGGCATTCTAGATTAGTTTTTTATACTGTGTTTGTTTTTTAAACGGTTTTACTTAGCTTACCCTGTTTGTTTTTTTTAGTCTTTATTCTTTATTCTTTAGTCTTTGTTGGTTCAAATTTAGAAATTGAAATTTCACCCTTTTTCCGTCAACTGATTGATCTGAAATTCGGTATGCGCTTTTAGTTGTAGTGACAATACAATAATGTACCTACATTCATTGTCATTGTAAATTCAAAATGGCCGCCGCTACAAAATGGCGGATGACCTCATTCTTATCTACCCCATGAATATGGGTATCAATTGAAAGGTCTTTGCAAGGAGAATACAGTGCATTATATCAAATTAAAAAAAAAAACTAAAAGCTCGAAAAAAAAAGTAAAAAAAAAACTTTTAAGTAAAACGGTTTTATATACATTGATTAGACTAAAATAAAACTGTTTTACTTAAAAGTTTTTGTTTATTTACTTTTTTTTGTAAGTGCATTTTGTATTTTACTTGATATAATCTAAAAAGGAGAAACTGACTGACGTGCCACGAGGTTGCCGCTCACGCGTCTTGCGGCGCGGCGCGCGCCGGGCGGCGGGCGGCGGCGACGAGCGGCCAGCGGCGCGACCGAAACAAAGACACGGGCTGAATGGAGGATGCCACGAATTCAGAGCGACGCGACGAGCGTTACGAGCGGCACGTTTCGGGCGACGCGGCAGAGAATAAAAATTTTTAGACGATTCGCGCGCGAATAATGTACACCGAATTATAATGTTATGTAAATACTTCTTCAGAGTTAATTTTTGACTTTTACTAATTTATAATAATCTTACGTAAGGTTATTATCAAGTTAGTTCTTACATTTTATTGGTATTTAAGTAATTAAATAGACAGATGTGTGCTTTCAGGACATTGCTAAATTGAAGTCTGTTTTTTTTGTTTCAAACCATTGCAATTATTGTTTTAACAAATTCAAATGTTGGAGTATACTATACCATACTCCTGCATATACATATACGGCCCACTGCAGGGCACAGGCCTCCTCTCAATATGAGAGGGCTTGGGCTATAGTTCCCACGCGGGCCCAGCGCGGATTGGGTTGGAGTATACTTACCTACATACAATACTCAACCCGGTATGCTCGTAAAACTATTCGGGGTGTTTTCTGTACACCTATTATTGATACAAAGTAAAGAATTCCCAATGTGTTTGATGACGTTTATTTAAGTCTTGCACTCCATTTCTTAAAAATAAAATGTCCTGTCTGAAATATGCGCTACTTCCAAGACATTTCATAGCAATATTTGATAACGCTATTTTAAATACGTCCTCTACGCACGAAACCGCTGACGCGACTGCGATCGAGTCCGTGGCATGCGCGCCGCTCCGCTCTGCCTCGTCGCGTCGCTGGTCGCGCCGCTCGTCGCATCGCTCAAAGTCGTGGCCAGGCGGTTAGTCGCCTCTTACGGCATCCATAATCATATTATAAAAAACATAATTTAAGTGAAAAATAACGGAATTACTCACGTTGTTTATACCGAGATTAGCTCGACATGTTTCGGATCAATCCGTGATCCATCATCCGGAGCTACGCGCCACGGCAGCGGACAGACGCGCACTGCGTGCAGTCGCTCTTTCCACGCGACTACTAGGCACAGCTGACAGCAGTTCACAACTACCCACATTTTCGCTAACACATTCACTATTATTGTCAAAAGACGGGTAGCACACAACACTAACAACATCAGTCTCTAAAGGCTCGTTCACGCCGACCACAGACGTAGTACAAGTATTAAGAACAGTTTTCCAGTTCGGGGGAACCATAGAGGATACAACCTATAGAGAATCAATGTTCGCAACCCCGGTCCGCAAATAGTTTGTTGATTTCAACATACTAAACGTCACCGTCACTGTCACAGAAACTGTACAGAGCCAATAACCGTAGAGAAAAAGGCACTAGCGTTACGCGCGATCTTGGACCGGCCAATAAGAGCACAGCGAACACTTCAATTGTTTTGCGGAATCTTCTCCGAACAACCAAAATGACATTAGTACTCTACTGGTTCTGTCCTCAATGGGGGGAACCGACCATCCACTATCCCGATTGAAATTCGGATGCCGACTGATTTCAATGGCCTCACGCACTTTTCGCGGAATGAAAAACCTTTCACGGATTGATCCGAAACATAAACAACGTAATTCCGTTATTTTTCACTATGAGTGAGTCTCACGGTAGTTTTATGTTTAAAACATACTTAATTTATGAAAATAAATGTTCACTGGAATATTAATGGAAACTAAATCGGATTAGCCGTTTCTGATATCATTGTTTTGAGTTCTATTGCGTTGATAAAAGACTCCTATAGGTAATACTTATTTTTTCTCATTTATCTTCCCTGTAGATACAGACAGCGATCCGTTACATTTTTATTTTATTATTAGTATCCGTACCAATATATAAATGTGAAAGTGTGTTTGTTTGTTTGTTTGTCCGTCTTTCACGGCTGAACGGAGCGATGGATTGACGTGATTTTTTAGGTAGAGATAGTTTAGGGCATGGAGAGTGACATGGGCTACTTTTTGTCTGTTCAAAACCCCCCCATTTCACTAAAGTGAGGGTTGGAACTTTTCAATGTAGAAAGCTATAAGTTGATATGTGTGCTATCTCTTCTGTGATGCCTACCCCGAATTTAACGCGAGCGGAGCCGCGGGCAAAAGCTAGTAGATTATAAGTAAGTGTACTCTCATGCTAATGATGCATTCGAATCGACATTAATTTGATCGCATGCGTTAGTTACCTATTATGCAATGTACCTAATAATGTTTTCGTGCATCCAGAATTTACCATTATTACATCTACTTTGGTGGTTATTATTGTATGTATATTCATATACTAATTACGAGTATACTTGTTTTCATCTAAACGATTTCGTAAGTGATTAAGGTAAAAGTACCCATGCTCGACACCTCAACGCCCAGTAGACGACACCCATCTGTCAGTTGTCTTACTATGACATAAGGTTGCAAGTGCCGTGTATTGGGTCAGTGTCGAGCACAGGGAAGTTTACCTTAATTAACAGATGCGGTTTTGTGTTATCATTTAAACAGAAAACTTCATCATCAGCCTGTAACTTATCTTTATGTAACTACTTATAAATTATCGGCTACCAACTATCAATGAAAAATATGTGCTTGGTTTAAAGTTGTTTATTCGACATCTATATCAGTAATCTATTTTTTTATACATGGACAAAAAGGGGAAAAATAGAATTTCAGCGGTTTCTGAAGTGATTATAGGGGGGGTTTAAAAAATAGGGTGGGAGTCTTCGCATGTTCATTAGTGGTTGTAAATCTGGCTCGCAAGGATCGGCCAAAATCGGCCATTGGGGCGGTTCTGCGAATGCATAGTCAACAGGCTCGTGTATTCTTGAACGCAGCGGCACAAACACAGGTTCGGGCTGTGATGCCACTCTCTCTTCAGTAATACACGGCTCTTCAATGACAGTGGGAAGGATAACTCCTATCGGCCGTGTTGGAATTTCAATTCGTAATGGAGCTTCCGGTAAGCGGATGGAAGGCAACCGATGAGCCGGTACAGGAGCGAGTGGTTCTACATAGGTTGGGACATTGATAACAGGAGCAGCTGGCTCATTTTCGGGGCATGGTACGGCAACCACAGGGGGTTCAACCACAGGAAGCTCTGGCATAACAAACGGTGGCAACTCAGGAGCCTGTGGATACACGATGGGCTCTACAACTACCGCTTCATCAACGCAAGGATCAGTTTCTTCAATTGGGGGCAGCGGCGGGGCTACAGGAATTACAACCGGAAAATCTGGAACTAATGACTCGTCACATGGTTCGACAACTGGGACTGGAGGTGGAATAGGTTTCTCAACCAATATTGGTATTGGAAACCTTGGAAGTGTGATTGGTGGCAGTATAGGCGCTTCAGGAATCACGACGGGCTGCTTTGCTGGCATCGGGAGCGGAAGTTCAATTTCCATTTGTAGGTGAGGCGCGTCACATTTCTCGACGACTAGCGGAGGAACAAATGTCATTGGTTCAATCAGTTGAGGTTTGTTCGGTAGCGCCATGCTTGGTTGCAAAAATTTGCAGATCAGTGGACCTAATTCTTGTGATGGAGGGCAGCCTTTTGTCATAAATGCTTGGACAGCAACTGTTGAACGAGCTTTAGGCGTAAGCGCGCTGTGTGCTAGTGATACTCCGATGAGAAGTAGAACGAAAACATTATATGTCTGGAAGAAAACAGAATGGATATTAGTAAAAACAAAACACAAGCACAAGAATTATAACACACACAAAAACCGAGCTAAACTCTACGTAAACCTTAATTATCGGTATATTTGCCGATGTTTAAAATTTATTAAAACTTACCATGGTTCGAATTACCTAAAGATATATAAATATTATGTCAGTTGAATTGAGTAACCAGCAAGATTGAAGTGAAAATAAATATTTTTTTGAAAGAATGAAGTGAAAATAAATATTTTTTGAAAAAATTAAGTGAAAATAAATATTTTAAAATAAATAAATTAAAAATATGAAATATGCTGTGTTTGTGCAGAAATTTATTTAAGTAATGAATTATTTTCTTTTAAGTAGAATGTTTTAGTGTGTACTTACTGTAATTATATTAATTGACAGGTAATGATGCGAGGTAATGAAACTATGTTGGGTTCTGCACATGTACGAGTAAAAGTATGGAAAAGATGGATATAAAGGGGGTGACAAAGACGCTAGATTAAATATGACTAACCCCAACGTGTGGGATATCGTTGAAAAGGTATTTTGAAATGCAACAAAAAATACTTCAAAACTATGTAGATCAGATCCCCCTGTCTAGAGATAATCTAAAACAAAGTTAAAATTTGAAATGTCCCCCCACCGTAACTTTTGAAATATTACTAAAATAATTCTGAAAAAATATGGTACATACCTCAAAGTAGGTACGTACTTTCAATTAAAATTATAGCGGACCCGGTATCATGGATAGTTATTTTTATACAACTCGACCAACTTACGTAGTTCCAGGCGTCCGAACAAAATGTATGGAGTCAACCGCAAAATTAAATTTAGCTAGCCTAGCTACGGAACCCTATCATGTGCGTGCCCGACACACTCTTGTTTTAGGTAGTGAAATGTAACGTTATCTTAATTTGCTTGAAGTACTTAGTACTGAAAGTGATAAAGAAGGTCACTAATGAGTAATTAAAGTAATTAAGGTTTTGTACCACAATGTAAGTATGTCCAAGTAGCATTTCTCACAGTTGTTACCTGCCAGTCGAGCTTGTCACAGTTGTTACGCGGAATAGACAGTTAAATTTATTGTAACAATATACAATAATAAACTTAACAATAACATAGAAATCAAATATAACAATTAAACTAAACACTACAAGAAATACTATACGTTGAAGTAGTTTTTGTCACAGTTGTTACGTAAAAATTGCGCTTGGCACAGTTGTTACGTGAAAGTAGCGCTAGTCACAGCTGCTATTAGCAGTTGTTGCAGCTGTTATACTCGAAAGGAAACAAAAATGAAATTCGTAAGTAACAATTTTTCATTTGTAACATAATTCCATAAAAGGGCCAGACTTACAGTTCTTATTTTTTACAAGCTTTTATTTAACTTCACTTTTGTATGTACTATGTATGTATGTTTGTATGTTTACAAAACTTGCAAGGAAGATTTGAACTAATTCCAATAGACCGATTGAGCTGAAACTATTTGGATGACAATACAATATTCCTGTAGTGGACTTCTGGTAGCCCAGCCGGGACTGTCTCCTATTGACTGTCTGATTGACTTGTGATGCACATAATGTGGGGTATCCAGTAAGATAGTGTTGCTTATTCACTTATCTCTTTCCAGATTGTAATCCTGTCTTTCTTAATGGTCGCTGCAACGGCAATGGGGATTCCACGTACTACAGTGGAGTCTGCTGCCGCTCGTCGCGCTCTACCGGCATTGACACATGAAGAAATCCACGATGAATTTGGCCAATATGCCCTCCGGTACGTCACTGCTGAGGGCACTGTGGTCTCCGAGCGGGGCCGGCTGGTCCCAGTCGAGGGAGGTCACGGCCACGTCCTGGTGACTGAAGGAGAGACGTCCTACATTGGCGACGACGGAAAAACTTACGTCACGAAATACAGCGCTGGCTTCGACGGATACAAAGTCGACGGCCCTAAAATAGTGTAATGAGGAAGATGTTATCTCCGACGTGACAAACTAAGTTCGTGGAGGTGTCAAGATTACCTGTCATAGTGTATGACTGTATAATGTTGAGAGCTCGACGCTGAGCTTGTTGAGGAGTTAACGTTAAAGTTTTTTTTTTTTTTTTTTTTTTTTTTTTTTTTTTTTTTTTTTTTTTTTTGGTACAGTGGCCCACTGCAGGCCAATAGCCTACCTTCCGTTTTACTTTCCAGTCGTCTCTTTTTTTTCGATCCTAGTCACTATATCCATATCACACTATTTATAATTCTGTCTTTCTATGATACATCTTCCATACTTCTTAACGCTCTCTTTTCTATCGCATTTATTTTACTTTTATGCTTCGTTTGCCATACCCAACTTTCGCTACCATATAAACATTAGTGTTGGAACGAACGAGTACCCCTCTGTTTACAGCCAGACGCGCCTTTTTCAACACCTTCTCACTGTTCACGAAGGCGCGCAGCGGTCCATTGACCATAATTTCCTGCATTCACTCTTCTTTCACACTTCCCATCTTTCGTAAACACCGATCCCAGATAAAAAAAACTTTTTTACTTGTTCTACTTTCTCATCCGCAATCAAAATCTCACATTCTGTCCCACAATCATCTCTTTCAACCGCCATTACTTTTGTTTTGCTTACATTTACTTTCATAACTTTCCTTTCCAATGTGTCACATAAAATGTTAACCACCCCCTGCAACTTCTCCTCCGACGATGCTATATGATTGTATGTCATGATTTATAAAATGTAACGCAACATACTTACGTTGAGTAATAAAGAAAAAATTATGAACATGAAAATGCTGTTGTTATAATTTTTTTATACCTATATCTACGAGTATCACTATCACTACATATTATAAAACAAAGTCGCGGTCGCCGTCTGTCCGTCTGTATGTGTGCTTCAATCTTTAAAACTACGCAACGGATTTTAATGCGGTTTTTTTCAGTAGATAGAGTGATCCCAGGGGAAGGTTTATAGGTACACTAATATTATAAAAAGAAACAGGAATATTATAAAAACTCAAATTATGTAACCCATCTCACGTTTTTTTGCTTATATTATTTTTACTGAAGTCACTAAGGCGATATTTTCTTACATATTTGTTAATAAATTAGCCCTTATTCCCTAAGATACGGAGCTGTCAAAAACTTAATTGTTAAATGACAAGGGACACTGCTGAATTTTCCGTTCCACGCATAATTCCACGTTCATTTTTAAATGAGAATCTAGATACATATGATAAACCAAGAAAAGGTCGAAGAGATCGATGAAAGATATTTACAAAAAAACTATTTAAGGGGCTTTAGAATCAAAAACTGAAAACGTTTTGGTGATTTTTAGAATTATTATCTGTTTGATGCACATGGTCGCCGGGTAACGAATATCAACAGATCTGTCAAGTTTGCCAAAGAAGCAATGTGATGTGTTGAAATAATGACAAAGCAAAAGTATTCGAAGATCTTAAAGTACTTAAAGTCTTAGCGTTTGGGACGAATACACAATGACCCAAGAAAAGGCAGTAGAAGCAGTTGACCGAATGCTGCGAGGCATACGATGATCGGCTCGCACTATGGGTAGCATCAAACTTCTCTTTTCCGGTGATTTCCGCCAGACCTTGCCAGTTTTGACTCCAGCCAACGAAGTAAATACTTGCAGCTTGCTTAAGGACAGGAAACAAATGGGTAAATTCGACTGCCGGAGTCTCTTTGTAAAATTGTGCCATCCATTGATGAACTCATCCGTTTGATTTATGAAGACCTGCGAGAAAAACTCCACGAGAATTTTTGGATGTTTGAACGAGTTTTACTGACCCCAACAAACGACCAGGCAACTGTTGTTCATGAGTGCTCATTACTGGAAATTGAAGGAGAACAGGCGGTGTACCAATCCATCAATAATGCCGTAGATCCTCGAACTACAACGAAGTACCCAATAGAATTCTTGAACTCTGTGAGCGCCTCGGGGCTACCAGCACACAGTCTTACTCTAAAAATTGGAGTTGCGATTGTGCTTCTGAGGGAACGCTACCAAAATTATGTAACGGCACTCTCCTGAAGGTAGTGCGTTTGCAGCGGAACCTTATAGAGGCGGAAATTGTAACGGGTTGCGACGCCGGCGAGGCTGTTTTCATACCCCGCGTCCCTCTGATCCCTAATAATTTTTGGTGCCAGTTTAAGCGTCATCAGATTCTCGTGAGCGTGTGTTTTGCAATGATGATAAACAAGTCACAGGGACATACACTCCGCGCCGCCGGCGTAGAATTGCGCACTAGCTGCTCCTCTCATGGGCAATACTACATGGCATGCTCGCGCGTCACCAGGTCTGGTCTCCACTGGGGAAACGAATAACGTCGTATATAAAGAAATACTGAGTAGCTCCCGGCAATAAGTGGCATAATAGAAACTGCGACCGTCTGCTGCATCATGAGGACCATGAGGTTGCTGTATACGATAGCTTACATTCAGTTGGGTTCACGGCACGCCAGCGTAATAATCTACGTCTCTGAGTGATAAAGTCATATGGATCAATAAGTTGCTGGTATTTTTCAGCCATGATAATCGCTTCCTATGCTGCTTGGCTGTAACAACAGCTGACACATCAGTTCTGTTGCTCATTTGGATTTCACTCGCTTTTTAGTAGACTTGGATTTGCTAATGCATTTAATAATAGGTTACTGTTATAATGGCGGGACCAGGTCCTGAATTCAGTCAATTCATATTGCAGTATTATTTAGTACCAAATTTTTACTATTTGGTACCTTTTAGTTAGGTTAGTTGTTAAATTAAATGTATGTACAGCAGATCTTTATAAATATCTAAATAATTATATGCTGAAGTTGATATATTGTTTTTTTTACCAATATAAGTATGGAAATATTAAAATTTGTCAAAAAAGTTAATGAAATTACTTTTAAGTTTATTTCTTTTTAATTTTATCAACATAAATAAATACGTCTGGTAAAATATCCCTGTTTATGTTTTATGAAATGACTAAGGGCGTTCTTACGTTCTAAAAACTCCCGGTTAACGTATTTTTAACGGTCTTTAACAAATGAAAATTCAACACATTTTCCATTCGTTCAACTTTAACTGATTGGTGAACACCGCCCTTAGGTAGCTAAAATGTTGAGATTTCGAACATTAGATTAACATAGGTATTTTCCATCACGGCACGTTTACCCGTGGTAGTTAGGTAAAGTACCAAGAGATATTTATCAAACCGCGATTAGAAAGGGATTGAGCTCATACGTCATTTTTGAACTAAATGCATGATATGACATTGTCAGTGGTAGAGTATGCAGATAAAGTAAATTGTTATTTTGGTACGATGAATTTCCAAAGCATGGAAAAAATATCAAATTATGTAGCGTTTTTCTATTGATTTCCGTTAGCATTAAGTGATAGTATTTCAGATCAAATAGATTTACTTTCTTAAACCTGTAGGCGTTTTTAAAGAATTTTAAACATTTTTTTTATTTATGTATTTTTGAAGAGCTACGGCAATTCGATAAAGCGAAATAATATGGTCAGTGACAGATTTGTCAGATATGATATTACAATTTTTAGCTTAGTTTCACTATGACCATTAATAAAGCGCGAGGTTAAACATTAAAGATGGCTGGGGTGAACCTAGAGAAGCCGTGCTTTTCCCATGGACAGTAAAGTTGTTGTATGTGGCATATTCGCGTGTATTGCACAGAATCTTTTCATTCTATACGCCAATGGAAAGACATATATTATCGTCTACACTACAGCAGCGTATTAAAATAATTGCGAGATCTCTTCGGTGTCACCCTGAATTTAACGCGAGCGAAGCAGCGGGCAAAAGCTAGTTACTTATAAATAAACTGTACAGAAGTCAATTCTGTACATTGGATTCGGGAAATTGGATGTTTAGCAAGTTGAGATGCTTCTAAAATTGGCCTTATTACTATTTCCAGCCAGTTGCATGACATAAATACTCAATATTGAACTTCATATTGAAGTTTGTCCTATAATGCGAACAAATTATGAAGGCGGTCAACCTGCTGAACATTCCCTGACTGTACCTACCTATTAATTTTTTATTATACACTGTACAGACATTACATTTTAAAACGTATAAATACCATACCTACTATAAGCAAACTTAACTAGATCTAAAATTAATTCTAAAACTAAAATTAAAGATAAAAAATTCTCCCAAATCGCCGCCAATAGGTAGGGTGCCCAGAAGGCTTGCAGCATTGCCACGATAATAGCCAACCCTCTGGTCACGGGAGGCCTCTATGAGGCGGCAGGGCGGGATGAGTACGCTTAGGTATGCGGCGCTGAGCTATTAGCATGGAGATCGCGGGCCCGTGACTGGTCAAGGAACCGCTTTGCAACCAGTGGTACCAGGACCGTCCACGTCGTCAGCGGTCGACTATTGGGCAGCAACAACCACCGGAGTCGCTGGGGTCACGGGGCAACCCGGAGCCTACAAGCCGACCGAGGAGGAACTGCCCCGAGCAACGAACCCGGTAAGGGGTCCGTCAAGTTCGCCAAGGGAGCGGCTGGAGGTCGGGGAAACTCGACTACCGGAAAACCCCATGGCAGCAAGACGCAGGCGAAGGGCGGGGCGGGGGAGGGAAGGCGACCCAAGCTCAGGCTAAGAGGGCCCGTCTTGACGACACGCAGTCGCCGAGAGGTGCGCCCAAAAAGCCGAAGCTAGCGGACGCCAACCAAACCCCGTATGCGGCGATTGTGAGGGCGGACCTGCTGGTGGCGGTCGTTTCCAAAACTGGCAGCCCTCTGTCCCCCACACTTGCCGAAGAAGTGGTGCAGTTCATTGGGATGACCATTGTGGACAGAGCTTTGACTGCACCCTTCGAACACACAGGGAGGTTTAGGGGCAAACCTACCCTCGTCAACGGAGCCCTGAGAATGTGGTGCGAGGACGAGGCATCCGTGCCTTGGCTGACCGCCGCGATCGAAGGGTTCCAGACGTCCAAAGGAATTGCGTTGACGGTAAAACGTCAGTGTGACCTTTTTCCGCTGATCCGCTGCGGCGTTCATCTCCCAAATACGCCTTAGGCGATGTGAGTGATAGGGGGCGTGCTGAGGCAGCAGAACCAGTGAGCCAGGACAGAGGCATGCCGCCTCCATGGCGTTGAGCAACAGGGGAAACATGCCTTCCTCACCTTGAGCGCTCCGGAAGCAGTGGTGAAAACCATCACCGAGAACGAGCGCCAACTCTGCTATAAGTAAACTCTGCTATATCTACTACTCTCACTACTCTACTCTAGGCCACTACGGGTTGCATGAGGACCACTCCTACTGCGGCCCTGGAGGCGTTGCCAGATCTGCCGCCACTGCATCTCTTCATCCAACAAGAAGCAGGAGCAACGGCGGTAAGATTGAAAAAGTTGGGACTCTGGAGGAATGTACAAACTCCCCACACTGAAGTACTCCAAAATTTGGTAAGTGGAGAACCGCTCGTGGAGGCAGTTGTCGACAGGATACCAAGACAGTATGTCTTCGATAAGAAGTACAGGGTACAGCTGCACGAGGACCCAAGTGAAGGACAGAACCTGAAGGAACTGCGAATCTTCACAGATGGGTCCAAAACAAAAACAAGTACAGGGTCTGGAGTACACTCGGAAGATCTGAATATCAGCATCTCTACTCCGCTAGGAGCCTACAACACTCTTTCAGGCAGAGTGCATGGGCATCATAACGGCAACAGCTGCAATCTGTTCCAGAGAAGTGAAGAATTTCCCTATCCGAATACTATCTGACAGCAGGTCGGTACTACAAGCCTTACAGAGCAACACAATCACTTCGGGGCTAATTTACAACTGTCATCGCGCTCTGACGAAGGTTTGCCAGAACACCAACATCACCCTGCAATGGATGGATGGCCACAGCGGATCGCGAGGGAACGACGCTGCTGTAGCGCCCTAGCGCCACCTATCGTCGAACGGCCGACTAACTTACCTGGTAAAAGCGCCCTAGCGCCACCTACCGTCAAATGGCCGAACTACTTGCTACGACCGTCAATGCCAAATCAATAACAATCCTACATCCCGCTATCGGAGTTTCGATGATCGATTGCATAAATACAAATTCCAACTTCCTCTCATTGGACTTCGGTCCCCAGGCATAACATCGGCCTGGAGAGTGATCTCTCTATTGGAGTCTTTCCCAAACTGCGGACCGGCTGGCGAGGGAGGGGCCTATCTTACCCCTACCCTTCAGCTGGCTGCGGGATAGGTAGTGACACAACACCAAGGTAAAACAACAGAACTACTGGACGAACTTGGACACATGCAGGCAGACCAAGGAGGCGGTCCCTACTATCAACCCTAAGTTGTCCCGCAGGCTGCGGGGGTTGCAAAAGCCGCAGTTGCGGCTTATCGTCGCAGTGGTAACTGTTCATGCTCTTCCTAACAAGCACTTACACACGCTGGGTGTTACAGACAGTCCCCTGTGCAGAGCCTGCATTGCATGGAAGAGGACGAAACAGCCGAACACATTCTACTGGAGTGTTCTGGCGTGGCCGACTACAGGATGAAGCACATCGGGACACCGGGGTCGCTCCAGGAAGTTGTCGGCAACACCAAGAGATTGCTGGCATTCCTCCAGGAGCTGGGCTGGCATGAATAGCATGCCGATCAGCTCCACTTCGCAAAAAAGGCGCACCTAAGACGTCGACTTGCGGAAACCAGCCCGTCTTAGAATTACAATGGAGAATGTTACAAGGTATGCCAAATCGCTTGAAATTTTGTATCAGTAAAGCCTGTATGCATACAAATACACTAGTTTTTGTTGCAGTCAAAAATATCCAATAGTTTTGATTTTATAGGCATTCAAAGTTTCGAAAAATTTTCGAGTCCCGCCAACAGCCACCTGAGCGCCTGTGACGTCATACTACAGTTCGCCGCGCGGGCCGCAGCGCGCTTAGTATTAATATCAAGTCGCCAGCGGTTATACCTAATAGCAGTTGTGAAATAGCTTTCGCAGTATTTTGTTGTGTTTTCGTTCGCGTATTGAATTAACAGTCTAAATCATAGTAAATAATTATTATTCGATTGATAAAATGGATGAAGGATTCGAAAAAGGTCAATCGGATAATCTACCTAAAGTAGACGGAATAATGGTTGCGCATTATTTATCTACAAATAGTGATTTCGTTGCCGCCGAAATTTGCACGATCGAGCCGATGCCGCCGTTCGCGGTCGACAGGATGTCGACGCATCCGAACGGCACCGTACCTACGTCACCGTGCGGATGCTAGCGAACGTATTTCCATTATTGGATTAGTACCTATTACACGACCAAGTTACAAACATAGGTAAGTGGCTCGACAATCCCGGTTCGCAAAGGTACTCCAATAGGTATGTATTTAAGTATGTAGCTCACCTACGCAAACAAATCAAAAAAAAATTAATACTAAAACACGACTAGTAACACGACCGTATATGGGAGTCACGTAAATAACTTTGAGTCTTTTGTTATAAAAGTCACAACACTACCTACATATTATATTCTTATTGTTTACAAAAATATATTGTACCTACACGATGAACACAAATACATACCTACGTAACTTGGAGACAGGTACTTAATGAAAATAATGAAATTAGCGCATGGATTTGCCGTCGCAACTCGGCTCGTAGGTACATAATACAGGCGCGGCGTTTTTTAAGGACTACCTACTTCAACTCTGAAGAAAGGTGTGTAGATTGGCCAAACGATTCAATAAATCGATTTTAACTACACCAACTCTACCTACATACACACCATACCTACATGCCTAATATTGTAAAAATATTACTAAAATAAACAAATACTCTTAGCTACCTCATATTTCGATTTCTTTGCTGATTATCCCCCACGCATTTTGTTTGCTCATTTTGTCGCTATGGCTATAGTAACGAGAATAGGGTCATTTCGCCGGTTCGCGTCCATCGCCCAGTTCGCGTCCATTTTACGTATCTTCCTTTGAAAATCCTCGAAAATAAGTA
>BHDV01000468.1:35500-54118 GCA_005406045.1 Adoxophyes honmai
AATATGCAGGAATAGTAACGAATGTCGTGTAGGTAGAGTCTCCAACAATAGCTAGTTGTAAAGTATTGAAAACGATAATATTATGTATGTTACTGGAGTTGATCATGATCATAAAAACTTACAAAACCTATAAAATCAACGCTTAGTTGTAGTTTTAAAGCTTATTTTTGAGGAAACTACGTTAAGTTACTCTACTCGCGAGTAATCAATTTTTCATATGAAAAAAGCCGGTGACTTAAACCATGACTTTTTATTTTTCTCGTTTAGTACAATGGACTGTAAGTCAGGCATTTTACCAAAGCACAACACACGTGTAAGCACATAGTTTACCTAAACACGCAGAGAGTTCAAACGAGAACGTTCATCCCAACCATCTATCTCAAATTACATTCACATCAACTCTCATTTTCAACATTACACACGACCCGGTTATATCATCTATCATTACGCCGAAAAGTCAACAGAAAAATAAAAATTCACACCAAAACCGATTGTTATACGTTCATGCTGAATCACTTTCAGAACTCATCAAACTTATGAAACCGGGCCAGATGTGTTGCGTTACAGACAGACAGTTGCAGTAAACGTAATAAGATAAAATAATAAAGTGGTATGCAACTTGCATTCACTTTCGATGGACCGTTTGTTTAAGGGGCTGTGATGAGATTAACGACAATTTTTTAATGATTTTGACACATCGATAACTTCTTTGATTATTTTTTTTCAGAGTCCGTTTCGTGGGTAAAGGACTTATGACATCTACAACTTTTAATTAAGTAGGTATATCTTATTTTGATGATTTGACCAAATCATCCATGTAAAGGTCCCACCTCGTAAGGTTCTATAATCTGGTTTACCAATGTGTACATTGTAGTCTCCCTGTATTCGTGTATGTACCTACTTTTATACCGATCGCTAACATAAGACAATTTTTGAAAAAGTTTATTTTGTTAATTTTCAACAAATACGTAACAGATGAAAAAACACTAAGAATTTTTTTTTTTAGCTGACTGTAATTAATGTTGTGGTCTTCATTTTAGGAGTGCTTGGTCATTTTCATTGGATATAATCCAAAAATAAAAAAGGAACTAAAATTTTAACCATAATCAAGCTATATTCTTACTCGTACGTCATAAAAGTGACATCTATTCTGCGAAGAATGTGGCACTCTTGTTTAATCTCTACTCGTCTTTGTCAGTCTATAAAATAGCTGCTGTGCAAGCTTGGCCTTAAACGTTTAATCCGTGTATTACATTATTGACATCGCAATTCGCCAGCTCTTTGCAGGCGTGATAAATCTCAGATTTATTTGTTTTTAATGGATGTATGTAAGCCGGTTTCATGTTTTGTCAAACTACGTAACAGTAATTGGATAACTGTAGTTCCAATTCTTTGCTATGGACTCGTATAGATCTTAAAACAATATGCGGTAATTAACACCTACATTAAAAAATGTACAGTTTTAGCGCCCATTTACAAACAAAAGTTTTTCTGAAGAGATAAAAATACAGTAATATCTTCTTACCCCGAGAGAATTGTTACTTTCATAAGATGCTATCACTACTATCACGTTAAAACCAAAAACACGGAACGTGTAATAGTCCTGGATTTTTCGTGTGATTTGCCTTAGGTAGGTACACATTTGGGAATACATGATGTACATGTTTGCATTTACAAGATACGGCTGAAAAATTAAACTTTTTATGTTTTTGCCAGCCAGTCAACAGCTTTTATTAACCGACTTCAAAAAGAGGAGGTTCTCAATTCGACCTAATTTTTTTTTTTTTTTTTTTTTTTTTTTTTTTTTTTTTTTTTTGTGTGTATGTTACTCGATAGCTCGGAGACCCGTGGACCGATTTTCAATTTTTTTTTTAATCGATAGGGTATAACTCGAAATTGGTCCCATTGGAACAACACCAGGATCTGATGATGGAATCTTGGAGAAATCGAGGGAACTCTTCAAATTTTATATGGAGATGTACGGCGTTTTCGGTAATTTGTTGATGAAGTCAAGATTTTACATTCAGTAAACAGAATCTTTTCAAAATATTGCTAATTTGAAGTCGGTTTTTTTTTGTTTAAAATTATTATACATAGAGAGCATTGAACATTAAATGTAAAGCCATGTATTCATCAGTAGTCACCACATACAAGCTCTTGTCGCGGACATGAAACACATAATATATCACTTTCTAACCAGTCAGTATGCGCCTGGAATGCATGCTTACGAGTACATCCGCAAGTAACATCAGTTTGTAAGAGAATACAGTTTTTACTCATTGCAAATATACAGGTGTCCCAAAAAATAGTGTCAAGCGAGAGTCCAGAGATAGATCACCCTTGTATCTGAGTCACTTCCATGTGTGTTACGCGATTTTTTGTAGATTAGGTACGAGTTACACTTTTTTTTTAATTTTTGTGACTGATTTGATTTTTTTTTTATTTTTTCTCTGCAAAAAAATATATCAAGCATGTATCTCAGCAATTCATGCCTCTGTGGTCAATAATGTCTATCTACTAAGGCCGGCCACATACATTCGGAATTTTTCCGTTCGGAATCTCGAATCGGACTTTCCGAACGCAGTCAATCCATACAAAATCAATGGACCGCCACACACATTCGGAAAAATTCCGTTCGGAATTCCGAACGGAAAGCTTGCGAATGAAGATTGACTGATTGAATGTATGTGGCCGGCCTAAGCCAAGGTGTCACAAAAAATAAAAATAAAATTGTAACTCGTAATTTACAAATTTACATGAAAGTGATTTTCACCTGGAAAAAGCGATGCGCGAACTTACCCCTTCCACATAAAATCTGGTCAAAATTAAATCATCTTAAATTAAGAGGAAGTAGGTAGGTACTGTTCCAACGTATGTATAAAATATTGGGATACTTTAACAAATTAATGTTCGTTGTTTAAACAAGTCACACTTCCATCTTTCATTCGACAAACTAACAACCAAAAGGTTAGAATTTACTCTTGGGTTGTACAATTGTCTTCACACTTCCATTCGCGTATTATAACACCACTCGGATTAAAGTGCTATAACACTAAAGATGCTTTTACGAGTAACGTAAAATAATACCAGTTGTGCAATGTGAAATTGCGCAGAACGATGACCCGAGATGGCCAGATACAACCCACATTGTAGTTTGATATATCTATTACATTTGGTTCACATAATACAAAGGGTTATCGTATTGTTGGATAACTTGTAATGGTACCGTTTTAACAGGTGAAAGGGTGATTGTGGACCAGATTGCTTTTTTGAGGTCATTGGTGAGCATTGGTGCTATCTTCTGACGTCTTTGTTTGTCTGGTTTAGAGACGCTTAGGTAAAAAACACGTATAGGTACATAAATGCTAGCCTTTTACGATATTGTCAGAAGAAATGACAGAGAATAACAGTCTTTATAAGAATTTCATTTGTCTCTGATAGAACAAAATACGATCGAGGTATTCTTGCATTTCTACATCCATTTTGCTGAATTTTAAATCGGTTTACATTAACACTACATCATTAGGACATTAGAAACAGGCTACAAGTTTTTAGGGTTCCGTACCCAAAGGGTGAAAACGGGACCCTATTACTGAGACTTCGCTGTCTGTCTGTCTGTCTGTCTGTCTGTCCGTCTGTCTGTCCGTCTGTCACCACAGGTTGTATCTCAGGAACGGTAAGAGCTAGATAGGCAATTGAAATTTTTAGAGATGATGATATAACAACAAATACTAAAATCAAAATAATAATAATATTTAAGGGGGCTCCCATACAAAAAACGTATTTTTTCTTTGCTTTTTTTGGTACGGAGCCCTTCGTGCGCGAGTCCAACTCGCACTTGGCCGGTTTTTTTAAACTTATGAACACGGCTTGAACTCGTTCGTTACATAGGAAATGCCGCCAACGCATTTGCACCGGTGTGAATGTTACAATCATTTTCAATATTCACTCTCACTTCAACCACAATTAAAACGTCATAACATCAATCAAGCTCAAATACTCTAATGGATTATCTTTTATGTATAATTTGTGCCATATGGAGAACAGAGTGAACACTTTTCATTGAGGGAAGATATTAATGATTTTAATTTGATTAATCAATGGTTATGCGGCGATTATTTATGTTCGTCTGTCAATGTCAATTGTTCATAGTATGTAAATGTTTTCTATGGTTTATACCCGTGATTATAGTCAGATAATCTACGAAATAGATACTAAGAAAGTAAATACTGTCAAGGAGTTCAACTAGATACTAATTAAACTACTTCTAATCTTTTCACAAGAAACACAGTCAGACATGACCAAGAAATGAGTTAGGGGGCTGACATTGCTTTGCTCTTCAAAGGTAAACTTTACTACGTTTACAGTGACAAAGTTCTATGGTGAGTCTGGAATCAATCAGTTCGAACGTACAGTCAAGGACTTTGATTCATTCATAAGCCACCTTGGAATCAATTTACAGTCAACGTCATAGTGACATCCCATTAATTATGAAGGGAATTCGACCGTAATGATTTTTTCTTTGAAAAGGTTCTATGGTGGCTCATGAATTAAAGTCCTTGACCGTACATGGAATGTCAGCTCGCTCTTAGAATGTATTTGTAATTGAATGAATACATGGCACCCAAGTTATGTAATTTTAACCAATGTAATCTAACAAAAAGATTTTTAAACAGCAAAGGAAGCGACTAAAAGCTATAATTTCAGCCGGAAGGCATACATTGGTGAATATGGGTCCCAGTCATCGAAAGTAAAGGCTATACTTAAGTTTAATTGAAATGGAACAAGCGAATTTTACTTGGGCCCATGGCACACGGTTGCCTTCGCCGCATGCAACACGCAGAATCGACCAATCATCGAGTAGCCGATAACCAAGCGACCAATCATCAATAACCGATCACGCACGCCGTTGGTCGCCCCGCGGGCGTTGCGGCAATGTGGAGTAGAACGGGCCCTGTGGACTACGAATTACGACATGTAAAATGCTTACTTCATTTGAAGGAAAAATTCCATGAATTTTACGTTCAAATTCAAGGTATACTAATCCAATAACGTATAAAGATTTCTAAAATGTCTTGAGGTCTATTCAATAAAATGTATATCCGAGTAATTTTTACCTATTTACGATCGATAACTACTAAGCTTACGATTTACATAAAGCGAGAGGTCTATTGGAATTGTAGTAAATTAACGGAAGGTGAGCAGTGGCTACTTGTAAGGGAAAATGTAATCTTCTTATGACGTTAAAGAATTAGACAATAGTGAGACCATATTTTAGTCGAAAGCCTTTGCATTTGATGAGCTTTTAAGGCAAAAGCTGAAGCGGTTTGCTAAATGGCACGCGCCATTTTTTTTAAGTTCATTTGTTAGATTTTTGTCTATTTAGAATTATTACAAATAGGTCGTTGATTTTAGGTTTTGGTTTTGGAGAAAATCATGATTATGACCAGAGATCGGAAAAATTTGCGACATTGTTTGCAATTATGTGGACATGACTTCAAAATTAATCAAACTGTCAATTAACTATTCATTGAAATATAATTTGAATTTTTGGAGATAATAGTTTACTTATAAAGTGCTTATAAGTACGTATATACTATAAAAACTTAAAAAAAAATTACGTTATGACGACGATGAATTACATAAGTAATTATTAGCAAAAGGTTCGTATTTAAAATAGGTTTCGTTTCCGTAAATATTTATGTACTTATAATAAATAAGTAACAATTTGAAAAAAAAATCTGTCATTTTTTTTAATAAACCAATACTTTAACAAATTTTTATATTTATCAAATCAAATTATATGTCAAGTACAAAACTAAAATAATGATGCTAGAAGTGGCTGCAAAGCGTAAAATAGTTATAATTATGGTTATGTCTATTTCACGTTTCATGTGCTCTGCCTACGCCATTAGGGAACGTAGACGTGATTATATGTTTGTATGGATGTTTGTAAAAAAATAATTAACTGAATAACATTTTGATTAATTTTGGAGTCATGTCCACATAATTGCAAACAATGTCGCAAATTTTTCCGATCTCTGATTATGACTTTTTCACGCGTCGCAGCCACTTCTAGCATAATTTTAGGTTTGAAAACAGATAAAAGAGGTAGGATAATAGTGACAGGTTGCTTAGTCTGTCGCCTAAAGCATACCTAAACGTATTTCCTTAGTCGCCTCTTACGATATAAAAGCAAGAAACCGAGAGATGGATTCTAAATTCGACACTTAATTTCGGAAATTTCTTAATTTCCGTATGATGGTGTCGGGTTTAGAATAACATCTCTCCATTTCTTTCGTGGATGTCGTAAGAGGCGACTAAGGACAGCAAATACTTGAGGTTAGCAACCTGTCACAATTACACCTGCCACCTTAAAACTTAAAAAAAGTATATGTTAGAAGTGGCCACAAAACGTGAAATAGTCATTGTTTTGACTATGTAGCGTTTTGTAAGCTCTGCCTACTCCATTTAGAAATACAAGCGTGATTGTATGTATGTACGTACGTAATTTCGGCAGTAGCAGTCATCGCTTCTAAAGCCGACTTGAAACAAAACAAAACAATATCCGCTCACCGTCTTTGCCTTAAATGGCATCGCCATTAAGCCTCCGTGACTGCGACCGCTATTACCACTGTAAGCTGTGGTGTAAGAGTCTATGCACACTACTTTATGTGCGAGAGACTCGTTGTTGACGCTTTATTGTTTGATGTTCAATATAAACCGTTGACAATTTTGAAGACAAGCACAAGTAACTTTTGTTTTTGATAGTCGATCGCATGTTCAATGGCAAATTTCCAGTCCAACCGTTACGAGCGTTTCAAACTTTGAATTTGGTGCAAATTTAAAAACGTACAAGGGACCTTTAAATATTTTTTGTTTTTTTAGTTGTTTACTACAAAAGTCCCAGAAGGGATCTTGTCAAGCTATAGTTTATAAACAATAAATAAATGTGAAAGTGTGTTTGTTTGTTTGTTTGTCCGTCTTTCACGGCTAAATGGAGCGATGGATTGACGTGATTTTTTAGGTAGAAATAGTTTAGGGCACGGAGAGTGACATAGGCTACTTTTTATCCCGGAAAAAATTGATGTTCCCGAGGGAAAACAAAAATATAGTTTGCTTGATAGATCGATATCGATCGATGATAGATCGATATCAATCGATAACCGATCGATAGATGATAGACCGATGGCGCCGTTTTCTTATAGTCGTGCTTTATACCGCAATATAACCGAGTTCCACGCAGGCGGAGCCGCGGGCGGAAAGCTAGTAGTTTATAAACTAAAGGAAATATGACAAGAGGCAGACGATTACTCGTAGAGTCACACGAAAAAATAGTTGTAAAGTGATATTTAAATCAAAAGGTTGAATATTGGTCTAAAGTAAAACGCATTTTTTTAAGTGTCGGTTTTAAAATAATACCTGTCCATTTCTTCCGTGGATATTATTAAGATGCTACAAAGAAAATAGGTTAAAGTATATTAGCTACAGGCACTGTACGAGTATTCTTTAACTTAAGAAAAAAAAACTTTTTCTTTTCAGACAATGTGCACGCGCTCTAAGACAGCGATCGCGAGTGGCGAGTGATGGTGAGATACGGAAGAGCCACAATGCAGTTGACATAAGGGCGGAAGGTGACGCAAGAGTGGCGTGTTTGATGTCACTGCGATGACCACTGGTTGTATAAGGCCTTGCGGAGACGACAGACTATCCGCGACGGACTTTTTAGTCTGCGAAAATAGAACCTATGGAATTATATGCAGTAACGCACACGACGCGCAAAAAGTCCGGCCCACATTGCATACAATCCACGCAGACTTTTTGTGCACCGCAGACTCGATCGCACAAAAAGGCTGCCGTCTGTGCTGCCCCTAATTAAAGGCGTCGTTGCTTAGGTAGAGGTTAGAACGGCCATTTTTAATTTTTACTCGGGAATATGAACGATTTTTTAAAGCAAAAATCAAGTAAAAGTAATTGAAATGAATTTACTACTAATTTTTTTACCAAGGCAAGTACGTGAGCCTTAATCTTGCTATCATTTTGAATAAATATTCTACTAAAGACCGAAATCAAGCACACGAGAATAAAATTTTGTGTTGGAATAAAGTCACTCTTTTCTCGCGAGTTAGAAAACTTTTCGTTTGGTTAAATCGGCTCTTAGTCATCCGACTGGTTAACGATCTCATTGACTCTTGACCCGAAATCATCGAAACAAGGCACATTACCAAAACGCTTAGCAATATCCCATAATGCTCATAATTGTAACCATAACCTTCTTACACCATAACTCATAATATCTTCTTAACGAGGTTTTAAACAGCTGAACAGCAAACCCTACGATTATGTCATCAACATAAATCGAAGTTTCAAGCAACCTTTAGCTCTTGTAAGTACAGACTCGTAATTTGGAATATGAGAGTGGCCAGTAACTTGTACTGGTAACTTGTTTGAAAATAGAATGTCAGGTCAAAACTGTTCCATTGTTTGTAGTAAAAGTAAAAGGTGCTATTACCCAGTGATACTCTATAAGGCGTCGCGATTTAAGAGCATTATCATTTTAGTGCCCATGCTGTAACAGATTGCTTATATGCTCTTCTTATCCATAAATTAGTGTATTCTTTTTGTTATCCACGTGAATGTGTCGAGTTTCTGCTTTACCCTGTGAGAAAGAGGCGTGGCGATATGTTTGTATCAGTGTAAAAATGTGACAAGTTTCAATTATGAGAGGTAAGTTAAATTTAGAGTCTTAGAGGATAAAGAAACGGCTGCTATCACTTTAGTTCCTGTTTCTTTGGAAGCAGCTGTCTAGTTACACTGTTCTCTTGAATATAATCTGGGCATGTATTCTGTCACTTGCCGGTTTAGCACGAGAGCGCGCGAGTTGAGTCGCCCGCTAGATAATCTGTCATTTCCTGACACTTCTAGTTAAAGTGATAAGTAGGTTTATTCTATCTCGCACGTGACTGGACTCATATTGTGTTAGGTGTATTTGTGGTTACGGAACTCCTCCGGGTCCACCCATATTTGACCGTCTTAACATCATTCTTTCATGCCGTAACAGAGTATGTACCGCTTTAAAGTTGACAAAATCAAAACATTAAAGGTGTTATACTTAAGTAAGTCTCGCAGAGGAAGACAACACCATCCAATAGTTAATTCAGATTAAGCCGTGTCCAGAAACATAAACAGTAATGTCACGCCGCGACGCGACAATTCACTCAAAGATACAAAAAGAGCGAGAAAATCGCGGTTAGATGCGCCAGCGCTCGTAAAAGGAACAAAAGTGCAAGATTTCATACCCCGTTCGCAACGCCGTTGCTTAACATAAATAATATATGACCAAATACAAAGTTAAAGCTTTTTGTGCGTGAATCCTTGAAATTCTACGTTTCAATGGAAAATAATATTAATGGTTTAATTCGAACCGTTGCAGATGGTTTTGTTTGCGCGCTCAAAAGCTTGGCCAACGTTTGTTTTTTGTTTTTAAATCGTTTTTACGAAACAGCTCGGAAAATGGCCATTATTTTCGAGACCATTTTATGGGGCAATGTGCTTAACATATTTTCTTTTATATTTAAAGCCAACGCTGTTACGTAAGGAAGAGCATTGCTGCAATCGAAGTATTTTACATACGGTAGGAAATCATTGTGAAATGTGAATAGGTAATATGCACCTAATAGAAGATAGTTAAAACATATTGACAGGGTACCTACTAATAAAGTGATTGGAGAAAAGTGTGATCTGAAAGAGGATATTGTAACCAGGATAGAGAAAGAAATGTTAAGGTATGGGCATGTGTAGAGACTTGATGGAACAAGGGTGTGTAAGCAAATTTACAAGGAAAGTGTGTCAGGGCAAGTCGGTCGATTGCGTTCTCGAAGAACGTACATCGACCACAGCGGTGGTGTTCCGAAAAGAGTACAAATGAAAAGTACCCGAAAAGTAACGAAACGTATGACGAGAGGGATGAATGTGAATGAAGCGAGAGAAGTATGTCAGACGAAAATAAGCGAATGGCGCTCTGTCGCCTCTGTCCACGCCTCAGGGAATAAGACGATGTTTATGTGTAGAAAGTGGTTCTGATCGGGAATCCAGACGTTTGTCAGTTAAGTAGCATTTTAGGGTAATCTCTGACTGACTGAGATACTAGAGAAAAGTGGAAGCGGATTATCGTTAAATGTAATCGTAGCGCACGTTTATGTTAATACTAATCTTAATAGACTCGTTCTTGTTCCAATTTTCTACGTACGTACATACTTACTAAGTAAATAGTTCCCTGTGGTTTCACATACATACATAAACAGAACGACTGCATTCTCAGATGGGATAGGCAGAGTACTACAAATGTAAGGTGAAACATCATGAAACTTCCAGAGTATGGGTTAGTGACGTCACTGAAACTTCTAAACTGTGTATCCTTGTAACACTTGTACATTTTTTCATATTTAACTGACAGTCGAAACACTTTTAGTAGGTAGACATCTTGTCTGTTGTTTGATGATACTCTCGAGTATCTCCCTACTTTATCAAGACCAGAAAATTATGCGAACTCACACGCGCAGGTTCTTAAAACTTTATACTATGCAAACTTGGTAGTTATATGCAAATCCGGCACCCGGTTCCGGCCGTCGTTAGCATAAGATCAAGTTCAATAGCACGACACTTTCTCCTCGACAATGGTTCGTATTTACGGCGCGCGCGCTTCCGCGCTGATCGATGGGAGACCGATAGATCTTTAGGGGCAGCGCAGGCGACAGACTTTTTGTGCGATCGAGTCTGCGGCACATAAAAAGTCTGCGTGGATTGTATGCATTGATCGCTGGACTTTTTGCGCGTCGTGTGCGTTGCTGCATATAATTCCATAGGTTCTATTTTTACAGACTAAAAAGTCCGTCGCAGATAGTCTGTCGTCTGCGCAGGGCCTTAGCCGTTCGATGTGATCGAAACACGGCAGAAGTGGGATCGTTTGAATCGTGGCTGTGCCCTTTCATAAATTTACTGGCTACAACGGTCACGTTCGCGCATCTTCGCTTTCCATTAAAGTGTGATCACAGTCAACGGTATATTTACATACATACATAGCCTGTACGCTAAAATGGGGTAGGCAGAGCACACGAAACAAAACTTTCAGCATAGTTTGAGGTTTAAACATAGATGAAAGAAATACAACAGAAATATGAAAGACTTGTACGAAAGACGGTTTTTTCTCTCTCTCGACTTTTTTTGTATGTCAATCGCTTGAAGGTCAGCAGAAAGAGATCCCTTAAGGGATATGTTAGCCTTTTTATAGTATGAAATCGAATTAGTTTTAACAAACAACTGTCAATATCAAAGCCTTTAAAGCCAATAAAAAACCTTTTTGATACTAATTGATATATTTGATATAATTGTATAATTTTTTAACTAAGTACCTACTTTTAGTTTTTTGATTCATAACAATAAAGCAATGGCAATACGTTTGTTTACATTTTTGATCTCTAATTCGATCTCAGACTTTACTTGTGTTTGTTTTGTGCTTGTTATTTTGTACAACAAAGAGACTTTCAAACTTCACATGAAAGACGGTTAGGTACATTAAGTGTCACTTAAAACATAAAATTATCATGAGGCTTTCGAGAGCATACTTGAACTTGGGAATTTATTTATAGGTATTTCTATTCGATCTCTAAAACCAGTTGCGTGCGCAAGCTGCACTAGATATTGACATTAACCATTCCATTTACTACGATTACAATTTCCGTCGGAGGATATCCAAATAGGTTCATAAAATGTAGCTTTGGCCCATTAGAGTCAAGTTCATGGTAGTGTATAAATATATAAATACATGTTTTATTTTTACACTTAAGTTTAGCATACGAACTAGCACACAATTGGTGTACCTATTAAGTATATTTTCGGCTGTTTTCTTTACCTGAATGGTATTGTTTTTTAACATACGAGCTAGAAGTGGCCATGAAGCGTGAAATAGTCATGGTTTTGTCTATGGAGCGTTTCGTGTGCTCTGCCTATCTCTTTTGGGAATACAGGCGTGATGTATATTATGTATGTTATACAAAATCATTTGATTGGTTTTTCATAAAACTCTTGACTATGAACTTATTTTACTCCTCTGACCGATCAAAGTGACCGTTGCAATACAGCGTTGCTCACATGAAAATACAGTTTTTTTCCTGTTAACACCTAATTGTACCTCGCTGATGCAATCTCACTTCATTCTCACTCGACATCACGAGTTCAAGTGGTAGCGCGGCAGACGGGTTCAGCAAGAATGTCGAGAAAGCTGCTCATAAGCTGCTTCGCAAATGTGGTGTCGTGTTTTGGCGATTCGTATCGATCGATTCGGACCTTTATTGCGGGGGAAAAGGGTCGAGAAATTAATTTTTAGTTAGCGTTTTCTTTATCGCTATTGGTGGTCTTGAAGAGTTAAGAGCTATCTTATTGAAGGTTACATAATGTAATATGAATTACTTAGACTTTTAAGAGATTTGTAACTTACCACCCAAGCAAACTTGCATTTTTAAAAACTAAATTTATCTATTGACGTAATAGTTTTTATTACTGGAAAAAAGGCTAAGTTATTGTTATCGTCACAAAAATACGAGAATATCGATACTTAAATTACAATAAAGATTAATACAAAGATTACTTAACATACTAACACAGATAAAATGGTTGTAACATGATCCTAGTGTTCATCGGAAAATCACAAAGGCTTCGAATATATTAACCTCCTTTCTATCTTAAATTTATGTACATATATATTTTTACTACCCACGTGGCCCATTGAAAACCATTTAAACAAACAGATAATCGTGTGGTGTAAAACATTGGACATACCTGCGTAACCATCATGCAAGGGGTAGGCAGAGCACACGAAACATGACAAGGGTCAAAATCATGACTATTCAAAGACAGCGAGATATAATACGAGAGCAGCTCTCCATTTCTTCCGTGTATGTCGTAAGAGCAGCTAGTTGCTTTAAGCGACAGGCTAGTGCAACCTGTCATCATTGTAGGTACTTTTTTTATCTAACTTCAAACTTTAAAACGTGCTAAAAGTGGATATAAAAATTTAAATAGTCATGGTTTCATTCACCCTGCCAACCTCAGTCGCAACCCCAGGTGTGATATTTATGCATGTTATGTATGTCAATCGCGAGTTTCAACCTTAAACATGCAGGATAAAATCTTCCCACAGTCAAGTTTGTCTCACCAGCCAGTATCTAAGACATTATCCTAGTCTAATGATAGGCTGTGCAAGCGCACGCGGTTTCTATTTTCACCAGCAGCGCGTGGGAACGTCCCTACGAGGATACAGCTACTTACTGGTAATTATACAGCTCTAAAGAGCTGCTATACAGCTTGAAGCTGCTCTATAGCTTGAAGCTGCGATCGGATATTTTGATTGGAGAAAGAGTGGATGTGGGCGGGGGCATAGTCTTTGAAGAAAATTAGTTCCATTTGAATAATTTGAAATGATGTTTTAAATGCAAAAAAGTTAAGAAAGAATCTAAGAACAAACTAGTAATTTGTGTGGCTAATTCATTGATTTAAATTAAAACTGTTAGCAACAATTAAGTTTAAAAAAGAACTTGTATGAATAAACGTTTTATTGCTGATTTTGTATGCATGCCTATTCAAATTTTTACAACGAATTACGATTACATAAATACTTGTTAATGTTTGAATACATATTTTTATACATCACACAAGTCATGCAATTACGACAGCATGAGTTCTACAATTGGCTTCATTATAAGGCGCGTTTAAATGATATTGCTATTGTGATGCTACGATTAGTAAATTACTTTTCCTAAAAGCACTATAGAATAGTTATTAAGAACAACAGCTGTATTGATATTTTGTTACTCATGAAAGCTTTATGAAATCGACCAGCACTTATGAAAATTACAAAACAAAGAAAGGTAGTTTCATAAAAAATTCAAAAAATAGGAATTTTAAATCATTATACAAAATTATGAGAAGTTTCCGAAATTTTCCTACGATGAAAATTCCTCAGTTTTGGAAACTTTCTTATAGCACTAGCACTCAGTTTTATACTAATTATAATGATGGGATCGCTATAATTCTGAAGATGCAGTTCTTCAGACTTTACCGCGCGGCCACAGGCTAGCACACTCCAACATGCACACGCCTTCAAAACTCTACGATTTCAGTTTAACGGCCTGAAGATGCGCAAATCCAACTAAGCAAAAAAGCAGCCTCCACGCCCGCCATAAAACTCTATCGTTTCTATATTCACTTAATAACAGTTTTAGCGTTAATTAAGTTTTATAATCGCGGAACTGGTGGCTAATGCCTGTCATTTAGCAGATAGTACAGCCCGCGATGCGGTTGGCTGTTTCGCGAACTGCGGTAATTCCACGGGCTTCGTATTGTTATCGTTATGTAAGAGCATGTTTGTGTGTATTTTGTTGTCAATTTGCGAATTGGAAAGCAGGGGATTTACTGGGCGTGGGTGGCGAATCTGCATTATTTTGCAGCTTGTCGGAGTAATTAGTGATAGGATACAGCGGATATGTTGCTCACTGTTTAGTGATAAGACATCTGCCTCTGTCAGACATTGTTTATTGTTGCAGTCTAACCAATTGTTTTCTGATCCACCGCCGAACGTTGTCACAGTAAAAATACTAAAGTTTTCTTGGCGACTAATGCTTAGCAACCTGTCATTATAGTGCCGCTCAACTTAAAATTTAAAAAACATGCTTCAACTGCCCACGAAATGTGAAACAATCATGTTTTTTTCTACGTAGCGTTTCGTGTGTGGAATACAATTCCTAAAAGGGGTAGACTACCCCTTTTAGGAATTGTATTGCACACACGAAAGGGGTAGGCAGAGCACACGATTCGCTACATACTGAGATAAATCCATGACTATTACAGTCCATCATGTTTACGCATAGTCAGCTAAATAATTAAAAAAGTAGAAGCAGACGTCTAATTTCTCATGCCGCATCGTAAATTGGAAATAAAGTGCCACGAAACGGTCTATAACGTTTTATCTGTTCACATTTATCCTTGCTTTCGCCTAAAACGAGTCACTATATCTCAGTGATGCAATGACGCGTCTTATATTTTGTGGCTTACTATGTCGTAAGCTCTCCAGTGTAGACCTCTAGTCTCGAACCAGCTGAAACGGATTAGGGGTCTAGTTATTCTGGTCCTCACGGTCGTACGTAATTAATTGAATGTTATTTTTAACTCTTTACTTTATTTATCGGAGTATTTTGTGGTTAGGGTTACGTAAGAGAAAGTCAAACGCTTAAATAAATGTCAGTGCTTAATCTGGAGGTATTTGGTTATGCGTCAATTATTTAAATTGTGATCAAGTGAATTTGATACGGCTGCCATGGTGGGCTATGTCACGAGCTTTTTGAGGGCAATACGAGTTTCCCATGAAGCACTGAAATTTGAATCACTTTTGTATCACATTAAGAAAAAAAAACAATAATATTGGTTAGGACCCGGGTGACTCGTGTGGGGTCGGGTTTAGAATGACACCTCTCCATTTCGTCCGTGGATGTCGTAAAAAGCGACTAAGGAAATATGTTTACCTAGGTATGTTTTAAGCAACAGACTAGCAACTTGTCACTATTATACCTTGCAAATTGAAACTATAAAAATATATCAGGGCCACGAAACCGCTCTACACTACTACACAGCACTGTTTCCTTAGTCGCCTCTTACGACATCTACGGAAGAAACGGAGAGGTATTATTCTGAACCCGGTACCACACAGAATACAGTTTAATATTACAACACCGGTTACAAAATTACACCTTTTTGATACTTCAATAAAGCAGTTTTTTCAGCACCAGTTAACACCTACCTTGTTCCTCTTTGTGACGACGTCTGATGTGACGGGTGAATTATCACGCCCTCTTGTTGGTTTGTCACAAATTGACATAACGTGTTAAAACGTGTTATTATACTACTTGGGTTCAGTATAAAATTTGTCTTCTAGTAAAATATTAGTTTTTAACTTCTGTTGCTTACCGCGACACGACCAAGGGTGCGTGGCGTGGGCGATCGTGCCTCAATACCTCTCTGCTTTCAGAACAGATGATGGCGTGAAAACCTATCTAAGGCCTTGCTTTGTGCTTAGAATCAGTGTTACCAGCTTTAAGTTTATTTTTGTCTCTAAAGCTTATATGAAGCAAAGTGCTTCTTTGTTGTTTTTTTAAAAAAAATTTAACACTTGTAGATATAAAAAAACTTTCTGCCATACAAAAAGGTATAACACAGTCCAGTTTGCGCTATGTAGAGAAAATTCACAGAAACTACGACGCAGTTTAACATGGGAAAGTAATTAAAATACATTGACTATATTATAGCCTCCTGACGACCTGCGTGCTATACATAGTACGTAAAATTAAAGTCATTTGTAACTTTGTCTATTGACATTAAGAGTCAATTTTGAACTGCACGTGATTTGACGCCGGTCGTCAGGAGGATAGACAGCACACGTGGTGAAATGAATATATTTAAATTGCTTCATTTAAATTTATACTTACTGTCTGAGGATTTCTATTAAGCCCGTATGATAATTATTTAAGAGGTTTGATTTCAAAAATATGTTCTTGATAAACATCTTTCTTTCTGTCTTTTTTATTATAGCTACAGCATTAAATTACTTACGAATCTTACGATACTCGTATAATGTATTAATGCACTAATACAGTCTATTAAAATAATACCAAAATTAGCGAATATTTAGGTACCAAAAAATCATTTAGGTATTTACTAAGACAAAAATCATGGACAAAAAACAAACATTAAAAACATTTTAATTTACTTGACTTAATTGAGGAGATCAAAACAAAACGTTTCACTGCCCCATTTTTTCATTTGCTATCTGCGGCAAAAATACACACAATCTAAAATCAAATGTACTTATATTGTAACAAAGTGAAACCATTATGTATCTATGTAGCATAAAAACATTAAGCAATACGGACTAAGATTATGATGTGACAATCTTCGACCACATAAGGTATTAGGGTCTTGGGTCATGGCCTTGACTGCATCCACAAATGGACTGACAGGTGGGCAGAAAGAGGACTCCCAAAACTGTCGAAGAAAAAACAAATATTGGAATGTACACGCTGTCGAATAGGTGTGTAAGTGTTTGTAGAGCAGGGTATGAATAGAATAGTTTTCAACTCAACTTCTTGAAGACGAGGCGTTATGGTCGTCTAACCTTAACCTGTTCCCACGGATAAATTAGAAAAAAAAAACAACTTATTGATGACAGATGTCATATTTCTGATTTATAGTACAGTTGTCATACATACTTACTTATTAAGGCCAGCTTTACACCTGTAAGTTTTACTTACGTAAGTAGGGACGCAGCTATCTGCTAAAGAGAGAATGAGTATTGCTATCTCATTCTAGCTTATTTATAGCTGTATCCCTTTTTACGTAAGTAAAACTTACAAGTGTAAGGCTAGCCTAACGTAAAGGCTATAAAACGTTAATCTTTTACGCAGCAGTTACATTGAGTCGTCTGCCAAGCTGCATGCGGCGACCGCAACAGTGTAAAAGATAATACTCGCACGCAGGTGTCGAGCGACACCTGTCACGTGTCGGCGGACAGTCTAGTGCAAAGGTGACGTTCGGTGGCCAATGTTTGTAACACGTGCGGCGACCACATTAGGTGCACGACTTAGTGTAATCGTGCTTTAGGTTTACAAGGTAATTTATCGTTGGACTTATCCGATATTTACTTTTACAAGTGACCGTTAGCGGCGCAACATTCTCCTTTTAGTTTAAGCCGTCGGTAAGGAGTACCGGTCGCTGTAAAATTATGGCAAAGGCACTGAAGGCGGAGGCGAAAGTTTACATAGTCAAAACCTTGACCACCTCACCTCACCTCACCATCTTGGATTTTTTAAAGGTTTTGAGTGTGCAGGAATAATAGTGACAGGTTGCTAGCATGTCGCCTAAAACATAACTTGATTCCCTCTAATTCCTTAGTCGCCTCTTACGACATCCACGGATGAAATGGAGTGTTCTTCTAAATCCGACACCTCACGGATGAAATCAAAGGAGTTTCTCATACATAATTCTCGTCGAACCCTAAACCTGGCTCATCGAAAGCGACCGCATGTTTGCAAGCGTGTTAGCGCTATAAAAAGTAAAAGTTGGGCGCAAGACTCTTATTGCGTAAGCCCCAAGATCGAGAATGGCACAAGCAAGGTTGTTCTTAATTGTTGTTACATCGTGTGTCAAATACTTTTACTCGGAACATAAGTCATAGGCATAAGTTACTCGGGACTTTCTCGGAAGGTCGTGAAGGACAGTGACGTGCGTAGAGAGGCTTGTAATAAATTGTTGACCTCTTAGCCAAAGAGTAAACGTTCTTGCACGCACGTATACCAGTCGTTCTTCTAGCGTTTTTTTTAATGGGTAAATTGAAAGAAATATAAATAATTCAAGTACGCAATAAATATTACTTAGTTTGGAGTATTAAAAAAAAGATACGCAAGGCGTAAATCAGTAAAGTTGTAAATATTACATTGTCATGTCATTCATTCTAGTCGTTGACTTCATTACTGAAGGTCGTGTCCGTCCTGAAGTTCTTTAATGACCTCTGTC
>BHDV01000469.1:23340-33688 GCA_005406045.1 Adoxophyes honmai
TGCCCTGCAGTGGGACGTATATAGGCTGACGATGATGACTGCTTGAGAAATTTTAATGCTCAACTGAAATTGGTGCATATATTTGATTTAGATCAGCCATGATTAAAATGACTCGCAAATTAATGTTTTTTTTGTGAGTTTTGCATCTATTTGACCTTTTTGCATTTATATGTATTGAATTTAACATTGGAAATCCCATCAGAGAATTTTTTGAAATTTGATAAAAAAAGTGACTACAAGATAAAAAAAGTGGCTACAAGAAACTTGATGAAGTACAATAATAATGCAATGGATTGTATTGGTCAGATCCAAAATGGCGCCCCGCTGTACCTACCAGGCGTAGCGCTGCCGGCGGGCGGCGCGGGCTTCCCGCAGATCCCCCGCGGCGCGGCGCTGGCCGCCGCCACCAGCGACAACGCCGCCGCCGCCGCCGTCGGCCTTGCTGAGATGTCCAGCGGGGACATGCTACTCAAAACCAGGTTATTATAGTGTGTTTTTAAAGTAAGATACTTTGATATCTGCGTATCTGACATTAGCATGTTGTGCTCTTTCTTTGGTAAGTAGTAGAGCCAGTCTGAGGCCAACTGCAACAGTCCATTAAATGTGTGTTGTAGCTCCACTATCAAAAGTTAATGAAACATTAAAATTAGTACAGGTTTTTGTAGACAAGTTATCTTATAAAATAATGTAATACACTTTTAGATTTAGTTAATGGCAATAATCATATGAAATAAAATAACATGGCTAATCATGTGATTGTGCGACGTCTTGCCAGGTCACACTGAAGATATCTGTATGTTTGAATTCATCGCACGACAAGTACGCATCGCCAATTAATACTATTTAATACGAAGGGGTAGAGGTTCCCGCCGCGACAGAAATGAGAGATTGAGATAGAACACCGTGACCGGAGACCGCGACCGTCACTTGACAGTCAGTAGTCAACATATTATGCAACAGTTCTACTATTCTTTTTCGGTTTTTCATCATGAACAGACAGTCGACTGATGTGAACATTCGATTAAAAATCGTTTCGACTGCCGACTAGTGTAAACAGAGGCGCCGGCACCCGATATAAAATCGTCTCGACAGACGATATAGTGAAAACAACCTCTAAGTGGTATATGTGTCAAAATTCTAAATACAAAATTCAAAACTTTATTTATGCAAATAGGCTCCTAAGATCACTTTTACACATCAATTTACAGCAGCGCTTCGGAAAGACCATAATTGCTAAGAAGAATGCGCCGCAAGAAACTTGGCAGATTTTTTTTCATACATTTTTTTGTCGTGTTACAGCGGCGTGTGCATGGACGTCCTACAATGGACAGGCGACCAGCTGTGCCGCGACCCGAGACTGCAGAAGCTGGAGCGCCCGCTGCGGGTGGCGCCCGGGCCCGGACACACACAACAGCTGGTCGGGGCCGTGGAAAAGGTAGAACAGCTTGCTTTAACTTTTAACCAACTTCAAAAAAATTAATGGGGACATGTATGGCGCTTTCGATGATTTATTGTAAAGTCAAGAATTTACATTCAGTAAATAGAATCCCATCAAAAACAATACTTGTCAAAAAAAACCAAGTCTCGCAACTCAGTTGTTCTGCGGTAAAAAGTTGTGAGATCCATGTAATACCAAGTCGGTATAACATGGTATAAATAAATATATCGAGACTTGGCCATCGCACTAAATAATTGAATTTACATGTGTTTTCAGGCGATGGCCAAGTCTCGATATACAACGTGTCCCTAGCCTATGGACACAGAATGAAAACCCTAGTAATACTGCTTCTCACAAATGCAGTGAAACAGTTTTTGTTTTAATTAGACGTAAAATAAAAAAATATTTTTTTCTAACAAATTTAATTCCAGATAATCAACAAAAAAAAGTATCACTCTGTATTATTATTGACGTAAAGAAGACGAAAAGAGACGTCAGTGTGAGTGTACCACGCATGTCTTGCGCATGTCAAAGTCAACGACAGGGATATGTGTATGTGTGCGTGCAGGCAAGCAGGCAACATACACGATCGCAAATAGCAGAATTTTTGATTTACCAGCAATAATAGGCCTATTATTTGAAATCTATTATTAAACGATCGAACTAGCTATCAAAATCAAAATTTGCAAATGTAGGATAAAAGTAATTAATGAAACCAAGTTTACATAAACAACATTTATTTTATTAAATAAATAAAAATAAAAATTAAAAATTTGAAATGGTCAAAACGGCTAACGTTTCTTAGTATGTACATGTGTAAACAGCGCCTCATGTTGCTCTGGACCTTCTAATTTCTATGATGTTCACATCACTTGAGTAAACTTCGTCCTTCACAAAACCACACAAAAAAAATCTGATCAGGTGTCAGATCCGGAGATACACATACCATTTCGTGTAAAGGTATTTTCATCCGTCCAAATTACGTCTGATAAAAAAGAAGGGGTTTCTACGAACTTCTCCTGCAACTACTCTGACAATATTCCACTCTCACTGATCTGTTGCAAGACAAAAGCGGTTGTACTTTGCGAAATTTATAAGGGTGTCACTTTTCTCGTTTCAATATTGCATGAACAGCGTTACGGTGAACATTAAAACGGCGAGCCGCTCGCCACAAGCTAGACGTTGGCGTTCGGCGAAAGTATTCCAGAATACGCTGTTCTTCCCAGATAGGCAATTGGCGGGTTACAGCTCCTTCGCGGTACATTCTTATAGCGAGGTTCCCATTCTGATTGCACTCCCCATAAATGAGAATAAAGTCCCATCTTTTCAAACTACTTTTCATGAGTAAACATTGAAAAGTGTGGCAACGTGACATTAGTCAGTGTCACTTGATTTAAAAGAAAACCATGCAGTTACCACAGAGTTATGGTGAACTTCTAAAGAGTATTTACTTCGAAATTGTTATTACAGTTCTACAAACTGTTCAAAAGAGATTGGATTAGCCACATAAATGCGTTTTAATTAACACAGTGTAAATAAAGGGTGCTCCAAAGGCCAAAACTTTAAAATCATTGTTTTCTCTATAAATACTGAACCGATTGTTTTAATATTTGGCATATTAGTCAAAAATACCCTAATGAACGTGTAGTATTCGTCTATGTCCATAGGCTAGGGACACGTTGTATTTATTTATACCATGTTATACCGACTTGGTATTACATGGATCTCACAACTTTTTACCGCAGAACAACTGAGTTGCGAGACTTGGTTTTTTTTGACAAGTATTGTTTTTGATGGGATCTCATTTCTTTTTGTATTTTGCAGACATTTTTCTACTTTATTCCCATACAAAAATTCTGATTTTTTGCAGTTTTTGGTACGGAACCCTTCGTGCGCGAGTCCGGCTCGCGCTTGGCCGGTTTTTTTAGTTTTCCCTTGATTCATTCACCAAACACTACTTATATTCCAAATTTGAAGCTTCTAGGTCTGCTAGAAGTGCCTTAGACTTTTGATGATCGGTGAGTCAGTCAGTGAGTGAGTGAGTGACAAAATTAAGAAATTTGACCCGTTATAATTCTTAAAATACTGGTTCAAATTGAATGAAATTTGATATATACGTATCTTTACAATGCCTGAATGGTTACTGAAAATTTCAGTCTTGTAGTTTTATCCACAACAAAGTTACAGGGGGTCGAAAATGGTCTGAATTGCTTCGAGAAAAGGATGGTACGGCCGTGACGCTTTTTTGCTCGACTTGGTGGGGGCACGGCCGTGCCCCCAGATATTAGGAGACGCCCATGTCCAGCAGTGGACGAATAAAGGCTGATGATGATGGTGTTGTTGAATACGCCGAATACCGAATGGTAGCCCAATAATTGTAATTGTGGCATGTGTAATGAATAAGAATTTAGCACATAGTAAATAAACATTATCCGTATTTGTAATTTAAGTTTTGGTTGTAAAAAATTGCTGTTCAGGCATTGCAGAGTCAATGTCAGTATTGGCTAAACTGCACTAAGAACACCTATAAATATTATGGTTGCAATAAATAAATGAAAAAATTAAATAAAAATGTATGTATTCTTTCAGCTACACATCCAACCCCCTGTAAAAGAGGAGTGGCCAAGCCTGGGCAGTCGCGGGCCGCGACCGACCCCCGCGACCCCCACGGCCCCGCCCGCCGCCCCTGCTGCCGCGCCCCCCGCCGCGACCCCCGTCTTGGACGACCCCGCGCCGCCAGTGGAGCCGGCGAACGAGGAACCTGATGACGGATGTATGGGTGAGTGGCTGTTCCTACCCTGATAAAATACTTACGAATGACTAGCTATTGCCTGACACACCGTCTGCGTGAAATTTGCTTGTTGAAGCATGAAGATACAACAGAACAGATATTGATAAATAATATCTACGTGATAGGGATTGTATTTCTTTAATACGTAACATAAAATGATGTTAACACATTCAGAACCAAGGACCCGGCTCCCGGGTTCTTCAAAACATTTCTCAGATACCGAGAACCCGGGAGCCGGGTTCATTTTGTACTAGCTATAGACTGCTCGATTCCGCGCAGATGTTTTGATTTTAGGCGTGGTCGTGAATGTGTTAAAGGAGAGCAATGACATCTTCTGTCTTGACCAGCTGTGACCACGGATTTAGAGTTTTCCCTAAGAAATATTTCACAAAACTCTAGACATCCTGTTTTGGCGCCGCTTTGACCGCTGGCGGCGTTTTGGGAAGAACCGGCCCCAAATAATGGGAAATCGCTAAGGCAGAAAAGAGTTAGAGATTAAACAATATCAGGATGCCCAAAAAACTGACAACATTACCACGCTTAATGAAGATGCCAATTCTCTAGCCAGCAATCTAACCTGCCCTCTTGTCCCCTTATTGCGGCCACGAGTTTGGCGGCCATAGGCGGAATATGAACGCACGGCTTACTCAGCAAGTTTTAATTTTACATACAAAATTGTTGCAATAAGCACTATTTCCCCAAACGGCCAGCGACCAAGTTCGCGTATAGCTTTTCTCAGGTAAAATCTGGTCCAGTTTTTCGCCGACTACTATACATACTTCAAAAAGTGATGTTTGCGAAATTGGTGCCCTCATGTAAATTCTAAAAAAAATTGTCAGACTATATTCTTGATCCCTGCAGACGCGGAGACAGGTGCTCTGGAGGCTGCCCCGGCGCCCCCCGAAGACATGGACACGCTGCTGCAGAACGCGCTGCTGAGCTTCATCAAGCTACAGGGCAAGACTGTGGAACTGCCTCTGCGCTCCAGCCTGCTCTACAGGTCACTGTTCTATTTTAATCTCTATGCGCAACTTGTTACTGCGCAATCTAAGGCTGCCTGTCCACTGGAGCGGAGCGAGGCAGCGGAGCAGTAAGCAAGATAAAAATCCACCAATAAAATTACATCCACTGAAGCGGAGCGAGAATATTATGAAATTGTATTGGTGGATTTTTATCTCGTTCACCGCTCCGCTGCCTCGTTCCGCTCCAGTAGACAGGCGAGCTAACAATTGAATTGCCTGTGTGGTATTTGAATAGAATAACGCCTCTTCATTTCTTCCGTGGATGTCGTAACAGGCGACTAAGGAAATGGGTTAAGGCATATTTTAGGCGACTGACTATCAACGTGTTACTATTATACCTGACAACTTAAAACCTAAAAATATCCTAGAAGTGGCCACAAAATATAAAACAATAATAATGTCATGGTTTTGCCTGTGTATCGTTTTGCATACTCTGCCTACCCTATTTAGGGATACAGGCGTATTTATTTGTTTATTCGGTGAAACCACTATTCGGTACGACTCTGGTAACAAAATATCGAGGTCTCGCTGAGTATAATTCCCTTGAATGCGCAAAGAGAGACGATCTATTCTTTAGGGTCAACCTGTTCAACAAGGTTTCCTTAGGCTAATCCATGATTGGCTTAACCTTATCGATAAGGTGTTGCAGGTAGACCTGGCACTCACAGTATCTGGCTATCACCATAGTAATAATAAATAACAAACAATGTTCCAGAAATTATTTGTTGCCGCTCTGCCCACCGGACCGGACGCTCGACGTCAAGAAGTCCTCCTACAAGAAGGTCGGCAAGTTTTTGGAAGCAATGCAGAAGGTAATTTACGACAATTCTTCGAATTCGTTATTAAATCATACTTTGGTTCAATACTTTGTTCCAGAAATCTAAATTAGAGATGTAGATTGACTGTGATATTTTAGCAATGTTATCTAAATTTGATAACATGTCGAAGAAATACGTCAATAAACAGTAATAAACGTTATAGTAATAATGATTTCCATTTTTATTTTTGTATTCTTAGGCGCAGCGCAGACGTCAGAGTTTTGTGCGATCGAGTCTGCGCAGCCATAAATTGTCTGAATGGCGCGGTGACACGCTTCCAGGAATTTCCATTCAGAGTTTCGTGGAAATGTCAGCGCGCCATTCAGACAATTTATTGCTCCACAGACTCGATCGGACAAAACACTGTCGTCTGCGCAGCGCCTTGAGAGAATCTATACTAATATAATAAAGCTAAAGAGTTTGTTTGTTTGTTTGTTTGTTTATTTGAACGCGCTAAACTCAGGAACTACTGGTTCGAATTGAAAAGTTCTTTTTGTGTTGGATAGACCATTTATCGAGGAAGGCTTTAGGGTATATAACATCACGCTGCGACCAATAGGACCGAAGAAATAGTGGAAAACGTGGAAAAAATCGGGGGAAATTGGTCACTATTCCACGCGGACGGAGTCGCGGGCACAGCTAGTTATAAATATTGCCCATTAAATTGGGATTTTGGGAATCTTAAATGCAACAGTGATACCATTATTTGTCCTTTTCTATTTCTAAAAATATACTAAATCTGCTCTAAAATAATAAAAAAAAAAATTGCAAGGTAAAGTTTTTTTTTTCAAACCATTGACAGATTTAATATTTGGACCGGTCTTAGAGTGATAAAGATAAAGTAGTGATAAAGTTATAGTTCTTATTTTTCAATATCCATTCCCCTTTCCAGGAAGGTCTATTAGAAGTCCGCGAAGTAGAAAAAGGAGTAGACGCAGTGACAGCGCTTGCTTCAGCACACCCGCGTGTCCGTACGCACGTCCCCACAGAAATCGCCCCCGCTCCCGCGCCCGCGCCCGCTCCCGCCGACGGGGATGTCGACTACACGCCGCCGCTCGTGCGAGAAGTGTACTCTGTAACCGCCGCGGTGGCCGATTTGTTCGCGCCACTCAAGTTAGTATTACTCAAATGTTTTGCTTTTTAATGAATTAGCGATTATTGAATGACTACAATCACTCCTATTCCACAGCCAATATGTGTGAAGTTAGGTAAGAGTACAGAGTACAAGACACGGATAGGAACATACATGCTCGAGCAACGCGCTTAGCTTGTAACGAGCGTTTGTAACTAACTATACCTACAGCTACACCTAATATCATCTTATGTGCATCACTTTTTCTCGTGGGAAAATCTTCATCTCCAATAGAGATCTCTCTCCAGGCAGAGGTTATGCCTGTCCGCAGAGAGAAAGTTGGATGTTGTATTTATGCAACCGATCTCCGAAACCTCGTTAGCGTTATGTAGAATACTTTGACAGTTGACGTTTGTGGAAGAATTTCTACTACTGAATGTTAGGTGGCACTAGGGTTGCTACGTTACTCTTACAGACTTCCCACGGTGTTTCCATCGTCCGCCTTCGCAGGGGTAGCAAAATAACAGTTTCATTTGTTCGTGCTATTGATTGTGGCATGAAGGGAATAATTAAATAATTTTAAACAAAAAAAACCTACTTCAAATTAGCAATATTTTGAAAGTATTCTGTTTACTGAATGTAAAATCTTGACTTCATCAACAAATTACCGAAAACACCGTACATCTCCATATATAAAATTTGAAGAGTTCCCTCGATTTCTCCAAGATTCCATCATCAAATCCTGGTTTCGTGCCAATGGGACCAATTTCGAGTTATACCCTTTCGATAAAAAAAAAATTGAAAATCGGTCCACGGCTTTTCGAGATATCGAGTAACATACACACAAAAAAAAAAAATTAGGTCGAATTGAGAACCTCCTCCTTTTTGAAGTCGGTTAATGATGAAACGGAACGTTACAGGAAGGGAACCACGTTGACAGCGGCAGAAATTCGCAACACGCTGACAGAGTACGTGAAGGCGCGCGGGCTGACTAACGAGCAGGCGCGGGGGGCCGTCGCGCTCGACGCGGTGTTAAAACGCGCGCTGAAGGTTCCCGAACAGGTATAGTTAGTAGCATATAACTTTTTAGCAAGATTTTTGGTACTGGGATAAATTTGCACAATGCTTTTTCCAGGCAAACGCGATGCGCGAACTTATACCCTCACTATAAAAAATCTTGCCATGTTCGATGCCGAAGACTGGTGACGACGTGTCGAGGTCTGGTGACCCACGCTCTACTTATACTTTTATCACCCTTATACTGAGCGAACCTCCAAAAATTTACTTCTAAATTTTATTGTGAGGACGCACAGACCTGACAAACCATTATTACTTTAGCTTCTATTGAACACCGTATGGTCATACTAAAACAGGGATATAACCATATAACTCTACAGTTGCGTCCTTTTCAGTGGTATCAACAACTTCTGGGTTGTCGAGGCTATATTACTTCAATTCGATCCTTTCAAATTACCAAAAACCTGCACCAATGTACATCTTTAATAATATTTTAAACTTTCATGATTCACTCATATTTATAAAATAATGCTTTAATATGATTTTAATTATCTCGAAGTTTAGACCGCGTTACAGCGACCGTGGCCACGAGTAGGCTGAAGCAAATAATCCCGCGTAGTTCTAAATGTACATACTAGTAATTAAATCTCATAATTTTCTCGGGTTTATAATAACACCTTTCCATTTCTTCCGTGGATGTCGTAAGAGGCGACTAAGGAAATAAGTTTAGGTATACTTTAGGCGCAGGCTAGCAACCTGTCACTGCCTCTTAAAACTTAAAAATATGCTAGAAGTAGCTACGGAATCTGAAATACTCATGGTTTTGATTTTGACTACGTAACATTTCGTGTACTCTCCCTAAACCTAAACCAAAAATAATCTGTATTTATTTCTGATGTATGTAATAATGAAACTTGTCTGACCGCAGGCCCAACAGAGCGTGAAGTGGGACGCGCTGATGGCCGGCGTGCAGGCCAGCATGACGGCCTGCACGGAGATGCGCTTCGCGGACGGCACGCAGCGCCTCGCCAAGGCCAGGCTCGAGCCCATCAAGATGCAGGTCGTCAACCGGAGCGGGAACAAGAAGGTATAAGGCAAACCATTCACATAAATTTAGGGAGCCAAAGAGTTTGCCCTGTGCTTATTCTGTGTAAAAGCAATACACGAATTTACTCTCTCGCTCTCTACAGTTGTGCCGTCTAGCTTGCAATTACAATAATAGGCTTATGCCACTTATCCTCTTTAAGGCGTAAAATAGTGCCACTTGAAGGGATAACAGAGAGTATTCTTTGGCATATTTTCTATTATTCATTCAAAAAAGTTTGCAAACTCAATAAGGCAATAATAATTCATGGCTTTATTTTCTTTTTTTTTTAATATTCTAAATTAACTCCTTATACCTAATGGGCCATTTAACACCTTTTGTATTTTTGTAACACATATACAAGGTGGCCGGAAACTGACCGTAAATTAACCAGTTGTCAGGTCTATGCGTCCGAAAACCCCTGTGAAGTTTTTCCCAACCATGTTCTTGCTGACCCAAGTCCTGTGTAGGTGACGCTGGTGTCCAACCTGGAAGCGTTCGGCTTCGTGTTGACCGAGCTGGCGCGCGCCTGGCAGCGCGGCGCCGCGGCCGCCGTCGGCGTCACGCGCGCGCCCGGCGCCAAGTATGACCAGCTGCTGCTGCAGGGGGACCAGGTATACCCTCACTTCACCAATCTCTAGTACCACCAACTTCTATTTAACCTAAGGCCAGCACACGGTGAAACACAACTGCAACGAAACCCTTTTGAAAGGGTTTGAAAGCAGTTTCAAACGTTTTCCACACTCCGCAACTTAAATGTAATGAAATTATTCACGTTTGGGTACGCCTACGCAGGGTACTTCCAACCGGTACATGTGGATGTCCAAAGGGGAAGCCTATGTTAAGCAGTGGACGTCCTACGATTTAGATGATGACGATGTTGATGGAAAGCGGTGCGGAAACTTACTGACCCTACTCAAAACCTTGCCAATTTAAATGCCGGGCACAGTACTCTTTACTTTATAAACAATACCAGTTTAAGAAAAAAAAAGAAGATTAATATTGGGCAAAGGCCAGTGGCGTAGCTAGCATGGATGACACCCGGTGCGGGTATTGTAGGTGGCACCCCCCCCTCCCCTAGAATTCGATAGAAATGGTGGAAACAT
>BHDV01000469.1:62012-78567 GCA_005406045.1 Adoxophyes honmai
ATAGTTTAGGGCATGGAGAGTGACATAGGCTACATTTTGTCTCTTCAAAATCCCCCATTTCCCTAAAGTGAGGAGTGGAAGTTTTTAATGTAAAAGCTATAAAATTGGTATGTTTGCTATCTATTCTGTGATACCCCGAATTTAACGCGAGCGGAGCCGCAGGCAAAAGCTAGTTATGTATAATTTTGGCATATAATATTAATCGGCGGTTCAATGTGTCATAATATGCGATAGTGATTTGTAGATTTTACTATTTGTTATGTTTCGTGTTGCATAAAACTTCCCGCAGACCTTAAGCAATTTGCTTGAGACTAGACCATGATGAGTTCTTCAAGTTTATGGTTGCTTTCCGTAGATACTTTAGTGCTTTTCAAATACGTCATTGCTGCAATAACAAGTGAACATAACACGATGACTTAGATAACGACGCTCTTATAAGATCAGCACGCGACGGCTCGCGACTTATATCACCGGCGATACAGACTAAAGGCCGGTCGCGGAGCACAGCGAAATTCGAGCGTTATCCCGCTGCTATCGATCTGTCGCACGCGTGCAGTAATATTGCTCAAGTGCGAGCGTGAGGGCAATATTACTGCATGCGTGCGACAGAGATAGATAGCAGCGGGTCAACGCTCGAATTTGTCCTTGTTCTGCGACAGGCCTTTATCTTTCTGTCCTTTACTGTAATTAGACAGGTGGTCTATCTCACCGTCACTTGTCATTTGGGCTGTGTCTATTGGCTCACCGTATGCGGCTGGTGTCCTTGTGCTGCGACTCGACGGTGACGAGGAACACGGCGTGGCTGCGCGAGGAGTGCTCGTTCATGTCGGTGCGGCCGGCGGCGCGCACGCGGTTGCCGGCGCGGAGCGCGCGCGCCATCTCCGCCGCGGACTTGCACACGATCGACGTCATCTCCGGGATGTAGAAGCCGTTCAGCTCCTGGACCACCGGTGAGCACATAAGCATGGGTATGAACCGATTGATTCTTGACCCATCGAAGCACGTTACGATAAACGTAACAGAATTTAGGAGGTTTACTGTAATAGGTTCGATGGGTCAGGAATCGATTGGTTCAAGAGCACATTTATAATTTCACCGAAATTTCCTAATTTGGAACCACCAGCCGGCTTAGCACGACAGGGCGCGAGTAGAGTTGCGCGCAAGATAGTCTATACCTGTCACTGTCTAACTAGAGAGTCTAGAGACATCAGAAAGTGGCAGTCCATCTCGCGCGCGTATTCTTATGCTAAGCCTACAGACGTGGTCCCAGTTCACACTTTATCGTTAGACAAATGCGAAAGCAACACTGTCTCTGTAGATATTTGTCAAGTATTCGCTGTTCAAGCGCTGAACCGATTTTGACAAAATGTTATTGGAACGAACCTAGTTTGAATTTCGAGGAAGGATACGGGTTACTTTTACTTCTTGAAAAATGTAGTCTCCACAGGTCACTAAACTAAACTAACCGCAGCGCTCTATATTCAATGTATCTCTACTTTTAGCTTCTTACACGTGACATATTGTGAACCGTTGCTGTCCCTGTACCTATGTGTTTTTTCTTTTACTTGCTGTAGGTACAATGTCGCCGAGACCGAGCGAGATCCGCGTTCTCACTTGTTCCTCACTTTCGGCGAGTGTGTATGCTTTACAAATATAAATTTATTGAACGATGAGAACTCTGGCTGTTATTGCACTTGACATCATGTCAATGTTTATTTTCGCGAAATTGATTGTTTACCGAAGACTGATTGGATTTATACAATAGTAAGTAGGTATCTACCTATTGCAATAAGCCTCGTGCAATGAGACGTAAAAAGTAATGATTCTGTTTTTGTCATTTTCGCCTGGGGCGGACAAAAAGTAAACAGGGTCGTTTACCCGTAGTTGTTCAGACAGCAGTCTCGACATCTGTAGTTCCAAAACATGTCTCGCTCGACCAAAATTGGTGTTGTTTGAACAATTAAAATATCATAAAATATGCTAATAGCCTCACTAAAGCGCCCGTAATATTCGTATGCAGCGAGAAGTATTCAGGGCACGCATTCGACATAATAATAGATGTAATTGCAGCCTTGATCTTAACGCGCCGTGGAAATGCATCATAATGGTGCCTCATTACATTAAACTAGACTATGTCGATTGCGTAATTCGGTGCATTAAGGGGTATTTCGACAAGAACTTTGCACAATTCCTCTGGCCGCAGCCCGCAGTAACGAGCAATTTTTTGCGCATCCGATTCGACTCGAGCGCAAGGTTAGGCGCTATTACCGCCGGCACACGTCGAGTCCTAGGAATCATTTAATCAAGTAAAAACTAGTTTTTAGCCAACCTAGGGTCATATATCACACGCCGACGGTGACATCACCCGGCGAATCCATCAAAATAAAAGTAAGACCGAGTCAGCATAGGCTCATGTATAATTCCCCCCCGACTGTGTCGCCACCTTGTCGTGGTGGGGGGGCTTGCGTGCCCAAATGATCCCCGGGGCTATACCGGACAGGGTCACCCATACCGGGTTGGCTCGGGGTGATGGGCCAGACCAAGAGCGACACCCCCGCCGAAAGCCGTGAGGTTAGGCCAGGCGGGGTAGGGGAAGTGCCCTTTCCAGGGCGCACCGGGGTGGCGATGCGCCCTTTTCAGGGCGCATCATTTTCGTGAGGGCACGAGGAGAGGCTGCCTCCTCGTTATTAAAGAAACAGCCTATTATGCTCGCGACTCCTTCTTGTTTAAGAAGGAGCGTTGAGGAGGAGACCTGACCCCTTTCAAAAAAGGACCTGGGGATGGAGAGCACACTCCTTAAAAGCAGTGAGGGGCCAGCAATGGCTAACCGGCGGGTGTCGCGGTAGCATGCCTATGGCGATCCCGTGACACCCCGCATTAACGGTCAGGGGGGAGTGCTGGGTTTTAACGGGTATTCCTTCCTTCGGGGAGGCGAGTCCCGTACATCCATGGAATTGTTGCCGCCATGAATCATACCATGGCGACAACAATTCCATGTAGAGTGCGTAAATGCATTTCCCAGCCCAAACAAAAAAAAAAAGGCTCATGTATAATTCAGCGCGTTGCAATGTTTTACAATTAATTTCGCCTAATTTACGCTTTCGTTTTCGCGGCGGCGCGCCCGCGGTGAAACCCGCCGCTTCAGGGGTTGATAAACTCGCGGACCGGGGAAAACGCAACTCCCTTTGTTCCCCGACCGGGTTGAATATAAATGCCTGTTTACAATTTACAACGTCATTTGGCAGTATCGGCCTGTTCATTACTAAGTGGGGCCTACTTACTTTTGTTTTTACTTAATTTTCTTAAGGCATGTCGCGACATTCAATCAATCGATCTATCTAACCCTCATACATTATCTCTCATTTTTCTATCTCTATTTCTTAACAATCGATCGGTTGAATGTTTACTGCGTTCATTTGAAATTTCCATGTCCCTTGTAACGCGATCATAAAGAGAATTACAGTTCTCTATAAGCGATACGTAGCAATTAGATAAGCCTATATCTAGTGCACGTGTGACAACCTAGACGTCATAGTTGCCAATCAATACGAATGAGCTTCTTTTGTTCATGACCCGCTTGCCATATCGGCGCGGCCTGAAGAAATGGGCCATCACTTGTAACATTTACTTTGGTTATTTAACGTATCATGCGATGCGATCTCTAATAACGAATTTTTCAAAGCGGAACAATTCGGCGCATGAAACAAAGAATGTTGACAAATAGCACGTGACGTAACCGTGACATGAAAACAAAATGTTTTTACAATAGAAGAAAATGAGCGCGTCGTCAATAGTAAATAGTAACGTAATTATATCGACGACTGAGGCATTAAGTACAATATTTTGTAACGTGCACGTAAACCTATCAGATGCCGCCTGTGATCAGCTGATGAAAGCACGTAATGCATTTACATGTGTCCTTGCAATCAACACTGCCTTAGAGCAGTTACGCAGGTTATTTAATTCCGTGCTGTGACGTGAGCAATTTGGCACCTCGCCAAATCCTCGTCAGCAATGAATGGGTGCAAGGAGCCGAGTGCGAGTCGCGACGGCCGAGCCACTATCGCTCACAATCGATAGCGGGCGTTATCGATAAATTATGTACCGATAAAGCCGACCCTGAAACTACATCGAAGTCTAGATGCGACGCCCTGATATTTTTAGATACCTAGCTTTGGTAAAACAATGAGCACAAATGGCGTTTTATTCCTCTATTGACTCTATTCTCTTTTAAGTCCACTAACGGATGTCAGTCGGACTAACATGTTGGCACTCTTTTTACATGTAGATAAAACATTGACAAAACGAGCCAGGTGTGTACTTTGCGTGTAGGCAGGGCATGACAAGCCATTGATGTACTTGTTTGTTGATGGCCTTTGTTAGTCAAATAATGAATCACGGGTCGTCCGGCCAACGCTCATCAAGTCATCAGTAATCTCATGTCCCTGGACAAAACCGACATGTATTAAGGCTACACACAGCACGCCCATTGTCGGTGACCGGAGGGCGATACGTGCGGAACCAATTAAACAAGCTGACATATAGTGTTTAATGGAAGTCTTATTTTCTGCTAAGATCCGAGAGTATTTATTGTACTGGCAAATCGCATCACAGCGGCGTCTAGACTTCAGACAGCATTTAACTTTTCGTCTAGACTGAACAAAACCCTAGAATTACGGTACGACGAAACAAGTTATCATTTAATCTCATATTCAGCATGAAACGTCCAGGGCCGTCTTTAGTCCTAACTCGAGTTCCTTGTGTTTGCACCTCGTGCACAAACACAAAAGGACGCGAGAAGAGCACGTTGAGTCAATGTTGACTTCGCGGCGTCGCACAATGTTTGCGCCGGACTGCCACACTCGCATCATTGCTGGTGTGATTTAGGAATCACATAATGCTTGGTGAGCTAATGGTCAAAGGATTGCATTAGATATAGGTACACTTGTAGGAGACGCCGTATGAGATGCAAAAAATAGGGAAATATTTCGCGATGTCGGGTCTGGCGGATATTGAATTGGTAGACGGTTGGGGTCGTCCATAAATTTCATCTCATAAAGGGATCCAAGGGTCCTATAGCTGGATAGATAGGTACCTATAGGGAAAGTTCGTTCCATAATTTCGAACCAAACTGAAAAAGTAGAACTATGTATCTAATTTATCGATGCTGCGATTATTGAAAAACATTAGCGCTACCGTATAACTTTACTAAATACCACTCCCTGCGAATACTGTCATAGTTATCACCATACCACGTCCACGTGTAGATATAGAGGGAATTTCAATCATCATTGTGCACTTTTCGAGCTTATCATATAGCAACAGCATGACATTAAAATTCGTTTATATTATGAAATGAAATGACAATTGATTTGCGTTGAACATAGTAGAAAAATGTTGTACAGAAGTATTTTATCTCACCTGTCCCCTGATGGTCAGCTTCTTGCAGTCCTTGGACAGCAGGTCCCGCACGTCTTCGAGGTACAGCTCCACGTAGGAGCACGACACGAGGTGGGTGACGTCCCTCGACGCGCTGGTCTCGATGTGCGCCCAGATGTGGCGGAAGGCTCTTGGGATGATGCCCTCGTCCTCGGGAGTCCCCTCCATGGTGTGCGTCTTGCCAGTCCCCGTCTGGCCGTACGCGAACACGCAGCCGTTGAAGCCGTCGAGGACTGACGCCACCAGAGGACGGACCTGGTACGGAGTTAAAATTATTGGTGTAACGTGTAAAGAGTTTACTGGAAATCCATAAATACATACAATCACGCATATGTTCCTAAATGGGGTAGGAAGAGCAAAGACAAAACTAGGATTATGACTATTTCACGCTTCGCAGCTAATTCTAGTATATTTTTTGGTTTGAAGACAGATGGAAGAGGTTGTATAATAGTGACAGGTTGCTAGCCTATCTCTTAAAGCATATCTAAACCGATTTCCTTAGTCACCTCTTACGACATCGATGAAATGGAGACGTTATTCTAGACCCGACATCACATGGGACTGGAAATCCAAATTAATGGAATTCACAATCACTATTTACCTAAAAATGTTATTATTCAAACGGTTAGATTCTAAACATCTGCTTTTGGAATCGCCTCCAAAAATAAGATCGACACAAAGATTAATATTTAAATTTACATCTAACTTGGATCTACTTTAAGGTTGGTTTAGATTTTTAGGTGGTGTTTGTTTTTTGAAGGTTAGTTTCGCCAATAAAATAGAATTATGTGTTAGCTGTGTCACATTATATTTCCATAATGGCGACCTTAAATGGACAATAAGGCGACATGACGTAAGTGTGAGGTTGAGACAAGTGCATTGAGGTCAGGAGCGAGCCCGACTCCATCACTCGGCTATGAGCATCCCTAAAGAATCCTAAGAAGTGCAGTAGCTCGGAAATGGCATTTAAAGTGGATTAGTGTAGCTTTCGGATAACATTATTATATTATACCTAATTCTGACTCAGCTAATCTATTTATTACGCGCATTAGCATTTGCCTGTTTTGGCATCATATGCCAAAGTAATTTGGCGGATAGAAGGGGTATATTTAGCCCCCATAACACGTTCCATGCCATAAATGTTTGTTTGTAGTCATTTCATCAAAAATGAACCCTTCTATCCGCCATTACTTTGGTACACGGTGTGCCAAACATCCTGTATAATTCCATCTGGGAAACTATAGCTCTGTAGTAGCACTATACTTCTGGAGATAATTATTGTGGTGTGTATTTTCTAGCTAAAGTGGATTAGTATAGCTTATTATATTATATCTAATTCTGAGTCAGCTTATCTGTTTATTATGCGCAAGCCTGATATGTATATTTCCTTCTGGCAACCCATCCTTCCGATAGTAATTGCCCTGGTAGTTATTTTCAGCAAAGTCCAGCTATTTCAAGAAGCTTGCAATGTAAATGTTGCTAAGTCTAATTTTAGTTCAAAACAGTTATCAGTTATCACATGCATGTTTAGCTTCCGAGTTCTGCGCTCGCGCATCGTGGCCGCACATCTGGCGAGCGCAACCTTTACGCTGCGCGCGCGGCTCCCCGTAAATCATCAAGTAAAGCGCACTTACGTAAACTACGCATTGTTGCCAATGTTCCACTTGTTTATTTTGTTTCATTCAAACACGACGCGAATCTGATCGAATTAAATAAAGTTCGCCACCAATGACAGCACAACTGTAGCTTAAGTTTTAAACTACTTCAAGTAGATAAACTTCTAGGGGTATTAATTAATCCATTAGTTTGTATTTAATTAGTCTGGCTAGGTGGTTGCGGGTTGGTAGTTTCCAGACGTAGCGTGCTCCGAGGTCAGCACCGGACCGAGCGTTATCGAAGACGCATCAGTATTACCCTCTGCTAGGTTATTTAACTTTCTTAACCTTGTGTTTAAACATTGGTTAACGTTTTTGTCCGTTATATTATTTCATTTCAGAATATAGCGTTCGTAACATCGTGTTAACTGTTTTAGCTAAGGTGGCAGTTCAACCGCTGATTGCTTTGCCTTTTAATTGCGAAAACAAAAATGAGAAGCCTTCGATTGTTTGGCATTGAGTGAGGATGCAGCGGAAGACAAAGCGCGCTAACGACCGTCCCGCGGGCACCTGCCCAAACACACGCGGCCTTACGAACTGATTAGCCGGGCCTATTGTGTGCTGATTGATTAGGTATTTATTTCTGCGCATTGTTAGGAAAGCACCGTAAAAACTTATACGTAGAGGCAGTCGACCGTCGCGCAAAAACTACTGGTTTAGTTTTTCACGCAGACGTACTCGTAGACTGCTTGCTGAGTAACGCAGAATCAAGATATTCATGAAATCGCTACCGGGTGCGTTACGAGTGGCACGTTAGATAAGGGGACCTGATGAATGGCGAGTAGTATTTTCATGAGAACGATTAGTGCATTAAAGACTTTCATTATTTAAATGCGATGCAAACATATTACTGCGCGCGGCACGAGAATTTATACAATAGAAAGTCAACTGCCCAATTTGTGAAATGACTAAGACGCCGCGTGCGAACGTCAGGCGCACTGAAATAGCGAGCAAACGTATGAGCAATAGCGTGAATTGGATTAGAACAAACATCGGTCAAGTGCGAGGCGGCCTCGCACGAGAAGGGTTTCGTACCAGTATGACAAAATACCCTAGCCAAAACATTATCCCTCCATACAAGTTTACATAAATACTCTACACGCTCGTTGAGCTCGTCTTGTATGAAACCTTTTAATTTTTTACTTTAATTTATTTTTACCAAGAATTTGTTATTATTGTATATGACCATCAGAAATCCAAAGAGTGAAAAAAAGTGAAAATTTCAACTGCTATTAGTGATAAATAGGCGGCTAACGAAGTTATGGAGTCCTGTTTTTACCCTTTCGGTATGGAACCCAAAAAATGCAAGCGGACGTGTCCGCGTCCCAGCGAGCCCCGGCACTCGCCTCCATGTCTCGTTTGCCAAAAGAAATTCTTGGGCGTTTACATCGATGATCTAATACGCCGCTTTGGACCATTGTATCTGCGAACTTTTTTCAGCGAACCGTTAGCTTGTGAGCGGATTTTTTAAAGTTTTCTCGCAAAATAAGACTAATGTTTTCATGTTGCCTCGGTTGACAGACTGTACCTAAATATTTATGGCTATCTACTACTAATGTAGTAATATAATTGTCTGTACTACAGCGGTCATAATAATGCACAATAGCATTACTCCTCTCCTCAAACTAGCGGCTTAGGGATCATGAATGAAGAAAAACACTATTATGATATGAAGTGAATGGAATGAGACATTCTTTGTATTCTACAATATTCTACAGCATTCTCGCCAACTGAAGCAGCCATGCAATGCATCACTATTACCTATAAATATCAACTATTCGGATGATCTTGTGACAATACTAACATCACTATTGTATTAAATACACTTGTTTTATAGAAGAACTTTTTATTAAGCAGAACAAAGAGTTAATTGTTACCTATTCATGTGACTCTACGAGGTTTATGAAACACGAAGATTATAAAACTATTCAGAAATTGACCTAATTTTATTACTAGTGCCGTTTGTCATTAAATCTCAAACAAATTATGAAGACGGTCAACCTTCTAAACATTCTTCGAAGTACTTCAAAAGTATCTTTGAACCTTTATTCTACTAACCATGTAACCATATTTGACATGGTGCTTTATTGCTATGGCTATATTTTTACTCGCTACTGTACCTAATTGGTAATTAAGAAAAACATTCACAGACGAATTCTCTTAAAAACAGCAACATTTCCGTGCTCACCATCTCATCGTAGATAGTCTGTGTGTCGGCGGAGGCATCGTAGACGGCATCGTAGGTGAACAGCTTGTCCTGGCCCTTGGGGTTGAGCACCTGCACGGCGCCGCGCTCCGGCCACACCTGCACCACCTGCGCAGGGACACTGGTTAGACCCTGTCCAGAAGGAGCGAATACGCCGCGATTTTGAATGCGTTTGACTATTCATTGCTGCATTTGTCAGGCTTAATGAAACTACGACGTATTGTGAAGAAGCAATGTACTCCAATACGCGGCCAATTCGCGCGTACTTCTGGACAGGGCCTTACACCACGCTTCAACATGGGATGCCTGGTGGACACTAATTGTGACTGGGGGAGACGCAAGCCTGTGCTCCGTAGGCTTAGCACCACCTCACGCGTTAGTCGACTCGCTCCCGGGATAGGCTACCCTTTTTCTGACGTCTCTAGACAGTGACAGGTGTAGTCTATCTCGCGCGTATCTCTGCTCGCGCTTTGCTGTGCTAAGCCGGCAGCATAGGATGTCGTATTTCAGGATCTTGAGCAGCAGCAATAGGTAAATCAAACGCTTCAAAACTCAGTGTCCTTTAGGAAGTTTGGATCTCGAGAAGGGGTAAAACTATCAGGTAAGTACAAACCATTTCTTAAAACTAAAATTAGTGCCTTCACCCTTATGTAAGTTTTGAAACCGGAAACCCGTCTGTCAATTGACGGATTTGAATTTTTCTACAGATTTGCCGATAATTGGTAAATTAATTGCTATTTACGATATGAAGTCGCCTGGTGGAGGTGTCGTAACCCGCGACCTTAGTCTTGTGAAATGTCCTAATCTATCCACTGCGATTTCTATCACCCAGTAATTACTTAAAGCTAGGTTTAGGTTAAAGGTAGGTTAGTTTACTGAAGCTAGAGGATAATTATGCAATTGTTTGCTAATGGAGAGATGTGACTGAATACAGATAATGGAATGATCTGCAAAAACTAGCCATTAACTAGGAATACATTAGTGCTTCAACGTCCAGTCTAGTTAGTATGCTACAGATTAACCCCGTCTAAGTACATTCCTGCGAGGGAATAATGAACAATCATCAATTTACCATCACCACTACTCTAGAAATGATATCTTTTATATTCCGCATTGAAAACAGCGAGATAGCATTTTCGTCACAGCTTTGAAACGTTCCAAAAATGCCGAGAATGCTCCATGACCGCTAAATTTCCTTTACGTAATTCTTTCAACAGACTCCTTCGTGAAACAAGGGCAGCAAGCCACGCGTCTGCAATGCGGATAAATCTTACATACGACCGCCTCGCAATACGCAAGTATAACATGGTAGTTAATAGTTCGTTAGCATTATTTAGTAATTAGCCGTCCCCCGTGGCCACCGAGTTAGTGCGCCCGTGGCGGCGCGGCGCAGACCTGCAGGGGCATGTCGGCCTCCGGGAACTGGTCCCCGGCCGGCGCCTTCGCGGACAGGCGCTCGTACCATTTCTGGTCGCTCCTGTTCGGGCGCCGCTTCTTGGCTACCTACAGATATTGCCAAACATAAAAACTGTCGCCGACATTCAGAACCTGTCTCGAATATATTCAGGTCGAATTTTCTGGAACACGAAGCAGCTAGACGGGGAAACTTAAAATTAATATATTCGTAGAAAGAGTTCACCGTCCGCACCTGATAATCTTTCATTTGTAGGCTGCCAAGATGTGAGGCTAGATGGAGTACGTAATTTCTGGTGTAAAATTGTTTTAGCGTAACGAATGTAGTGTATGTTTTTGTTTTACGGCATGTTGTATTGTTTTATCTCCATCGCGGCGGCGGCGCGTGGCGCGCGGCTCGGCGGCGGCGCACGCGCCGGGATGCAAATGAGCGGCTAATCATATTCAAATAGGCGTTGATGAACTGCAATTTTATCGCTCTACAAATTGATGTAAAAGGGTAACTTCAACCAAACGTAAACCCTTTTCTGATCAAAATTTGTTTCCAAACAACCTTTTTATGTTGTATTGTGATTCATCCCTACTGTTGTCGTATTTGAACAGCGGACCTAAGTAGGTATAAGTTTTAATCTAACGAAGAGCGAGGCTAACTTAAATCAACTTTAGTAAACTGAACAGTGATATGCGGGTGTTTATTATGCTCGGAGGGTGGAAACTTTCAGTGATAGCAGCGACGATCGTGACGCGCAACAAGCTGCGATGGTTTATTGCTTTGGAGGATATCTCTAACAGGCGAAGTTTCCCGGCGAATGCCATTACGGGGGGCGGTTTAACATCGATGTTATTTATACATTCGTGTCTGGGAAGGAATCGTATCGTTCAATTTAATTTCCAATTGTTGTGAATAGGAATAGATGATTGTGTGCCGTGATAGCATGCCGGTTAGGGATTGGAAATAGGTAGTATAATCCATTGTCTGGGCCGGATCCGTTGAACTTTTGTACGACGCTACACTCATAATTGGATGTATGTACCTAGTAGTGTTTTCTGTTAGAAGTACAGCGTTGATCCCACTGTTATGGACGGAATCTCATTAAACCCCCCTTAAAATTGAACGCCAATGGCCTAACTAAATAAAAAAATCGAGAGCTACTTCGCTTTTAAGTCGTAAAACAAACGCATTTAAATCATATCGGAAACAAACTACCTAGTCGTTTGCATTGAGGGTTGAAAACTAGAGAATGATATTATTATGTCGTAGATTCTAGTAGATTCGGCGGAACTTACTTAAGTTTAGTATGTGAGGATTGACGTGAGGCTTGCGAAATTTGGCTCTTTTAATTTTATTCATACATTACATAACACATTTATGTTTTGTTTTCCATCAGGATTGTAGTCGCAACGCAAGCATGCTTTTATAAGAAAAAGAAAACAACTGACGAACCATTTTTTTTTCATCTGAATATTTCGCAGAAAGCTCAGGGCGTACAGATATTTTACAACAATTTTGTTTGGATAACAAAGAAAGCATGCGTTCACTAAAGTTTGTCCCATTTTCGTGGCCGACTGCAACACTGCGGCATTTGATTTATTTCCCGCACATGTGCTAAGGCAGAAGGTCGACGAGTTGACCAGATGATCTATGCCTAAATAAGGTGCGTCCGCGAATGGACATTACACCTCACCTACTTCTGCGCTCGCGCAGCGCGTGCGTTTGTTGCTGCGATCTCCCGCGCGGTGTCGCCTGTCACCGCGCCTGTCAATGTTGACAGCTGCGGATATGATAGTTTTGTAAACTACCGTCCTGCTTTTTATTTATCAATTACGTCTGAGGTAAGCACGAGGTAAGATATCCTCTAATTATCGTAGTGCCTCTTAGATTAGTTTATCTGTATGATTACGGTAGCGAATCTATCGTAAATAAACACTTTATTGCACGTATAAAAAAACATGAAATGCGGACTTATCCCTATTGTTTTATTGTGAGTAAAGATGTAATCCACAAAATTACTTAGGTAAAAATACAAAAATAAGTAATAATTGCTCTTGTATTATTTATAGACTGTATGGATCAAGATACTAGATTACATGCCAAATAGGCTAATGATTCATAATTTATGGATACAATGAACTACCTACTGGTATGTTAATTCAGACCGGGTACAACAGACAAATGTGGGTAGTGTTTCAAGCAGCACCATCATACTACATATTATAAAAAAGTTATTTCCTTGTTGAGTGTAGTGTCTTTTCATAAATCCATGTATGGCTTATGCCATCTCTTATCATTGCAGTTGGATGCAGAGCTAACAGTATGGCAGGGCAGATAAATCACGTGGAGGGCGCCGCGGCGGCGGCTCCGCGCGACCGTATGTTACGATAAAAACTACTGATTCTCTAACAGCTACTAGGTGTGTGAGACCAATGAAAAATTGTAACATTATAGATATAGTGGTTGGCAAAGTATACAACATAGTGGGTATAATTTTCAGTTCATGTTAAGTTTATTGCCGGCCACTATTATGTGTCTTTGTTTTCAAATTCCCAGGATTGTAAATTATACCCACTACAATATTGTAATTGTAAGTAAGTACTTACTTTTTACTTAAAAAAAAAGAAATGTTACAGTTTGCAGTCAAATGAAATTTCTTAAACCAACACATGAAGAATAAAATACAAGAAAGAATACCTAGGCAATACAAATACCCCACCCAATAGGGACATTTTGCATAGAAATTATCATTCCTTACTATTCTTGCTTTCATGCAACAAATGACTTCTGCATTGTACTAGATAGCTTGACAAGACGTAGGAAGTATGGACTGTGTTGTGCAGTCATATGTTAATCTATTCACTAGCAGCAGCAACACACTGATGGATACAGATACAACTCTGGCACTGAATGGGATTCCTGGGCTAGTACATAATGTAGTAGTGCAGTTATGTATAATTCATTTATTAGACAAACACAGACACATTTATTTACAATGGTAGGTAACTTGTATTGTAGGTAAATTGTCTGAAACTAAAACATAAAGTATTGTAGGAGGCCAGTTATTTTTACTAAATACCAACTAATTGTTTTCACTTTCTATAGAAGTTGAAGGACTGAGTCAAGGCCATTTCAATTTTTACTCAATAATTTGAGTGACTCAAGGGTGCCAGACAAGTATTGATTCCGTCAAACATTGTCATTAAGTAGCCAAACTGAATAATTTATTTAGGAGGGCCATTGTGTTGTGCAATAAGGAATTGCTTAGTACATGGAGCCTGCATAGGCGTGGATTTGCGAGGAACTCGCCCGGCCCACGCCGCTCCAGCGCGATTTAACAGCCGCTCCGCTGCTTATTTACCAGGATAAAATAAATGGGCAGAGTACTACAACGCATCCTGCGTGCGAGCGCAGTTGCCGTGCCTCGATGACAATAAACATAAACACGGCCGGCGGTCGCGTGCCGCGGTATTTAAAAACAATAACAGCTCTCATTTTTGCAAAAGTTCGTAAAGTGTACAGGGGCGCAAGGGGCGCGCAACCCCCGCGGCACGTAAACAAGGCTCACCTCATCGTGGCCCTCGGAGCGCTCGCGCGCCGACAGCGGCCGGCAGCGCACCACCACCTTCACGCACTCGTTGAGCGCCGTCCGCGGCCGCGCTGACTTCTCCATCCTCGCACCCTCGCCCTCCACGCAAATACAAACTGAACGCCGAGTCACCGGTATCGATCCATCCGGGGTGTACCCGACGTCGGCATCACCTGTTCCGAACGATTCCACCACACATCAACTGATCACAAACTACGCTCCGGTACTCAAGAGAATAAATTAACACGCCAAAAATACTAATTGGCGACAAAATTTTTAGAAACGTAACAAAAATAAAATGATCGTAAATTTAAATCAAGAAAAAGAGCACTATACCGCCACCAGCGGCCTTTTCTAATCAACTGATTTGATTTCTTTCATGTTTGACGTTTGGTGAATGTTGCTACGAGAAAATTTGCAGGAACAAGGGAGCAAACAAAATAAAAATGGTTGTCATATATTTTTTTTGGTTTTTTATTGTGTTATTATTCAATTTTTTTATTAAATAATTATGTATATTTATATTTTAAATGACTGACCGATAGGTACGCCATAACAATATTACGTCTCAAAGCAAAACGTAATTGTAGTCGATCGAAACGTTATTATCACTACTGTCAGTCGCAGAGTGACAGATCGGAAAATTCGTAAAAACAAATCAAAATAAATAATAGTTCAAATTTCGTTTATGCGGTGAAATACAACCACAAAGACTTATTTATTATTCCTAGGAATCATGTCTATTAATTTAACAATTAATTTAAAGAAACCAAGCAAAGTGTATCATGAAGGGGTAAGTTTTTAGGAGGGTAAAAGTGATCTAAAACTTTCCACAGTGAGATCTAGGACTATAAAGTAGAGCTGTAAAAGTAACGACTAAGACGAAGCGTACCCGTATGTATTCGTTACTAGGATAACAAGTACTCGTTACTTTCGTATCGTTACGTTACTCGTTACTTTTGATACTCGTACTGCAACATGGTTCGGTACGTTCGAGTACTGAATCGAGTCGTATCATGCGTCATACGAAACATACGAAATACGAACAGTAAACGTTTCGATACACGTATGAACACAACAGTGGCGTAGCGTACATTGGCGGGGCCCCGTATAAAAAAATGTTTGCGGGCCCTTTAGGGGGGAGGTGGGGGGGGGATTTGAAATTTTTCACAAAGGAAAGATTTTTATTTTTAATTTTGACAACGCTTTGGGGGCCCCGGTGGCCTGGGGGCCCCGTATAATTGATACGGCAGATACGGCGGTAGCTACGCCCCTGGAACACAACAAACAGTGTAAGGAACACAAAAAACAAAGAATGCGAGTACCGAAATGTGTTGGTGTGAAATATCAACGACACTTGCTTGAACTGAAACGTTCCAGGAACACGTATTAGTACTATGTCAATACGGAGAATACGATTAACGAAATATGGTACTTGTGTGAGTGAACCGAAACAGTGTAGGCACCAATAGTACGAATGATGCGAGTAACGAGTAACGAGACGGATGCGTGAGTAACGATTCGGTACTCCGTATCAGACCGCATACCCGTTACTTAGTAACGAATACATACGGTTCGTTACAGCTCTACTATAAAGGCTAGAGCTTTCTTTCTACTACAACCTTTCGAATTAAAGCTTAGAATGGAATTGTTTGAAAAGTCTACATAAGTATTTTTCATAACTTCGATTAATAATGAATAACTAACATTATCATAGCGTCGAGCACTGACAAGTTCAAGTTGTATTATGTCAGCTGGCGTGTGCAGGACATAATAGCGGGCGTGGTGGTGGTGGAGGCCGCGGGCGAGGCGCGGCACGAGGGGCTGGCGCTGACGGCCGAGGGCGCCGTCAACCTGCAGCTCAGCTCTAAGAGTGTGGGCATCTTTGAGGCCTTCTCCAACAGCATCAAGGTACTTCATGTAACTGTGCCGCTAATAAAATGCAACTCTTCCAGTACTGCGGGACTGACATGAAATCTCCAACTGCTACACCAGCTGCTGGTAAAAATCTATTGGCATTATACTTTTATTATTATAACTAGCTTTTGCCCGCGGCTTCGCTTCGCGTTAAATTCTGGGTAACACTGAAGAGCTCTCGTAATTATTATAACACGCTGCTATAGATGATATTATATGTCTTTCCATTTCGGGATAGAATCAATAGATTCTGGGCATCGGACACACGCGAACATACTACATACAACTGTCCATGGGAAATGCACGGGTTCTCTAGGTTCCAGACTCTAAGGCTCTATGCCCTA
>BHDV01000479.1:0-44645 GCA_005406045.1 Adoxophyes honmai
CCCTGAATTTAACGCGAGCGAAGCAGCGGGCAAAAGCTAGTTATAATTATTACGAAAACTAGGATATCGTCAATCCCTTTACAGGCGCTCGTGTATCGATTTGCTAGGCGATACGTAAGTTAGATAGTAAACAACAAACCTGCTAATGAAAGTTCGCTAGTGGCCCGGCCTCAAAAGCCTAGGTGTTCAATTTGTTCAAAGTAAAGGCACTGGGCTGGAGTGAGCCCGGCCCTTTCACCAGTTGCGAGTATATTCACTTTCATTAGCTATGTGGGATTAATGTTGGCTTCACATGTTCGACTGGCCTGCTCGTTGCTAGTTATTTATATTAAATAGCATATTGCATGCTTGTGGAGTAACGCCCTGACTAATGCTTGCCTGCCAGAGGTGAGTATGGTGTTCGGAAACTACCATATCTTACATAACTTAACTGCCGTAAGCTTTGAAAAAACCATTTGTCTTCAGTTCGAGTAAATTTGTGGTTCCACTACCGAAATTTATTTTAACTATACTGTTTTTGAACGTCTTTTGTTTACATCAAAATTCAGTTCAGGTGCAATATGTAAATGGCTTCTATTAAGAAATCTGCATGCAGTGGTAGCATTATAGCATGTTTACATTGTGAAACCGATATTGAAGCCTTAATTAAATTTAAATTTCAAACACGTGGTCGGCTGGCGGTGCCTCATTTTTCCGTTCTTTAAACGCTATGTAATAATTGTACCTAACATTATTTAGTTATGTATGCGACTACACATCATTAAGCATAAGCATTAAAACACTCCTGATTTTTCATGATATTCACCCTTCGAGTTCATTTTATAAACTGCACTCGTATATTAATTAATGCCTTATATCACGCAGCAGTCACACAAATAATTAATGCAGACCTATACAGCGGGATTTCGCACAATACAGTAGGTAATGTCAAGGGACCATAATATTGAACATATTGCATTTTTAACCGAATAATGAAAGCCAGTTTACCAAAAAAAAAATATCCAATTGAAACGTTATGTTTTACGTCTTAGTTATAGGTAGACATGTACTGGTAATAGCAAAATGGATGAAAGAGTACTCAATATCTGTGGTAGTATTCGGATTTTTAGTACTGCGCCTAAAAAATCTAGTTGGGTTTTATTTGTACTAAAACGCAAATACTAAAAGGGCGTAACAATTATAGAAATCATTAGTTACCGCCGCCCACGCCGGGGTCATAAGCCGAACAAAGCTGCTGTAAAACATTAACAAACACCGGCTACAAGTCGCCTTAGTCATTTTAACGTCCTATACTCATTTATCATTTTGAAACCGTCCACATAATACCCCTAATGAGTAAAATCCAAGCATACCTTAGGCTGTACCATTAATATTACAAGCCCGGCTCCCCTTCCAGATGAATGCTCGGCCGCGAACGCCCTCGCTCGAGGATAGTTTCAATATTGAATAGGCCGGAAATTTTAATCCTTCTTTTGTGAAACTAGTTTTTTCGTCAAGCGAGAATGGTTTCCGTAATTTATTGTCTTCAGTTGATTAATTGGGGAGGTTGGACAATGTTTTTGGGGCTGATATTGCACGCTGGGTAAAATCAAAGTCCGATTGTGGGTAATGCGGCTAATTAACCCCATAGCAGTGTCTTAAATCGGGAATTTAGTATGACTAAATTGAGATTTAAGGCATGTCGCTAGTGGCATTAGTGTCTAACAAGTTTAAAAAAATTCAAGCACAGATCGCCAATCATCAAGAGATTAATGAATGCGGAGGAAGTAAAAGAGATATGTAAGGGTCGTAGCAAGTGGAATAAAGTGGTCTCAGTCCATTTCTGTGGGAAAGAGGCGTGACGTTTATTTACTTCATAAGACAAAATTTTACACAGTCCTTTTCATACGTCTACAAGACGCCGGTAAAATTTCATTTTCATTTTTTATGAGTTCAGAAATCGGTGAATTGATATTTGGATAATATCTAGAAAAAACGTACGTACAGTACAGTCGAAGTGAGAAACTAACTCCTCCTTTTTTGAAGTCGATCACTTTAAAATCATAATTTTATTTTTCTCTCTGACAACAATTCAACCGATTCTTAATTTAAATTCTTAAAAAGTTTCTGTCCGGACATATGCCATTGACTAAATTATGTACATCATCATCACATAACCAACCCCGCAACTTTCGTAGTTTGAAAATACCAATTTATTGTGTAACTTACTTCTTGTGTACTCGTCAATTTATTGTGTAATACACATTTATTCTATAAATTCAATACCTACAAACTTCATACTGGCAATACAGCGATAATTTCGCACCGGAAGTAGGTACCTACGTATGGTAAAAGTACTAATGCTCGACGCTTAGAGAGTTGAGTAAATTTTCAGTACTTCGGAGGCCAATTTCTCAAAGTAGGTTAACTTTGAGCGGCTAAGAAAAATGGAAATCTTATATTTTAGATTTCTCTGTAACATTATTTATACACTAAAATGAACTTAATCAAAGCAGCATAGTGGAGTACTTTTCCTTGTTAGTTAGAAGCTAGTAATTATAACAACTGCTTATCATACTTCTACTAACTATGTAGGTACTTCCACTTCCTCCAAATTTTCAGAAAATCTACTTTAATAGGATGGCGCTCTAATATGCGGAACAGTTCCATAATAAACAATTATTGCAGCTCAAGAGTGAAGATTGGCAATTTTTTGATTACTCTCTTGTCAGCGGTCTTTATTCACTTTACGATAGTTAAAAGTGGTAGTGTCACATCCCTACAAACAGATGGAAAGTGGGGTGTCGCGGGCACGTGACATATTCACGCAGCGCCGTGCTCACGGCGAGCGTTAGCCGCACTTGTAATGGAGTGCTGGGAGGCAGGTGGGCCAAGTGAGCTAAAACGATGCATAAAACATAAACAGCGCGTCGATGAAATTCTTTTTTCCCGTTTCGAGTGTATTCGTATGTATCTAATCCGATCAATCGCGTTACCGGCTGGGGGGAGGCTTTCTTCGACGTCTTGTTTTGATACAAGCTTCCTATCTGTTTATAATATTTTAAGACATTTGCATTCGCGCCCGTCAAATCGGTACTACTGTTGTTTGCATAATTTTTAACATCACCTCACTTTATAACCCGTTTAACTTGTGTAAGGCTCATTAAATTTAAACAAAGTTCAATGTAAAGTTAAGGATTTCCGAGGATTCGAGTCCAAATTACAAAACCCGAGTCCTACCGGTGAAAATCCTCATTATCTAAGTTGGTATTTGCCTCAAAGGGTCTCATTTAGTGCACTCTCATTTTACTCGACCTTCCAACAATGGCTAACAAAGTATTTCATTTGGAGACGGTCTTGCCTTACATTTTTGGTAGAAAATTCAAATCTTCCAAGCTAAATCAAATATACTAAAGTACACGTCAGAGGGCACGCGCTGGACGAGTACAATGGCATGGCCATTGGACACTATAATGTTAAAGTGACATGGCTTAAATTTGAATGAAGAAACATCCTTTCAGTTTGAATTTAACTCATATTCCTTGGACAAAGAATGCCTACAGTATGAATGTCAAAATAAGTTTGAATTTTACTTGAATGACACTAAGCATCAAATTCAATCGATCAAAATTTGGTGCTGGGCCTTAGGAGGATATAGTAGACACTAGTACAGCGTCGAGCACTCAGACGCTTACTTTATACAGGGCGGTACAGACCCCCTGGTAATTCCCTGGGGTATGTACAAGCAGTTACATACATACATCACGCCTGTATTCCCAAATAGGGTAGGCAGAGCACACGAAACGCTATATAGACAAAACGAGGAGTATTTCACGTTTTGTGGCCACTTCTGGATTATTTTTTTCGGGTTTGAGGTTGTAGGTACAACAGTGACAGGTTGCTAGCCTGTCGCCTAAAATATACCTTAAGCTTTATCTTTAGTCGTCTCTTACGACATCCACGGAAGAAATGAAGAGGTGTTATTCTAAACCCAACATCACACGGAAAAGCACAGTTACATATAACAATGTATTATGGAAAAAAATAGATAAATTAATATAATACTTAAAAAAGGCCCACTGCGTAATAAATGATGAAAAACGTCAAATTGATGTGTGATTCTTGAGTGAGAGAAAGCCAAAACACTTAGGTTTAAAAAAAAAGTACGTTTTACGAGTTATTTTGGTTATATACTCTTCAAAAAAACATTCGGGGTGGTTTCCACCCTGTATGGTTAGTAGGTAAAGTATTAAATAACTGTCAGTGTATGTACGCGTAAAATTGTTGGAATAAGTTCTATTATTTAGAAATTTAGTTCTATTATTTAAGCACTCTGTTAAATCTGTTTTAGGTGAGGTACTCTTGGCTCAGTCTTTTCATTCAACTGTTGCAACTTTAAACGAGTGGGGAATACAGAGGCAGCGACACAAAACATCGCGCCAACTCCGCTCACTGACAGCTTCTCTAACGCTAAAAGTAATTCAGACGCGTTACTCTAACTTATGCACGTAAGTAGCCGGGATAGCTCCGCAACACGGGAACAACATCCAGGGGGAACCGGCGGGAAAAGTTGCCATGAAATGTTTTATATATAATAAGTCCGCCTCTATTTGCTACTGAATATTTTATACGGCGAGTGAAAGAGCCAGCTAAGTTATTACTGCAGTGTTGCGGAGTTGCAGATGTATCGCGGGAAAGTTGTGTGTAACATTAACAATATTTACATACTTATAGCTTCTAAATGGTTGCGGGAAATGGTTATAGTTCAACGAATAATGAGATGTTTTCTTACGTCGTGTTCAGATACTTTAGCGAAGTCGCTGTGGTGAATCTAGCCAAGGAGAAAAATGTTAATGTTTATTTGATTTCTGGGATATGAATGAATGCGGTTCCGCAATGGTTTGTTTTATTTCGGTTTATGTAATTATTTACAGTAAAATGTCGAGTAAGGATTGCGAGGGCTGTTGTGTTATAACTATAAATTATCATTCGGAGTAGAATGGCAAAAGTGTGAGGTGATTTTTATAGGCTAATGGTGCCTAAATAATACACTCTACCGCCGTCGCCTTGTCAATCGTGACAGCTGTCGTTCTACGCATGCGGCCGACGACCGTGTCCTTTGCACTGCTGCGGGCACCGCACACGGCGTGCGGCGAACGACTCAATCTAAATTCCGGTTTAGGCCTTGTTGTGTAATCTTAACGTGTGGTTCCGCTGGACCACACATCATTACAGTCCGCAGCTCGGGCATACTATTGCACCCTACACTGTAATTAAAAATTAAGCTCGACTAGGCTCAGGTGCTCTCCAGCAAAATGCATTAATTAAGATCGCGGAGAAACCTTGAACAAGTGTGCGGTGTGCTTAATTAGCTCCGCCGCCTCGTGTGCCTCGTGCCTGGCAATTCCGACTGAGTTTTTTTCGAGATTTCATGTTTAGCTGTTTTACAACATTACTTTTTTTTTATTGAGGAATAAACCACACCCTGTGTGTTCTCGGGTTTAAAATAAAACCCATGGACTTCGTAAGAGGCGGCTAAAAAAATAATCAGCGAGTGATTTAGGCGGCAGGCTTGCAACCCGTCACAGGTCACTATTATAATATCTCTTATCTAACTTGGAACCTAAAAATCGCACTAATTGGCAACGAATCCCGAAATAGTCACGCTATTGTCTATGTAGCGTTTTTTCTCATTGAACTAAAGCAGTGTTTTTCAATCTGTGGGTCGGAACCCCCTGGGGGGTCGTCAAGCGCCTGTAAGGGGGTCGCGTGGATATGGATATTCAAAGTTGAGTAAATAAATTACAATAAGTATGATCTAGTATGTTGTTCGATTTATACAATTTGTAATCCTAAATCGAAGTACCGCTAACTAAGGGGGTCGCGATTTTTTTTTACGTAAAAAAAAAACTTTTTTTTGAAAAAGTTTGAAAAACACTGAACTAAAGGAAACATGATCTCACAGTACCTATACTTATACAAGTCAGAAGATAAATTCTTGTAAAAAGTTTTAGAGAATAGATGTGTTAGTCTCAGAGTGATTTTAAATTAAGTACTAAAACTTATAACTAAGTAGTATTTCATTCGCGGTTTTGCCTTTGTTTGATTTAATGTTTAGATATATTTATGTGTAGAAGATGAACTACGTAGGTATACCTACCTACGTAACGTGTTCCTTTTAAGCAATTAAGATTATGATTTTAGTTTGTATTTTCTGCATTAAGCATTAAAATAAGCTTAGCGGCATTGTCCTGCTCATTTCAAGTTTCAGGCAAGTGGACGGAATGTAATCAGCCAAAAATATTGAATTACTAAATCATAAAAATTATACAATATTTATAATTCACTAACAATTAGTCGCGACTGTAAATAAAGTTAATTTGTGATAAAATAATAAGCAGATATTTATTATGAGATTATGACACTTAAAGATATTGAAAATTCTCTTGATGGTTTCAGAAATTTTTAACCCCTTGTAAGTAGTATTACGTAAACGAACTCGTACCAACAAACAAGTTTAATCCCTTTGTTATACTCATTAGCACTGGAGTAAAGGTTTGTTGCCGAGTTCTTACTCACATTTTATCTATTCTTAACAGTGGGATAAGTAGGTGCTTAAGAGTTCACAGTAAGCTCGTGTGAATTCGTACAAATAAAGTTAAGTTCTAATTTGTAAACAACAGCGGATAAACAAAACATCGGGACTAGATAATGACAGCTGGTTATTTGGGTTATTTATCACTAGATTCTGCCCGCGGCTTCGCACGCGTTAAATTCGGGCTAACACAGAAGAGATTTCGGAATTATTATTAAGAAGCGCCCGCCATAATAGCCAGCAGACATTAGATTTTTTCCTACTTTCTCGACACTTATCGTCATATTTTGGAAAATTCAAACAAAATCTTTATAAATTGTAGCCTATGTGCTATTCTGATGTATAAGCTACATTACTGTAAAGTTTTATGAAAATCCATTCAGTAGTTTTTGCGTGAAGGAGTAACAAACATCCATCCATCCATCCATACATCCATCCATCCATACTCACAAACTTTCACGTTTATAATATTAAGTAAGATTGTCAGTTTTGGTTTTTGTGTGGAATATAAAACTTTTACTTAAACATCGTATTTTCTGTAGCTCTGTGAGTGCTGGTGGCAGTGAATCGTATAGTTACCTAGTGCTTGTGGTAGGTACTACCATTATCTTAAGTTAAAAGCGAAAGTCCCAGCGACATCTCTCGAACGGAACCCCGAAACCAACTCAAAATAAAAAGAAGTAGGTAAAATAAATAAAAAACTCGAGGCATCCCTACACCTTAATCCTTGAGTGGGCAGCGAGCATACGTCGCTCGCGCACAAACTCCCAGTGTCATTATAAAATACGGGCCGCAATGTGGATTCACTTTGAGAAATGGAGGGCTGACTTGGAAACACCTGAGTCCCGCTCGTGCCTTTGTATACGTTGTTTTCCTTTCTTTTGGTCGCGCCGTGACGTAATGCTACGTTATTATAATTAGCCATATAATGTAATGTTGATGTAATGTCTAAAATATGTATTAGGTAGGTACTCGGTATAAATCCTTTAATCGGTTGTGTTTTAAATGTTTATTAACTCAAAACATCATCTGAAAATTATATCGCCTTTCAGTTGAATTTCGGAAAGTTTGAAATAATATTTTGGAATGAGCTTTCTAGTGTTTTGAAAGGAAAACTTATAAGCGACATTTTTCTAATTTTACTGGAGAACAGTGTAAAGTTAATTGTAAACAAAAAAGCATATTTATGACGTAAACTTAAAATACATATTAATATCACCTTACCTAACTAAAACTCAGCAGCTTCCGGGATAAATGGCGCTTATTAAAGTTCTCGGGAGAAACATTGAAGTGTCACTAGAAAAGACACTCAAAGGACTTCCTAGGACTTATCTTTATCTAGAAAAATTATTTATCTAAGCGTCTATGGTGACAAGAACTATTTACTCACTTTGTAGAGATTGGAACTAAGTATTACTTACATAACTCCTTCATTAGAAGATCGTTAGCTGGTAATTTTATGTTAAAAATTTCAAAGACAGAAAACGTAAATATTTTATGATTGAGTGTCTTTCTTTTGACAAAGTATAGGTACATCTAGATAAGGGACTTTTTGTAGACATTTTAAGTGTACACCTACCGCTATGAATATGTGACTGCTTTCATAATACTTAGATATAGATCTTACTCTGATTATGTGATGCTCAACGATATCTTTTCCACATTGATGAACTATTTAACTAGTTCATAATCGCAATAACAGTCGCCTGATGGCTTTCAAACTTAGCCTAAACATCGCTCTAAAAAGTCTTATTTCACCAATACATTATTATGTAGGTATACCCGTAACTCGATTACCCCCAAGGGTAAGTTTCTCATTTCCGCCGTTGATTTAATACCGCTCATGATGTTCTTATCTAATATGCAATCGTAAAAGTGATTATAAAGAGTTCGAAGTAAAACTACCTGTACATATGCGTACCTTCTTCCAAGAGGATGTTATGTACAGCGACAATAGATAATAAATACAATGTTATGATAATACTTGGATCCGTGACCTATCTCGAGTCTACGGGATGTACCTATATCAACAAATATTTTCATCCATCGACGCATGTAACATCTAAAGCAAGAGCTTCCCTACAACACCCTATTTCACTAGCCGCTCGAGTTTTCGGTGGACCTTTAATATTATCGCGCGTTTACTTCAAACAAAGCATGGTGCTTTATGTGGGGACAAGGTAAACAAAGAGACTTCATGCAGCTTTGGGCAGACCAGCGAGGGGCAGACGCGAGGCTGACAGACTTACAAGGTAGGTACGCACACAACTGCATCGCGCGTACTACTAACAGGCTAACGAATTTATCCGTAACTAAATTTGAACGGTTAGTGAACAGAATGCAACATGGAATGCTCGATTCGCTTTTGACGCAACTACACGTTGCCTGCAGCGTTCGTTTTTCATTCTGGCGAAGCAGGCCCAGTAGTTAGTGGGAGCTAAATGTGAGCTGAACACGCGGGATCTTGATTAAATTTCGTCGTGGCAGTAAAGTATTAATATCGGTGTTCGCGCCGGCACTACGGTGGCCGTAAAGAGCGCTCCCTCTAATTTGTTTACCGCGGGCAGGTGTCGCGGAGCTTACTCTGCCCGAATGTTCCACCGTGTACCTTCGCCTTGCCTATGCTCTCATGAATTTTCAGTATCGTGGGGTCGTGCTGAATAGAAAAATGTTTCGGGCATAGAAGAATAGGCAGGTAGAAGGAAACGTTTATTTTTGTAGAAAAACACACTGAAAGTTATAGGGATCCGATAAAATGCAAAAGCAACATTTTATAACACGGTTGCAGTGAGTCAGGTGAAGTAAGTCTGGCAGCCTAGCGAAAAAAAAACTAGAAGTGGCTACGAAAAGTGAAACAGTCACGGTTTTATTGCGTGCCCTGCCTATTCCATTTGGGAAAGGTGTGATTGTATGTATACAATTTTCAAACAGTAACCTAAAAAAAGTTACACTTATTATCTTTTTGAAAATTGATCCCTGTTAATCATACATGTTGTAGATTAAGCAAAAGTTTTTAGTAGTCCATTCGACTAATATCGCTAGGCCATCTCTACTAAATATTTGATAGCTCCATTAGATATATTCGTCGGTAAATTACCGGTAATTATTGATAGCCGTTCGATGTGTCCGCAATGGAGCACTTATCAAAGAGTTACCGTCCACTATCATCGGTATAGTAGCGAGGTGCGAGTGCGTTTAACTATTATTTGACAATTCAATATTTTGTTGGCGGTTTACCGATTGTTTAACCAAATGTGTTGGGAATCACATTTGGATATTGATTTATTGGTATTAAGCTTACATAATATCGGTGCAACGCAGTGTAATTTTTTTTATTTGTCTGTTAATATCGATTTTTATATTTCGACTGTAGTAATTTTATGTTTTAATTCATTTGCATAGTGAAATAAAGTGTGTATCTATTTTTTCTTAATGACGCTCGGCAAGTATCAGAATTTCAAAGGATATATCCTTAAAACCATAACAATAAGCTAGAAGTTTAGTGGCCAGAAGACGTGAAATAGTCATGGTTTTGTCTAAGTAGTGTTTCGTGTACTCTGCCTACCTCATTTGGGAATACAGGCGTTATGTATGTATAATGCATAAACATAAACATCTATTCATATTATGCACATTGTAGCATATTATCACGTCTGTGTCCCCAATTGCACACGAAATGTTATATATACAAAACTATGACTATTTCACGTTTCATAGTCACTTCTGGCATAATTTTAGCTTTAAAAACATAATGGAGGAGCTAGAACAGTGACAGGCTGCTAGCATGACACCTAAATCTATTTCTATAGACGTCACTTCCTACGACATCTACAGAAGCAATAGAGGGGTGTTACACCACACCACATGCAACTTCAATATTCTGGTGATCATGTACCATAGAGGATAGAACCTATAGAGAAACAATGTTCGCAACCCCGGTCCGCAAATAGTTTGTTGATTTCAACATACTAAATGTCACCGTCACTGTCACAGAAACTGTACAGAGCCAATAACCGTAGAGAGAAAGGCACTAGCGTTACGCGCGATCTTGGACCGGCCAATAAGAGCACAGCGATCACTTCAATTGTTTTGCGGAATAATTTCCGAACAACCAAGTTGACATTAGTACTCTATAGGTTCTATCCTCAATGTCATGTACCTATCGAGCAGCATTGAGAAAATAGCTGCACTGTAAGAGTTTATTCAGTTCATTTTCGTTAACATAAAAGATGCAACTTTTTTGCCATTTCGTAACATGATAAAAAACAGCTTTGAAATTTAATAAGTTGTTGAATGACAAGAATGCAGTTCAGAAATGGAGTTATTCAAAACGAGCGAAACGAAGGAAGGTACCGCCGAATTTTATTACAGAATGTTAACTGTCGACTTCGTAGGTCCTCGCAGGTAGGACTGTAGGTAATTGTAGCTAAAGAGGGGTCCGCCGCGTAATGAACGCGGCGGCAGCGACCTCTGCAGTTATAAATTTCACTCCAACGCCGAGCCAGGCGGCTTATCCTGCTTTTGCGATTTTCAAACGATATGACTAAAAGAACGAAAAAACGTATTCCATAAGCTAATAAGTAATTGCCCGAACATTTGGCGTAAAGATACGTATGCACGTATCATGTATGTATTCCAAGATAGGCAGAGCATACGCAAAATTAGTAAGCAAAACCATGACTGTTCCACGTCTCGTGGCCACTTCCAGCATAATTTGAGGTTTCATCTATATGGATGAGGTATAATAGTGACTTGACGATTAAAACATAGTTAAACATATTTCCTTAGTCGCCTTTATTGAGATCCCCAAAAGAACACACCTACACTTATTGCGTGTGGTGTCGGTTTTAGAATAATACCTCTCTATTTCTTTGACGTAAGAGACGACTAAGGAAATAGGTTACGGTATATTTTAAGCCCCGTTAGAATAGCACCTCCCCCTGTCTTCCCGTGGGTGTCGTAAGAGTCGACTCTGGGAAAGGGTTGGTGTATTGTGGGCGATGGGCTAGCAACCTGTCACCACAATATCACGTTTGACCATCTGGTTACCCTCAAGTTGCTAAACGTGGCACTGAATTTTTGAATTCATGTGCTCTGCCTACCCCTCTTGGGAATACAGGCGTGAGAATATGTATGTATGTATATTTTAAGCGACAGGCTGGCAACCTGTCACTATTATACCTGCCAACATACAAAAAAAAATATGCTGGAAAACGTGAACTGGTCATGTTTTGTCTTTCGTGTGCTCTGCCTACCCCATTTAGAAATACAGGCTTGATGTATGCATGTAGTTGTACCTACTGGGATATCGTCGGCCCTTAACTAATTTAAGACGATCATTGTATTTACATGGCCGCGAGGGAACAATATGTCGGAGTCACAAGTCAGTGCTACCCGTTGTATTGAATTAGGTGTGCTTAGTCAAATAGCCCCAGCTAGTCAAGTATCGCCGCTCGATTCCGGCCCACTGGCTTTGCTCAAAGTAATTGTTGATATTCGCTAGTTGCGGCTTCTCATAATGCTCGCCAAATGTTAGTTCTAGTCGGATTCTGTTTGTGCACGTTTTGTTAGATCATATCATGTGGCAACTGTCAGGCTTTTACTAACGAATCCACCGATTCAAACTCAATACGACTCCTAATTTGTTTACAATTACTCATTAATTCTTATCCGCAGAGGAATCTCAAGCAAATCTTGATGGCAGTGGGAAAGTAGCCAGGATCAAAATCATCTTTGACATTATCCACCTACTATTTCCTCTTGCAAATTTACTTCCGGGGATCAGACATTGTAAAACGTATGATTAGATCTGACAGGCCTCACTCGCCACAAAGCTGTTGACAACCCTTTGCTTGTCCATTGTAGTTGAACGTTCAAAGCCCTGCCATGCTTTTGATGATACCTTTAACGGTGGTTATCTCGAAATTATTATTTAATTTAAAGTTGTAATGTAAGAATTTTTATCCTTCAATAATCGCCGGAAATAACGTTTCGAAGGCAATATTTTTTCGACTGATTTGTTAAGTAAGAATAAGACAAGAAAATTGCCAATCGCGAGTGCTTATTGTTTTTTACAAAAACATACTTACATATGTTTTGTGAGTTTTTTTCTTTTGCTGATATTGTTGCCGTACTTTTTTGTTTACTAAAATACGACCTATCTTTTTTTTCTACACTTTCTCATCGTGTAAAGTTTATGTAAGGTAAATAACCTCAAGAAAAATAAGTTTTTGCTAGATAGGAACTTGTAAAAAGTTCACAATTCAATAAACATGTGCGTGTGTTGAGTTTCCGGCGTTTGAAGGAAGTTTTTTGCGGACTGGGGTCGCGAATTCTATCCTAAGGTCTTGGCATTGCTACTTCATTGATGTTAGTACCGTGGCGCCAATTTAGCGGTGATTTACATTTTGACGTTAAGAGCGAACGCTACGACGTCAGCATAATTATCATGCTCTTAGGCTGGCTTCACAGCTGTCCGGGAGACCGTTGCTACGGGCACTCGGAGTGGGAGCACAAATGAGGAACTAGAGCATCGTTTCACAGCGATGCGGAACGGGTCCCATGCGCACCAATCCGCTGTGAAACGATGCTCTAGTTCCTCATTTGTGCTCCCGCTCCGAGTGCCCGTAGCAACACCCCGTACGGGTTTCCCGGACAGTTGTGAATCCAGCCTTACGGTGGCCAACTTTGAGCTAAACCAATACGTGTATGTATTAGTCCGCCTCGCCAGGCCCCATTAGGGCGTTTGTGCACTACCATGAATTTTACGGTCCGGCTTTTCATTGAGTTCTCGTCTCGCTTGCTCTTCCATTAAATTGTATTGGCGTGAGCGGGACGGCGCGACAGACCTTGAAAAACCGGACGGCCGGACCGGAAAATTCATGGCAGTGCACAAGCGCCCTTAGGGTGCTTTATGCATCCCGTGCGGCAAGCTTAGCGATCGCCTCGGATATTGATTTAAAAATCTCAATGCGTTTTACATACATTATATTTTTGAAGCAGATTTGAAATCCCTTTGAAAAGGACAAATCTGAAGTAATGATTACACTGTATGAGCTTCTTTACGCATTTTGAGTTTCTCGTCTAAAAAAATAATTTGGAGCGATACAAAATAATACAACATAAAAGGTAGGGCGACAACACGAGGCCTTAACGCCCAAGAGTTACCAGGCAACTTTTGACACGAAATGAAGCTATATATATGCTCGAAAGGTATGCAAGTTAGTCATAGGTTCAAAGTCCAGTGTCACATCGTATAGCTGTACACGCAAATGGTATAACGAAAGGCCTCTTTATATTGGCTTCGGAAACCCGTACTAACAAAATCATAAATATTAATACACTTTTAATATTAAAAACGGTATGAAAACAAACACTCAACGTGTTAAATAACGGTACATTACAAATTAACGACGAGTCGGTTTGCGACTCCCCATGGCGTCACAATACGATGTCCTCAGGGAAATCACACAACGGGAGGGTCCACCGGCGAATTAGTACCTTTAGCACAATGTGAGCGACGCTGGGACGCACACATTGTATCCACCGTAAACAAACAATTGTCTTTCGCTGTGTTTATATTGATCATCATTGCAACACCGTTTACTAAAACTGAACACGAATAATTAAGTTTACGTTTAGGAGTCTTCGCATTAAGTCGGCACTTATTTTATGTTGATATTGTTTAGTTAAAAAATCTCTATATTATCGACCTCTTACTTCTTCTTAGTACCTATTATATTATTGACACTAGATTTTTAGTCGATCTGTCCATCTGGTTACCCTGCTGAAATTGCTAAACGTGGCACTGGATTTTTGAATTCATGTGCTCTGCCTACCCCTCTTGGGAATACAGGCGTGAGAATATGTATGTATGTATGTATTGTATGTCCACTAATTACGGAGTAAAAATATTGCAGGAAACAACATTGCAAACAATTAGGTGCCGTCAGAATAAACACCAACGTACATAGATACGAGTACAGCGAAGTGCGGTTGAAACATTCCACTTTAGAATGAAAACTGAAAATGCACGTAGCGATCACCTGTTGCCCTGATTGTTTGATTGAATAAAAATATCCGTTCGATATGAAATATGGAAAACAGTAGGGTTCAATATTATGCAAATTGCACTTCCAGCGGAACAAGAGGGCTTTGACGGTATTGAATCTTCGCTGCAGCCCGCGGCCGCGGGTCCGGCGAGCTAGGCGTTCATTTTACATAACGGGCCACGGAACCGCGTCCCGCCTTAACGACACGACGTTGCTTTATTTTTCCTTTGCAAGTTACGATTGTCCCGAATGAACAGGAATCCAGCAAGTTTGCTTGCTTTGAAAGGAAGGCTTAAGAACATTGTTTATTCTGTAGGACACTTGCAGCTTCAAAAACACAATGCGCTGATCAAATGAGCTTAAGAGCGTGCACACAAAATTCGGTGATTTTCATGTTTTTCAAATGCTTTAGAAAGCTATAAATCCTTAAGTTTTTAAAGAAAAACTACTGTAACATATAAATAAACTCTTTTTCTAGGGATTAACGGAAAAAAATATTTTATTAGCAACTCAGATTTCTTTTACTTAGCCAATTTGTTGAAGGGTTTTCACAAAAATACGCGTCAGAGCTGTCTTTCACTTGAAAATTTTCCATTAAAATTTACCATAAACGATATAAACTTGTTATTATGTGATAGACAATATAGTCTACTGGGGATTAACGAAGTAACATTAATCAAGTTATTGGTTTTTATTATTCAAATATCATTTTACATAATTTCAAAGTTGAACCATTACTTTATTTTTTTTCTCATTGATTTTAATGTAATTACAAATGAAACAATTTTATTGTAAATTTACAGAATATGTTTAGTCTAACCATATTTTTTTCATGGCTAAATATGAGTTAATTTATTTTTCACGATTTTTTAAACATTGGTCCAAAACCACTAAGGTCAGGTGGGGGAAGAGAAACGCAGGGATAAGAGGGCTCTACAGACCCTAATCACTCATAACTCGACGAGTTATGGTCTGTGGTGCCTCTTACCCCTGCCCTGCCCCTGAATTTCTCTTCCCCCGCCTGATCTTATATTACGTTCGTAAAAAATGTGTGCGCCCTCTTAAGTACATCTAAATGAAATACTCGAGCGAAATCAGTTGCGTTGCGAAAATTGGTGACTCAACTCGTAGCACGAATGTAAGTAATTTAAATACTGTTGACACAAAACATTTCACCAACTAAACTTCAGATTCGAATGCACACGTATCGAGGTACTTAAAGTGTACTAAGTCGCTCGTTTTCTGTTTGATAATTACACTTGCGCTTTACCCTGTTAGGTACGTTATTTCTGAAATTACAGAGGATCCTGCGAGTTTCGTGGTTTTGCACGCTGTATTAGGTTAGGGTGCATAGAATGTTTGTTCACTGTAGCAGACACAACCAAACGATTTTAGAGGTATTCTAGTAAAACAGGTAGAAAATAGGCTCTAGCCTTGCCGCATTTGTGTAAACCATAATACTTTTTCTGTCCGCCCGTCTGTTTGTCTGTTAAATACCAAGTAAAACAGAAAATATCTAGTCTTACCCATTGACTTAAAATAGTAAATACTGTTCATAGCCAGGTCTCATAATTCGTTCTAAGGTTTTTTGAGTGACTTTGGTTATTTTCTACAGTGGACTAACTTAGATCAACGACGGTACGGGAAGTCAGATCCACAAAAAGTCAGGTGAAGCAGCATTGAGCAGTTTTGGTCCGAAGTTATATTTCGTGTGAATCTATATCCACGTAACATTATATAAGGTCTGAGTATACAACAGTAAGCTATCAAATAGTACTCACGTGGTGTATGATGTCAGTAGCAGCGTAGAAGCTCTCGTGTGGATCAGGGCGCTTCATCATGTACGGGCGCGGGAACTCCGGGTCTTCGCAGATTTCTAAAGAGATGAGAACCATTTTCAAAATTAATGAATTTAGGATTTTTTGTTTTAATATTTTTTTTATGGATAATGTAATTTGAGAGAGGTGGCACAGGTCCACCCGTGAATTATTTATGTTTATGTAGTCGATTAAAGTTTCAATAAAAAAATATCTTCTATAAGTGGCTACTAATCTGTCATCGTAACTTATTATTTACTGGAACGTACCTAAGTAGTAGAAAGTATAAACGACGGAACTTTAAGATACTTAGTGTTATTAAGAAGAAGTACACAATTAATCGCGTAGAAGTCCGTATTTTAAACGCGTATTAAAGTTTAATGTGCTCTGCCTACCCCTCATGGGAATACAGGAGTGAGAATATGTATGTTTGTATGTACTATGTATTAAAGTTTAATTAAAATTGACCATTGTATTTTTTGAGAATTCCACTAGTAAAGTGAAAAGTGATCTATTTACCTACTGAATACTTGATGCTTTGGTAGGTATTGCAAACAAGTGTACATTGGCCCTACGAAATCATGCATGTACCACCCGAATTCCAATGACAATCAGGTATTCTCTACAACTAGTTGGAATGTCATATCCAACTACAAGCTACGGACTGCTGCAACTATGCAATACCTGTAAAGGAAGCTCATTTTTATTCGACGACGCTCTTCAAAGGAGTAACAGAATGCAGATCCATCGATACGGTAACATGTTCGCTATTTCCTCTAACAATGTATCCGCCGTCGAAGATAGCAGACCAGCCCGCTTGCGCCATTATCCTGCTCTGAGGGCGCATCATCTTTTCAATATGGCGCCTGAACAATGGCTGCCCTTCCGACCGGACGTCCGGCGTCGTAACGAGCTCGCTCGGCCCTCTATCTTAGTTTTCTTTTAAGGTCCTAATGTCTGAGCTCTTAGGTTTTATTTACAATGAAAAATAAACGAATCACTCGCTATTCTAGTTTAAAGCTTACTTAGGTAGGTAGTGGGCGCACTAATGAGGTTAGTTAGCGTAGGTGTTATTAGTATTAGTATCATAATGTTGTTTTACTTTAATAGTTTCTGTTTGACTAACATAATCCATTCTTTGCACTGATCACGTTGTGCTTGACTTAGTACTCACGTTTCGCTTATTTTGTATGTTCATACATATACGTAAATACGTAACTATACCTACCATCGCGACGCTAATTAAATTTAATTTGTTTCACAATCAAAAATTTTGTTAAACGGATAAGGCACAACCAAGCAAGACGATTTAACTGCATTTTTAAGATTTATGACCAAATTTCTTAGCATGTTTTCCGACACGCACTTGATCGTTTTTTTGTACCTACTACTTTTTATTTTTTCTATGCGTTGCCACTAATAGGTATATAGGTATAAGCAATGTATTGTAGTCTAATTATATTTCAATGTCAGATAAAATCAGGTACCGTATGTAAGCAGCGATATGGCGACATGAAGCCATTGTCAAACCTATTAAACAATTATATTTCATTAGTGATAGTATCTGGGGCGGTCACGAAACATAATCATAAATAAGGCGGCCTTTCAAAGATCATTAGGACATTCCGTTACCATTAATAACCTCGCGTAAGGTAAGAGCGGGCAAGTAGCTAGGGAAAGTAACGATCTAGGGGCGAGTGCACTCAGAAACCCACGAGTGCAGTAGAGAGGCGAGTCGAGTGGCGCGGGCGAGCTAACTAGCACCAGTCGGGGAAACATGGAGTAAGCTGCGAGATTATAGAGGTTGATGGTTTGGGCGGTCCCGCCGCCTTCTTTAACGTTCACTTGTCCATTAGGGCCACAACTAAAATTAGATTTTTTCTTAAGTTTAAAATCACTTCGGAGGGAACCTAATTAATAACGATGTCACGTAAGTTATTTTTTCAAAGAAATGCATTGTTAACCCCCGACGCAAAAACGACGGGGTGTAAATGTGTATGTATCTGTCTGTGGCATCGTAGCTCCCAAACGGATGATCCGATTTTAATGCGGTTTTTTTTGTTTGAAAGTTATATCAGTCGAGAGTGTTCTTAGCTATGTTTGGTGGAAATTGGTTCAGGTCTTCAAGGTCATCAGGTCATTTGTTTGGTGCGATAAGAATTTTACACGTTCAGCAAACCCATTGGGTTGGGGCTCGTCGGGGGTGTTTTTAATTTTTAATTAATGTTGGTTATTCAGATTAACTCTTGTTATTAGTAAGTATAAATTACAAGTCACAATACAATGTGAAAAAAAAAAGCGCTTCAGTGTGACAGTTGGGCTAAATAAAGCGGGGTCCTACCCTTGTTTGTGAAATAAAAAATCATTTTGTTCATTTCTAGTAGCTACTGTTTACAATTAGGGTCAGACCCTTTATGAGGATTAAACATTTACCAACATTATTACAGTTTTTGGTTAGCCCGTTTTAATAACGAGATCGTTTGATCTTGTTAGGAGTAAGAATATTGAAATGCTTGCGGGTATATTTAATTCACTGACAGATCTCGGCCATATGAAAATGAAAAATGAAATTAAGCCCACTTACCTAGTTACAGAGGACACCTGTCTAAGGGTTTGGGAATTGCCGACAATTTCAAGGTCCCGGGACACGAGACAGCCTACCGTCAAAGTCCCGGGAATTCCCGGGACTTCGAGACTTTTGTTTTTTTTTAGTGGGGCTTTCGTAAAATTATAATTAAGTTAGTTTTTTGTTTAAAATTGTACATACATACATACAATTAGGCTTATAATACCAAATGGGGTACGAAGAGAACCTAAAACGTGACAGATAAAATCATGATTATGAGTATTTCACGCTTTGCAGACACTTGTAGCATAATTTTAAGTTTGAAAATAGATGGAAGAGGTAGTATAATAGTGGACCGGTTGCTAGTCTGTCGCCTACAGCATATCTAAACCTATTTCCTTAGTCGTTTCTTACGACAAAAATTGTACCTGTTAAAAGAAGACAACCGTTTGTAAAAAATCAACATTTGTTACGAGTATACAGAATATGAGATGTGTGTCCCATGTAGTGTCGAATTTAGAATAACACGTCTCCATATCTTCCGTGGATGTCGTATGAGGTGACTAAGGAAATAGGTGAAGGTACATTTTAGGCGACAAGCAAGCAACCTGTCACTATTATACCTGCCAACTCAAAACCTACTAAAAATATGCTCGAAGTGGCCACGAGACATGACACAGCCATAGTTTTGTCTACGTAGCGTTTAGTGTGCTCTGCTTACCCCATTTGGGAATACAGGCGTGATAAAATGTACGTATGTGTAAAATTAAATGTTTACTTGAAGTTACTACACCAACTAGAATCTAATTATTGGTCATAATCACAAAATTATTAATTCTTGTAATCATAGATTTGCTTCATCAAAATAATCTAAATATGTATAGAAAAAGGATTTTAAATAAGTCTTTCACTTGTTTTAACTTAGCAGACCACGTAGTTATTCAATAAATGTACAGATAACGCATTGCTCCTTCAATTACTTGAGAATAAAAATGAATTTCGATAATCTTGTCTCGTCTCGAGTCTCGAGTCTCGAGTGTAAAGTCCCGGGACTCGAGACAGCCAAAATTACGAAAAGTCCCGGGACTTCGAGACTCGAGACGTCCCGGGACCCAAACCCTACACCTGTCTTAATGTTAGCTTATGTATTTTTCCAGCATCTATTCAGAAAGTCTAATGTTACCTTTATGAACTCAGAAAACTATATTTAACCCGCGAAAAATTTTAAAACGTCGCGAAACTATCAAGCAAATCTAAGGAAAAATAGGAAAATCTAATTACGTGAACTAAACTTACCGTTGTATTCATTTTGGTCGTGAGCGTCGTGCTTGTCTCGCCGGCCGAGGGTTTCTCTCCAGATGTTGTACGGTTCGCGATAATCTTCATCGACGACTGAAGGCCTAAACAGAACAAAAACATTTTCAACGAATCCATTAGACAAAATGTTTTAGATCTACGATAAATTTGGTATTTTATAGAGCTTTTGCAGAGAGTCGAGTAAGCAGTGGGTACGACAAGCTTAACGGGCAGGTAGGCGATAGTGGCAGTTTATTACATTTGGTAAATGACCACGCAATAAAAACAAGCCACGGTTCTTTTTAATTTCAAATAAGTGTGTTCTGAATAGCGGTATTCGTTTGTTTTTAATATTATTATTGAAAAAAAAAGTAGTGCTTTCAGTTGCACAAAATAACAAAAAAAAAAACACAAGAACGGTTCAATAACTGACTGCGGGTGGACAACGCACTTTAAGTTACCCGTACTACTTCCTGGCTCCCCAATGTACCTGAGCATGTGTATCGGTGGGCAATTGGCAAGAGCCAAAGCCAGCCGCGGCGCCCTGCGATTGTTCCTTCCGTTGGAGTTTCCGTTCCTCAGGGACGGGCAGAAAGGTTTCTTCAGCATGGCGGGGATCCTGCGTCTGGTGCGTTTGGCGACGAGGACCGCGGCGGCGGCGATGAAGACGCCCCCGCCCACCAGGGCTCCGCAGGCCAGCCCCACGGACACGCGGAGCGAGGAGTTACGCTTCTTCCGGGACGAGGGAGGCAGGTCCGTGCGGTAGTATTCGTCCAGGAATTCAGTAGACGCGTTGACTACCGTCGGAACTGCGGAATAACGACGAATAAGTATTTTTTTTATTACAACTCCCATTTTCGTACCAGGAAATCGTAAGAGGCAACTAAAGTTAGTTATAGTTTTATGTACAGGCGTCAGGTTGACAACTCATCACTTTCATCTATTTTGAAACCTACAAATCATTGGTTTTGTGTGTTCTGCTTACCCTAGTTGTGTTAGTTATTTGTCACACACAGTCTAAATATTTGCACGGAGTACATAGGTACAGAAGCATCCAAAATTAAAATCACAGTCATCTTCGTATAATATAAGCAATTACAATCCGTACCAATATACAGCGTGTCTCTGACTTAGGGGCTTTAATTGTAAAGTTGGATTCTACTCACTTAACTGATCTAATTTTGTTTTAACACATTAAAAAAAAACAATAATTTAGGTACTTAATTAGACCTCAAAGTTTAATCGTTAAGTCAATGTATCAGAACTGGCGATAATATCGTTATCTCGTGGTACAAGGGTAGCATTAGGTCCCTTGGTACAGGGGCTTTACAACCATATTTTTTTTCTAATCCGTTTACAAATTTTCTCTTTTAGTGTGCTCTAAATAGGTTTATCTTAGTATTTCGCTTAAAAAAACATAAATTTGACAATCTCAAATTTTCATTGACATCTTCTTGTCAAATAATTTTTATTCAGTAAATACAAAATGCCGAATCAACTGTTTACGTCGGCAGAATTAACTGATATGGTGTTACTGTACAGAGAAACACAAGGAAATGGAGCCCGAGTACTCAGACTTTACCGAGAACGGTTACCCAATCGTCGATATCCACACGCAAGTACAAGGGCTGCAGCTAGAATTTTTGGAGTCCACCACTCGGCACATTGAACTCTGATAAATGAACACGTTGTAAATTACTTAAATGGGTTGCCTGATGGCCATGCTGATTTGGTATCAACGTGCAACTGGTGCACCACCGCATTCCGTGGCCTTCCGTATCAGATTAAACGAAATCTTAAAATCGCTGGATTGGAACTCATGGTCCTCATCAATGGCAGCCAAGATCACCCGATTTGACGCCCCTAGACTTTTATTTATGGGGAGCCAGTAAAGATGATGTGTATGCGACGGAGTCTGATACGATTGAAGTAGGTAATAAGAGAAAAGATCATTGCCAGTTTTCGTAAGATTCGTTTGGCGAATAGTTTACCATCTGTTCATCGATCAATCTTAAGAAGATATCTAACTAGCATGAGACGAAAGGGTAGGCATATTGAAACAAGATGGAACCGAAGTTCGAGAGTGATTATTAATTCTGGTAATTTCCTAGAAGCTGTTCGATTTCAATGTTAGTTTTTGTTGCGATTATTAAATTATTCTCCTACACAAAAACCTTTCATTTTACTGTTGTTTTCGTCACGATTGCCTTTATTTTAATAATCTTATGCGAGATTTACATTCGCAAGTTACTGCTGCAAGTATTGAAACTCTTACTTAGGTACTTGTAGTTGCGTTTTATTGCTTGCAGCAATAACTAACAGATGTAAACTCGGCATTAGCGAAAGTTGCAAGTAAATTAGTTATTAGTTTATCTTTTATCTCACAATAACGTAAAATCAATCTACGGCCATACTTAGTAGATAATTTGTTATTTTTGTCATTCGCTCAAGACTTTCGACTTGACAACTTGTCATGTCAATATCACAATGTACAACTTCGGTTATAATCGTAGCAAAGCATCGGAAATCACGACTATTTCCTAACTCATTTTACCAATCATAACTTACGTTGCTATGGTTTCTGTGAAAACTGTTTAACAATGTCCGCTAGAAGCGTCACCGTATAGGCGGACCGGTTGTCGTTAAGGCCTACTGTTACATCAACAGTTACTAGGTTACGGTTGCTAGACTTGCAATTGGTTGACGAATACAACCGAACAAGCCGTCCGAACTCGCACGAAGAAATCATCGGGAAAATTCGGAAAATCCCGAGCCGACCGTTATTTTTCGGGGTTTGACGTTACTATGGTCACGATGTAACAAGAACTTCTTGGCCAATAGGTGATCACAATTTCACCGGAAACTATCGTTGTCATGGCTACGCCATAGCGTAAAATCTGCTATTTGACATAGTTAAAATGTGACAATTGGCTAGTTTCCTTCAGAGTCAAATCAGCAGCTTTTTTACATACTTACGTCAAAGTTGATTCAAGTGCTTATCCGTTAATGTTTTGATAATCTGCGAATCGTGTGACATTTGACATGGCGGTTATTACTTTTAATTACGCAGACGTCAGTGGACGCTGTACATTGAAAATTCCATTTACTTTGTATGAAATTATTAAATCTTTAAAAAAAAGTTTTTTTTTAAAGTTGTAGAACAAAAGAAGTTCCGTTTGAGGAGTTAAGTCGATACCTACATTTAAAGCCCCTATGTCAAAGACACCCTGTATAAATGTGAAAGTGTGTTTGATTGTTTGTTTGTCCGTCTTTCACGGCTAAACGGAGCGATGGATTGACGTGATTTTTTAAGTAGAGATAGTTTAGGGCATGGAGAGTGACATAGGCTTCTTTTTGTCTCTTCAAACCCCCCATTTCCCTAAAATGAGGGGTGGAAGTTTTCAATGTAGAAAACTATAAATTGGTAGGTATGTGTGCTATCTCTTCTGTGATACCCCGAATTTAACGCGAGCGGAGTCGCGGGCAAAAGCTAGTGTAGGTATAAAGTAGGTAATTAAAGGTATAAAAAAAGTTCCAGAATCGGGACTACTTCAACAACCGTGTGTTCAAAACTCGAATTGCAAATGTAATTGGGCACACCGCGGATCTACTTATCATTACTCTGAGGCTAACTAACGTCTATTTTTAGTCCGGAAAGCCCGCTGACAACTAAACGTATTGCAAGAAGGAAAACACCGCCTCCGTCTTAGACTAAGACAATGCGGAGAAATGAATAGGTGTCGAGCGCAGAACTAATTGTTGGGCTACAATGGTCGGGGCTTAGTCGGCCGCCGCGGCGCAAACACCGCGAGTTGCGGTGTTTACTGCCAGCCTGATTATTAAGTCGATTTAACAATCTCACCACCTTTCTTTTGCTATCAAAAACTTTAAAGATTACATCGGGTGGTGTTACGATCAGGTAGCGTAACTATGGTACAGCTGACGTCATTATGGCGCAAAGTCGCGTGAAAAATGTAAAAAAAATGTTTAATATAAAAAAAATGTTATAACAAAAAAATCTTCAAGTAAATGAAACTAGCCTTTCACTTAACTTTAAACACAAAATAACATAATAATGTTTTAAACTTTCGCTATTCTCACTCATATTTATACATATGCAGGACTTAATATAACTTCTAGCCTGTAATAAAATGAAGTTGTCTTTTGATTAGGTATGTATACGCTCTAGGTTATTTATATAGTTTGACGTCACACATCTGTAATCGGTACCATAGTTTCGCTTCTGGGTAATCATTTGCGCACAGTTACGCAGTATTTGCAACAGTAGGTAGGTATGTATTGACAAAATGGTAGAAAATTGACTTTTGCCCAAGTGTGTGTAGATATCTTGTTTTACAAAAAGGGTTGAAGTCTAATTAGCATATCTAGAACAGATTTTAACATCGCAAACTATTTCCAAACTAGGTCTAAACTCCATCTGAGGTGAGCAGGGATGGCGGGGTGCCAGTTGCTATACAATAGCAGTCAGAGTCAGTTCAGAAGGTGCCAAGAGTCGTTTTATACTGTGCTAATTCCTAATTGTACGTACTGCCAACGTTTCTAAGTTATCAACTGAGTAAATTATGAAGAGTTCTTTACAGAATAAAATTAAAATTTTATTTTTATAAGGATATGAGGTATTATTTTTGTAAGTACTTTATTCCTGAATTTCGTTTATTTGTAAGTTTCTTTGGTTATGTTCGGTAAACATCTTACGAGAATATTATAGAAAACGCGCAGCACCGAACTGTTTGAGTTTAGATGTGGGATTTAGTATGTTACAAATAAATAAGCAATACAGCCTTATTGCAGGTTATATCAATACGTCCCATCGGGCACAGGCTCCCTCTTATTTTTCTCCTTTTTTCCAATAATTTACCTACTAATAAGAAAAAAAAGCAAAGTAGTCACTTTCGCTCAGTCGAGCGGCACGAGCGCGAGGTACGAGAATCGTACCTACTTATTTCCAAAACAAGTTTGCCTTAAATTCGCACTCTGCGCTAATGCTAAGTAGTTGAAATTATGTCATCTGGGTGCACTTAGGCAGAAAACCTTTTATTTTGAAAGAGTCTGCGGTGTTTAACAAAAAAGTTAAGTCCCTCCAGAGTAAAAGGGTCCTCCCATCTAAAGCCCTCAGACAAAGTAGACTTTAATTATTGCCGTAAAAGGGACAGTTACTTGTTTATGAAAGTAAAATAGTGTTTGTGTATTTATTAACTACGTAAATTTACATAATTATAATATATCTTCTTCACGAATTTTTAACGAACTTGCTGGCAACACAAATTGTTTAAACATATCGATATCATCCAGAAAAATAAACAGAATTGTTACGAGAAAAGTTAAAAGGGTACTGTAATATCATATCAACGATTCCATCAGTAATGGATTGAGCATTTTATTTGAAAACGATTGCGATTTTTATAAAGATAGCTTTTACGTAGTCTCGGATGATCGGTTAAGCCTAGCGGGATGCTGGCAAGATGGGCCAACGCCCCGCCGGCGGGCGGAGTTCATCGCCGACACAGCTTAACCTCTGATACGCTGCAGTCGGATTTACTTCTTTTCAAGGTTTGAGCAAATATACACGAGTAAATTCGAAACGAAGATGGACAGAATTTTAAAGACGAAAACGAGCAAATAGATACGTTGAAGTAACAACAAATGGCGTATTTCACAGCTTAATAACAGTGTATTAGTATTTACAACATTGACCAGGTGACAACGCAAGCATCGTGAAGTAAAATGGTATACGTAAGTAACACAGATGCTTTAATAGTTTTCTTGACATTTAAATTGTTGAAGGTGGCCGCGGCGCCTCCAGCGGCGCCGGTTCCGTTCCGGTTATAATTGGTGAACAAAATAATCCAGATCACAGATTTGCTTTAATTACAAGTTCTTCGCTTAGCGGGTGGCGATTTATCACTTAAGATGCGATTCTCTCAAAAGAGCTGTGGATTAATTAGAGAAAGATAAAATTTGTGAAATAGCCGGAGGCTCGCGAGTGCTCGGAACAGATAAGGGAAGCCCGATGAGGAGTAATGGATCTATTAGCGTGCCTGAGCGTCCTGTGCCCTCCGGGCCGGCCCTCTTTTTGTTCGCGCGAAAAATCACCCAATCGTGCTTATGAATCTTCCTGCTCACTTTTTTCGCACCCAAATTATTTGCCCGATTTATTTGTTTGTATAAAACATTTGATTCAGTAAACTGTTTTGGATTCAGACGATGTTTATTCCGGGAATGGAGCGTTGATTGGGACGGCGTAAAATGAGTTGTGAATGAAATACAAACAAATTATCTGCCGTTTGGACTGATTTATTTATTCGAAAGTGAGGGAATTAAATCTGCGATGTTGGAGATTAAATAGATTATAAGCGTGTTCGTATTCTCCGATAAATTGGAAAGTAGAGACACGGTTAGTATTCTTGAGAAAGCTTACTCGATTTGAAGGTGATCTCGCTGATGAGGATCCACTCGTGCTGGAACTTGAGGCGCATCATGAGGTGGCGCGCGGTGCGGTTCTGCAGCGGCACGCGCACGAGGCGCGCGTGCTCCGACACGCGGTCCTGGCGCGGCTCGTGCGTCGCGCACTCCTCCTGCCAGCGCTCGCCCTCCAGCGAGAAGTATACTTCTGCTTCCTTGAACAACTGACCAACAAAAAACCACTTTCACAACCGCTTCGTATTCGCAGTGCTATCACGTTCACAAATTCAACATTCAGTAGAATTGGAAAATAGTATTTTTGTAACATTTACCTGAACGTCCTTGGTGAACATGTTATTTGTGTGAATGTCCACATAGAAAAAAAGTCGCGTGCTGCTGAAATTGAATGTAAGCTCCACTTCGTCGTCCACTTGCATAGATTTGTTCCAGCCAACCCAACGGGTACCTAAAAGTGCATTATCAGTTATCTGTATCAAATCGCAAGTCACTGAGAGTGTAAGTACCTAAACGTCCTGGTTAAAAGAATTACCCTGAGTATCGAGTGGGTCCGGTTGTTCGAAGTCGTTGGGGCCGAGCAACGAGTCCGCCATCTGGCCCAGGCCGTCGATGAGCCGGCCGTCGCGCAGCACGCCGTCGTAGGCCAGGTCCTCGAACCGCGCGCCGCCTGTCATGGCTTGCATGTCGCCACCCTTTGGCGCAGAATAGGCAACTAGATTTTCTGTAGAAATATAGACGTCATTAATAATCCGCCGTCAGGCGGTGGCAGTTCGCAGAGCGCACTAATAAATTCATTGATTATTTAAACCATGCACAGCGATACATTTTAATTCAGGTGCAATTCGCTTGGGCATAATCGCGTAGCTAGGGGCCCCTGGATCAGCGATAGCATTAATCACCGTACATCTGTTGTACCTACGTTTCCACAGACAGCCGTAGAGTTCGACTCTCATGCATGCAGTTCTGGGGTGGGCTGCGTACGGGAAAAAACGGACTTTGGATGCGACGAATGGAGCCTCCAGTGTTGTCTTCCGAGGCGTGTAGGTGTTCACATTTCCTGGTATCAACTGAAGAAAAACAAATGGTTATGTCTGGCAAATGACGTGGCTGTACATATTTTTTGTTAATATATTTTTCTACCACGTAGTGCGAGCCATTACATTACTTATCCCATTATTTAATACCAGGAGACGCAGCTCGCGTGTCGCTAGGCAGCGACAGCTAGTGTAAAGTTTCTCTCCGCAGTGGGACTAATTTCATGTAAGTTGAGCGCGGTGTCTTTGCAAGCCGAGCTTAAAAACTTTCCCATTTACTCGTAACCTTGTGTTCCTATTTTAGTTATTTTATCATGGTTTTGAGTAGACATTCAATTGAGTCTGAATAAATCTTCACAAACTTATTCAAACTGAACAGCCTTGCCCTGAAAGCTCGTGATAAGATAACATCAAAGGCAAGATTCGGCCTTAATAAATTTATACAATTTATGATTTGAATGTTTTTTTATCTGGTCGCTTTCAAATGTCACGAAACATTATCAACGTAACCAGATTGCGTGCAAACGAGAATTATATTAGAGATCAGTCGGATAATGGTTGTAGATCTGATAATAAATTTTACAGTAAAGGATGTTACACGGATTTCTGAAAAAGAGTACTGTTGAAGGTTTACATAGAAAAAGGACTAACTATGCTTCCGTTGAAATCTTTGTATTTGACCCAGCGGTTGAGGGAGCGGCGGAAGTATTCGACGGAGTAGCTCTCCACAAACTCCACGCCGACGGAGTTGGCGAAGCGGCCCTGGGACTCCGTGCCCGTGACCAGGTACTCGTCCACCAGGTCGATCTCCAGGAACTCGCGGCTGCGCGGCGTGATCAGCCCGTTGGGGCACCACGCGCCGCCGCGCAACTCCGTCCTTATCCTGCAGGCGACGGACACTTTAAAAGTTTGGAAAAACAGAAAGGCTGTTTTCAATATTTGTCACAGGCCTTTTTGACCCGTTAGTTATTGACTATTAAACGTTTGCCTAAAATGTGGCACTATTGCCGTATAATTCTGTACCATCCTTTAATAACTGAAAATGAATTATGTAAGCTTTATGAATTTGTCAATAAACCTGCAATCCTTATTAAAACCTGAGTGCGCTTTGCGGTGCAACAACCAGACAAACGAAATTAGCTGCAAACCATCAGCATTGCATCAGATAGGAGCTTCAAAAGACAGGGCAAATGGAGTAGGTAGTTATTTTCCTCCGCCGCAACTGCTCGGGCCAAAGTAATCGCGCAAAAGACACGTTCGCGCATAAGCAAATAAAATTAGTATTATGGTTTAAGCAAATGTTCTGAATGCTACAGCGTTACATTTGTCAAGAGAGGCGAGGCCTCGGGCCGGTCCACCGGCCGTTTAATTTGAATGCCTATCTGGAGTGCAATCTCATCAGTAGTGAGAACAAAGCAAGCTAAACGCTGAATTAACGTAGCATTTGCTAAATCGCCTCTGACCCTATGTAAAGTGTTTCAGATGATAACGTTTCGGCATCCGGCCGTACTTACATCTTGTTATCTTTAGGGAGCCGGGCCCCGAAAGGCTTTTTAGGATCACGCTCAACTCCGAATTCATATGAAAATTTAATTTTCTGTTAGTGAATTTCTCAAACGAGCGCCGAGTTCCCGCTCTGTTGTCTCGCCGGGCTTATGCGGGCTGCAGCCTCGAATGTGAGACCCCTGTTAATTGTTTGAGCTAAGCGTGAGTGTTTTACTCGCTGCGGTAGCGGGATTCACAATAATTGTTACAACTTGGCCGTATCATGACGCTCCATTGTTGTTTAACAATGCCTAGTTACGAGCAAATACGTAATAACCATTTGCGACGCGTTTTGTAACGCTGATGTCTTTAAATGCGTATTTGTTAATACTTCAGCGGCTATTAGGTGGACTGACGAACGTTAGTATAAAGTGATGTAGGTGTTTGAAAGGTATAGATATTAGTTAGGGCCAAGTTTCATAGAAGCTAAGTTGATTACTCGAATAATGACTGTCTTCAAGGGCGCAAAACTGCTTTTTACTGAGATCTACGATCACAGATATTGCTATTTATCACATAATGGTTGTTAACTGAATCTTCATGTCTGCTCTTGTGAATCTTCAGGCCTTCGCCCCTGACTTGTTCCCAAGCCTCTACATCTAAAGAACCCTGTAGTATCTGGTTCCCCTTAGGTAAGGTAAAGATAATGTCCCTGTGCTGACACTGACCCAATACTGGGACTTGCAACCTTATGTCATAGTAAGACAGGTGATGGGTATCACCTACTGGGCATTGAGGCGTCGAGCATTGGTACATCCCCCTAGTACCTGGAGCTGAGTGGGGACACGCTCTGGTCGTAGTTGGAGCTGGAAGAGAGCGACTCGTTGGAGATCACCCCGCTCTCCATGCCCAGCGGCGCCTCGCACGTGCCGAGCTCCGCTGGAACCAAACGACATTCGTCAGCGCACTACCTTCAAACAAGTTTGTGTGTAATAAAACCAAATCATCACGCCTGTGTATACATAAGCAAAGCACATGAAATGTTACTTAAACATAGAAATAAAATTGATACTCGCATGTCTTAGTATCGAGATTATGCCCCATCATCGGGAGCTACGGCGGCTGCGTTGAGACGCGCTCACAGCTATGAGTGACTATGAGTGAGTATTATAGTGATATTTTTTGTTCAAACCGTGACTATTTCACGTCACGTAGCCACTTTCGGCACAATTTTTGGTATAAAGTTAGAAAAAGGGGACAGAAAGCATAATTTACAAAGAATATAAATACAGAGCAAAACAATGTGCCGCGGCGTGGCTTTTCTACACTCATATCGTAAAATACCTATGATTCTGTAAAAAAAATATCTCTGTACTTATAGGTTCCGTTTCATTTCAACCCTAAAAATCCGATAACGATTAAATTGATACTTTAAATCTAATACCTAAAGTACTGTCTCGAGGACTAAATCGAAAAATCTGAATTAAAAGCTGTAAAATTAAAACTCTCAAGTAAATTTATTAATTTGCACTCTAAAAATCTAATTACTTAACTATATCTCTGCAACGCTTAATTAAAATGTAATTACTTTTATTATAAGAAGTAGGTACGAAGGCTTAGTTTCACGCGCTTTGAGAGACCATTCTTTGTTTTTCTTTAATTAACGAATGTGTCTTTTCCCCCAGTGCCCGGGGCTCGCAAAAACTACAGATCGCAGACATTCCGTTCGTAATGAACAGTTGTTTAGCGTTTAGTACTGTTCCTTGTGCTGGTAAGTAACTTGCCTACTCACAGGCGCTACTCGAGTATTTTGTGAAAGCCTAGAACAACCATGTTTAATGTTTTAAAGAAGTTTTCGTTCCTACACAATAGTAATTTGCGCGTAGCTATTTTCAATCCCGCAGATTATTTTTTATCCTACATATTACTTTCATATGACGATTTTGTTTCTTTCTATCGAGTGTAGGCGCGTTAATAGAAAAACCTGAACACGTATGATGTCTGAATTAGCGGCAAACGGCGGCTATTTAGTGATTTATAGTTTCAAAATCACTTGAAGCTGTACACCCGTCAATGCAGTTCCCTCGATATTGAATGTGTAGATGTAGTTGCTTATTCCAACCAGGTAGCTAATTTCTCGGTCTTTCCGTGAAGTTGTACTCCCTTTACGAAACAAAGAGAAGATAGGTAAGTACATATTTTATTTACAAAAATACAGAGAAAACTTTTATTTCATTAAACTTTTTCCTTTTTCCTTCAATTAAGTAGACCAGGGTATGTACGCCACAGGGCAAAGTTACAGAGAGCATATACATATATCTGCTTCGCAAATATGCGTAGCGGTTGGTATGTATACAGCCGGTGCGTAGGTAAGGGCGGAGGCTGGAGGCCAAAAGCCCGAAATTTTTGTTTGTTTTCCTGCTTTTAATAAAACGAAAATACAATACACGTCGGTAGAGCACAAAGGAAAAATTCAAATTCGGTTTTGTGGATGGCATTATTCAGACATATGTAGGCATGTTTATTTTTCCCTTACTCTTCAAGCTCTTCCTCTTTTTGTAATCGCATTTTGAGAATCCAAACGTTTACAATGGATGATATTTATTGGTGCTTAATTAATAACATCTTTTGACTGGACAAAAGTGTTGAGGATTTTGTTCAGCAGTGGGGCACTGATGCGGGCTAAATAGCCACTAGTAAAACTACAAATAAATACTTAAGCAATGTTTGATTAAGAACTGTAGTGGTAACAATATAAACCGAAATATTATTCCAATTAAGTACTCCTCCTCCTGAACTTGTATATTTTGTAACCTAACTATATTATATACCTTATATTATTAGGTATATTATATACTTGTGTAGATGCAGGTAATCTGGATACTTTTCGTTGTACACTAAACTATATTTGAAATCATTACGAACATCATCGATTTCAAACGAATGATATTATTTTCATGTAAAACCTTAATGCTACAAATATGTATGTGATGTGAGCATTGCTCGCGTAATCCACAACGTCGCGGAGACGTGATAAATTACACACGAACAAATGATGTGAAACGGGCGTGAGAAAAACAAACAATTTATTACGAAGACAAACGAGGCTAGACCCCTGTTCCGAGGTGATTTTAATTATAACATGATAATCCCGGAGCCTACCAGCATCAGCAATTTGATGAACAAACAGAAAACTCCCGCGCACCTCGTGTAACCCTCACGCTGATTTCGAGACAACAAAAATGAAGTAAACAGATTACAAATGTTTAGCACCCGTCTGTTGTTATGATTATGCCTGCGAGGCGACCTTCCTTACAACTCTTTCCTTGATGTACTCGCAGGGCCGCACAGGCGTAATTAGCACCAGTAATCACCTGCCTTAGGATGGAATTTGAAATGATTAAAAGTAAACGTATATGAGCATATTCTCTTTATAACAAATTCATAACTCTTAACAACGTTCTAAATGATTTCGTATACTTAATGAGAAGGCTTGAATCCGTTAGTTACCTACGGGGGTTGTATGTAATTTAAACTTTCTCTCTCCTTAATGAAGACGATACCTGAATGTTCGTCGCAAATTGAAGGGATCGATGAAATAATTTTCTTTAGGGTATGTACATTTTAACAGTATCAGGTACACAATTTAAAGACAGCTAATTCCAGAAAGACATAAATTTGCGATTTTTTACCTAAGCCCAATTAGTCGTAACCCCTTGGGGTAGGTTAAACTTGTCTCGCTAACTCATCATATTAATTGTCCGTCACAAAGGAGAAACTATTAAAAATTCATTGTTTTCAGCTTTCTACCAAGTTCGCTCGGATAACATTATTAATATTAAATTTTGCCAAGACGCCGCGCCTAATGCTCTAATTTAAAATTCTTACGAAACTTAATATTTGAGCGGGGCTGCCCCCCCCAAGGAATCTATGCCTACCCACAACACCCAGGAAGTGTGGAGTATTCGCAGCAATTGTCGTTCCACTGCCGGCTGGCCGGCCGCGGCGCGAGCGGAGCCCACGCGTACGCAGCGATGCATAGGGTGCCTTGCAAAGTGGTGATTCAGTTACAGTTTTACATCGAGTGACTCAGTACGGGACTAGACTTGCACGCTCAGCGGTACATAAATTTTGTGTCGGTACCGCATCGGAACCGCAGTAGCTAGAACGACCTCCGTACTTCGTACGTGTTGCGATGCCAAATAAAATGTTGAACGAACATCATGTTTGAACATCATTACACAGCTCTGTTTCCTTTAAAAGATTTTATAAAAATACACGGCAAGCTTCTTGAAAAATCTACGTTTTAATAGTAAGTAACCACAGTGGCTATTACGGATATTTAGAACGAATTTTCACGAAGCATACTGCAGATTTCTGTATGATACATTTATTTAACCTTAGATGTATAATATTAAGAACGTTTAATAATTTAAAAAGTACAGGACCCATTTTTCGTGTCTTTTACCTTTTGAATTATGCAATGTTCCTGAATTACATAATAATTGTGAAAGTAATTCTGTCTATCTGACTGTTAACTTTTTAGGCGTAGCCGCTGAATGGATTTACATAGTTATATTTGGTACTGAGATTATGTAAGCTCCAAGAGCCGTAAAAAGGTACTTTATATTCGGAAAACAATCGAATAATTGAACTGAATTTTAGTCGAATCCAGTAGAGACAAAATCACGGGCAACTGACAACTGTTTATTAAAAATTTATGAAATGTAACATTTTTTGGTGATTTCTAATCGAGAATAGAGAAACGATTCCGCACCGGAAATGCAATCTAAATCCGCCTTGTATCGTGGGGTGAATGATCTCAGCCTGAAGTTATTCTATTAGCACAGCTGAAATAATTAAACAGGGGCAAGTTTTAAAGTGGCGTGGAAGTGCACCATTAGTGCCGGTGCCGCTTTTATCTGAACTACTTGCACACGAAAAGTATCACCGCAAGACCTAGATAAATAATTCATGCGCGATTTAAAGAATTTAACAAACTTTCCCCTTTGCACCGAACTGTTTGCATTATAAATTTATTAAATTAGAAATTGTCTTTTTTATTTCGCGCCTACATCTACAATGTAAATTAGTTTAAACGGGCATAGCTTGCAGTGTATCATAGTCCGCAATTACGGAGCAGAATATTTAACGGTCTCCGAACTCATAATTAACTTCATTGTGGTGATGGGCTCGTGACGCGACAATTTAGTACTTCGCTATGGCGATGAATAGCTCTAAATTATTCATGGTAATACATGACTGGATACCGATATTTGCAGAATTTAGATTCTTTAGGACATTGTAGACTGCTAGACTGAAAAAATTGTACTCATTAATTGAGACAAAAAGCGTTGCTTTAGCTGTCTAATTTGTCATCCTTTTAGCTAGACGAAGAGGAATTATATTGAATGTCATGGATAGTCTGTGACTGACGCATACTTAGCTAAGTGCAGTTACCTTCCCGTTTTGGTTATACTTAATTAAAATTTAAAAGCAGGCCCGTTTGAATGGACATTGAATTTTATGATGTAGCACCGTCAATTAACAGTTTAAGTAACTGCAGACCTTAGTATAAGTATTTAGTATCAATTCAAACCTGACATCGCTCATTGTTCCTGACAAAAATAATTTTGACAGATAATGTAGTGGTACTAGAGTAGAATGACCTTCTTTAAGTGAGTAGGTTTATGATTATGACTAAGTAACCAGAATATTTTTTGTAGCTGTTCTTGTAGCACTTACATCTTTTCATGGATGGAAGGAGCATTTGACGTGCTACTTAATTCCTAATGTTATATGAATCACCCACTTATTTTAGGGCACTCGGTTTGCCACGGGGACTGGCTGCGACCAGAATGATGTCATCATGTTTAACAGTTAGTAGCCGAAGTAACTGGGATTACGGCAGTGGTATTCGGGAACATTCGGAGACGCGACGTTTAGCGCTGAGACAAACAGCGGTGGCTGTGTGGGTCGCAGATGTAAGGCTGATGGAAGAGGCAAGATTGCTAGGATGTATTTAGTGATAAAAATAGATGGAAATTGTTTCGGGCTCTGTAGTTAACATTTTCGAAGCTTGGGAGGTATTCTTGTAATATCTACCACTCATAGGTAGTGTAGTGGCAGTCCACTCTTTGCAGTCTGCAAGCAGATTTTTTAGTAACTACTGTCATCATAATTTTGTTTATAACTTGCGTGGTATAAAATGCGATTACAATTGACTTGATTGAAAGAACAATCAAAATAGTTATAATTAATAATATCAGCCAAATAAATGCAATCAAGTATTGTAAAAGTTATCAAAAAACGATCACGTACCCGCTCCGCCCGTTAGTTTCCATTTGTAAATTTTGATGAAAATTGTTAAACCATTTTCCATCCAAGCGAATCTGCGGCGTTTCACGCAAAACGCCAAAAACGCGAACTAACATTGCCTTTAGCCGGGGCCGTCACAAATTGCTATGCACGTTGTCGCTCTCATGGGAAAAAGTTGATCACTGTTTGGTTGCATTGGTTTTATTTACTGGTCCCTGAATTCAACATTACGCTGCTGAGATTCCATCTTGGGTATGAATTTAATTACAGAGTGAGCACATTTTTATATTTTTACCATGAAATTAAATTTGCTTTACAACAAACAATAACTCGGCAAATCAGAATTGGAAAATACGCCTTAAAAACTACTACCGCAAATTGTCAAATACATCCAGTGAGATTTTACTGGCGTGTCTGTGAACACAAAATGTGGTCGGTAACATCGCGTCGCCCGCTTCAGACATTAGGTAGAAATTAATGACGTGGCGCGGAGCGCTGCCACGCTGACAGACATCCAGAGGTTCATTACCCTCGCCGAATGCTGCTGCGGAGCGGAGGCGGAAGCATAAGCGGAAGCGGGCGCCGCTACTGGCCCAGAACACGGGCAGACGGCCTGGGCCATATTCTTACATACTAGAAGAATCAATTACCTCTTTTTATTACTCATGCAAAACATTTTGTGTAAAACTTATCACAGCGTAAAGCCCTTCTAGTATCAGATTTAGAATAACGCTCTTCTATCTCTTCTGTGATGACCAACATATTTTAGGTTAAGGTATGTTTAAGGTAATTGGTTTACAACCTGCTACTATCACACCTCTTTTACTTGACTCCGGGAAAATCATTGTTTTGTCAATGTAAAGTTTCGCGAGCTCTACTTATTTTAAATGCAAATACAGATCTGAAGATGTGTGTAAAAAAATAGCGGAGACAGTGATTTATGATACACAATGTAATGTATTTTTATTTTTTTATGAAACAAGCAAACTAACTACTCAATTATGCGATACTGATAATTATATTCAGTAAGAAAATGAATTGTCACAAGCAGGCGTTGTAGAGGTCGTGCTACGCGGCTCGTAGCCGCACGACTTCATCCGTAGACACTGCTACGACTGCCACGTTAGTCGTGACGTGAATCACTTTGTCCTGAGTTGAGGTAAGAAGGTAAAGTAACCCGGGTTCATACTAAGGAGGAAAGCGATGCACGTAATATTGTAAACGGAACTGTGTTTATGTTTAACATGATGTGTGTGTAATACTACGAGACGGCATTTGATAGATTTCTAGAACAATACTTACATGGTTTTATATGATTAAAGAACTGAGATCATACAGCAAGATTAGTATCTACACATAAAATATTTAGCAAGGATAGTGTGATGTATGTATACGTAGGTAGACTTACATTAACAATATGGAGGGTATACCTCATATTTCTGTCTGCGATTAAACTCTGTAGCAAATAGACGTGTGTAATTTGCACAACCCCGAAAATCAACCCTTAGCCCCTTTAGTTACCTATTTCTCAGATAGGATTAAGATGTTAGTAGAATAGGAATTCCGCTTTGTTTCTAAGAAAAGTACCCGACGTCTCCTTGACAACCGCCACGTGTCAAGGCGGTGCTCAATTGCGACGCGTAACAAATTATTTCAGTATTTCTAGGACACGCGTTAGGTACTATGTACCTAATATTTCGAATAAGTATAGGTATCTTAAGCCTGTGAAATGTAGCTGCGTCGCTAGTGTGCATTAGTCTTTAAAAGGGTTAAGTTGTGTCACCAAACAACTTGTGGGTCAAGGAGAGCTCTAATTTGATCGCAACAAATTGAACTCGAATTCTTTCGAACATATTGGTCTGCCGTCGATGGGGAGGCGTGGCAGACACGCTTGGCCATTTGCCCAAGACTGATAGGCGTACGGTTTAGACGCTAATTTGTAATAGCAGGGTTAAGAAACTAGGAAATGTCACTCACAATTCATGGTTTCACACAGAGCTTCTTTTATTTTTTATAGATTGCTTTCAGTTGTTATTGTTAATTACAGTTTATATAAACGAACTTGGCAAGATTAATAAATAGTGATAGTTTTTCCATGGAAATGCGATGTGCTTACCCGTACTACTTAAACTCTTACCGTGACATATATGCCGGGGACTGTATGTTACCGATGTTGATGAAGGGACATAACACACGTGAGAAAAATGTTCAATCACTGATTTTATTAAAAAAATACTTACTAAAGACAGCATACGATAGAGAATTTATTTGAGCAATTTTAATGTAGGTAATTAAACTAAATTGTTAACAACAAAATCCGATAAAACGAATTAGACGCTATAATTAAAACACGTTAGCAAAGCTTAAAACGCTCTGCACTCAGGGTACTGCCTAAGCTGCACAAAGTTCTCTGTAATTTATTGTCAAAGAGTCACATTACTTGAGGACCGAAGCAAGGAACTTGCGAAGGGGAATCGTAACTACCCTTCTTAGGATTGTAATTGTTTTGTTTACGGTCCCCGCCCGCATTATTTGAGTTGACGACGTGAATTAAACTTAACTGTAATTGTTAATGTAACTACTGATACCCGGCGCAGTATGTCGCTTTTATAGCGCTCAGCGCCCCTTATCCGATGGTAATGAATCGGAATAAAATCCTTTCGACGCATTGACGACCTCACACTTGTTTACAAAGCTCGACTAAGCCAAATGATTTTCCGCCCTCATGCGCAGAAAAGCAAACGTTTTGGAATCGAGACGGAGTAACAGAAGTTTGGAGTTCGAAAAACGTAGTTCTTACTTTCAAACTGCTCAGTTTACTTCTTATCAGACACGAGACAGAGGGAGTACTTTTCGAGGCCACTAACAGCAAACAGGTTTACATTTAAAGTATAATAATGGAAAGTTGGTGAATTTACCGTAAACTGCTTGCGTATCTGCTCAAATACAATGCGTCTTATTCTACAGAGAGGTACGTTACCTGTTATATTATCGACGGGTAATTACAGCCCGTATTAAGTTCCCCATAGCGTGGTCGCCAGTAAGTTATATTCTACTCCATTAACTTAGTTTCGCTTGCCTGAACTTCGTACCAAGTTTAAACGCCCACATTTTAAGTCACACTAAGGTTTAGCTGCGGTGTTGCTTGCAATAAAATGGTGGATAATTTTTAAACATCGGAAACGGGTTAAAGGGAACTAAATTATTCCTAAATTTCAGCTGTGTAAGTACACTTGATACATCAGAAATCTCACACGTATACGAATAGAACATTAACTGAACTGTTTTTTTTTCAACCAAATTTTTACCCTTACGTCATATTAAATTAAACTGAGATTTTCGAAAGGAGTAAAATCCGGTCATACGGAAAACATAACAGCAACAGCAGACCTTCGTCACCCGAAATACTGGATTTATAGAAACTTGATATGATTTCGCTGAGTTAATAACAATATAATATAATAAACTTCCGATTCTTATATTAGTTATTTGTATTCGGGTGAAGGAAGCCGTAAACAAAATAAAATGTCGGGCGCCACTTGCGCCGAGTAGTAAACGCGAGAAACCTAGCTACAAACAAAGGCGGGAACTGTATCGAACCGTTCAGGAAGTTAGATTTCAGCGCTCAAGCCGCTATTGCCGGGTTAAGAAGTTAAATCTTTCTTTATTTTACACAATTGCTTCGGATCGCGAGAATAATCGCCAAAGGTAACCAAATTGCTATCTAAATTAGTGGTTGCTTACTTATTGTCATCATTGCTACTGCATTTAGACCCAATTACAGGAGTTTCTTAAATTTCGATTTTGGTTATTAATCCTAGATTTTTCAGGCGCAACTGCAAGTGTGTCGTACTACCTATTTACGACTTTTAATATCAGTTTCGAATCAATTCAACCTTGTTTGTTAGTTTTTAATTCGCTAGAGAAATTGAAACCTAAATCTTCTATTTGAATTTGATATTATAATGAGTAGCGAATCTTTGTACAGCGATAATGAATTCATTATGGGTTTTCTCACGCTGACGTTCATTACGGTAAATTTAAATTTTTGCTATCGCATAAACTTCGTATTAAAAACTACGACCCCAAAAAGTTTCGCGTATTTTTTAACCGACTTCAAAAAAGGAGGTATTCAATTCGGCTGTATTTTTTTTTTATTTTTTTTTTATGTATGTTACCTCAGAACTTCTAAACGGGTGGACCGATTTCGATGGTTCTTTTTGTGTTCGATAGCAAATGGCTTCCCATTGGTCCCATTTTAATTTCATCAAGATCTAACTAGTAGTTTTTGAATTATCCTTAAAATAAAAAAATAAATCAACGGGCATCGGGAATTTTAATCCGAACTTACATTTGTACATACTTACATACCTACATACAATCACGCCTGTATTCTTAAACGGGGTAGGCAGAGCACACAAAACGCTACATAGACAAAACCATGCCTATGTCACACTTCGTGGCCACTTCTAGCACATTTTTTGTAGGTTTTGAGTTAGCAGGTATAATAGTGACGGATTGCTAGCCTCATAGCCTGTCGCCTAAAATTTACTTTAATCTATGTCCTTAGTCGCCTCTTGCAACATCCACGGAAGAAATGGAGAGTATTTTTATGTGTATTCGCTGATTACTCGAAGACGCCTGGACCGATTTGGAAAATTCTTTTTTTGTCTGAAAGGGTATAGTTTCCAGGTAGTCAGATTGTCAGCATATCTTGACCTGATGATGGAATATGAGGGAAATCGAAGGCAACCCTCAAATTTTATAGGCACAGGTAGTGTTTTTAGTACATTTTTCAAAGCTACACCAGTATTTTCGCTTGGCAGTAAAAAAAATGATTGAGCTGATGATGAAAGGTCAACTCCTTAATTTTTAGGAGTTAAAGGATATTTTTTTCAATACTGAATGCACCTCCAGACTGGAAATTATAGTTTCAGTAATTAGCCAAGCCTGCTGCTTCTCAAGTGTTGCATTTCGGCTAATGATCGTTCATCGTGGGGTTTACTTAACAGTTTAGAGGGTTCTAAATCAGATAGAGCTATTCCTTCTGAAGCCTTGAATCTGCTGAGAGCTACGTATACCTACTTGATCTTTAGTAAATATGTACATAAACAGAAGTTTCCTTTCAGGATATAGCTAATTTGAAGTCGGTTTTTTTTGTTTTAAATTATTTATTTAGGTAACCATACTTTGAGAATAATAAAACACGTCAGAACAAATGCGTTGTAAAGTAAATTCATAAAAGTAAAGAGCCGTGCGCGCTCCGCTCATCTCAACTGACACGGAATATGAAAATAACCAAAAACAGCATATTTATTATAATGCTCAGCGACGGCAATTATTTGAGTACATTGTGTTTTACAGTCCTGTATGCACGCACTGCCAGAGAGGGACAAAAGATACACCCACACGTCGGTTAGACAGAGCGAAAAATACTCTCCTCTTGCGGGACCAATTTGTCACTGTCTCCGCCAATTTCCTCTTGTAACTAGTTTTTTCTTTGCGCCACGAAAATTTAATTTCAACTCTTCGTGGAAACGTTTTGAAGCGATTGTGGCCGGATGAGGTTCTCGTCCACGCGGTACAGAACACCTGTTTCATCTCAAGCAGCCTTTAATAAGTCAAGACAGAGAATGACAAGCATGTGGATACACATTTTTAACGTACAATATATAAAACAATTCGTTTTTAATTTTCCAAAGTCGGCATGGGATTGTAACAATCCCATAAATTTCCATTTTCGCCGCTTTTTCCCCAAGTTTAAAAGCCAAAATTCGGTCCATTACAAAACTGATATTTTTGTTCGCAACTTTAAATAGATTCCATGCAATTAGTTCGATTTTTATTCGAGTGCGAGGCGAACACGATTGCTCCCGGGTAGTACTAAATCTTTCATCCCTCTCGCGTAAATCAGAATTTCAGAGTACCTATGTTATTTACTGGAGTCCGCTGCGAACAAACTGACCTCGCTCTGGCGCTGGCTATGAGTACCTACATGCTTTTGAAGTTTCATTGTTCTTAAGGTACTAAAAACACAATCATTAGTTATTTTTCTTTTAAACCTTCACAAGCAGAAGGGGTACAATTTAAAAAGATACGTTTTTTTAACGCTTTCGTAACGGAGTAGATCTATTTAAATGGGTGTGTGTATTTTAAGTCTTTAGTGATTGAAGTAATAATTTTGTAACAATAGATTTATTTTTTAACATCACACAGTCACACTTAACATACAAGCGCAAAAGAGAATTTATATGAGTTTATGTGGCTTTGTGGACCATTTCTGTAGTTTTTCAACTTTTAACGTTTTCTTGGTTATTCAATTTTTTATTTACTTAGTTACTGTATATAAATAAATAATAGACTTTTGTACTTACTTTTTACTACAGGTAAGCATGCATTTCTTATAATGATTTTGTGAATTCCCTATATTTTTGTTATGATTATGACGCACCCATATGGCAGCTATGCTATGACTTAAATGCAATTTATTTCAAAAATTTAACTGTTGACAAATGACGTCGTTCATTTATTCACTCCTAAAACAGTTACATTAATAATAACTTAAAGTAACTATCTAAATTGAATCTATTACAAGGTATAAAAGGTATTCACACACATCCTGTCTCTGCCACCCTGTCAAGATTACTGTTATTGTTCACTGTTGACACTGGCGACTGAATGCCTATGCAGATAGACAAAACAGTGACAGTAATTGCCCCTGGCCGTTAGTAAACCGAACATATACCCTAATACAATACCATGTCTTTGATGTGGCATACCCTGGGCCAGTTGTGTGTGTGTATCTAGTTTCTAAACCAATTGGACAATGAATCGAGAGCGCTATAGCTAGCTGCCTTAACTAAATTAATGCTCGTAGATAGGCACAGTTGTGATTTCATTATACAAATAAACAATTTATATGAATTTACAATGATTAACTATCCAGACTAGCACGTCTTTGTACTTAGTTTGAGAATAACAAAGAATTAAAATATGCAAATGTTGATTTTACAATGTTTGAAATGGAGGCCGAAGGTATAAGGGCCTCATCAGGTCAAAGTAGCTGAGTAAGTAGTGTTATACTCGTACTGTTCACCGATCATTTTTAATAAAACTATCCCTTTGATAGATTTTCTCACAAAGCAGCAACAAGCTGCAAATACAAACCGACACAAGCCGTCTAAGTTCGTTTTCTATGGAATGCGATACACAAGGGTTTTACCCTTATGATTGTACACGTGCTGCCCGGTAATGGAAGCAGTCAACGGAGTTACCCATTTTCTACTTTAATGACACGCTGTACGGTACGGTGCAGCGAACATTACTTATCCGGACAGCTCCGTGCCCTCATCTACAAAATAAGGCATGTTAGCATGATGAATAGAAAGTTAATCTACGTAGACAATTGTCATATTAATCTTTCGTGAAAGTGTCGAAATTGAGTAGATAAAACTCACAGCGAAAAATGTGGATAATTGTTTGTTGTTCGCTGCAGCCACCGCGGCTCCTAGATGAAGAGTTACGGACAAGCCCGAAACATGTCGAGCTAAACTCAAGTTAGGACATGACGACATGAGTTATCCGTATTTTCATTATGACACCTGAACTGTTCTGTTAGACAATACACATCGGGTTACGACAAATGTCTTCTCACATTTGTGTACGATTTTTTTCAAGATAAATGGTTTATAGGCACACCTTGTAAGAGTAGACTCACATAATGAGCCTGAGCGTAGATTATCGTCGTTCTGTCGAAGGATAACAGACATCAGCAAAAGCCCAACAAGACGTTAAATACATGCGAACAGTAGTTTCGCTGTTTAAGTACTCGCTTGGCCAAATTTATGCACATTATTCAAGGTAAACTCTCCCGTAATGTTGTTCATAACACGATTTGTTGGGAATGCTAGTGCTAGCTAAGCTCTCGGAGCCTCGATCCCGTGCAGCGGAGACAGGGTTGATAACTTGTTTAGGTGTAATCCGGTCAGCCAGGCCGCGCGCATCACGGAATTGATGTCCCACGGTTCGGCAAGCGGGATAAAGGTGCAATCTCGCAGCCAGCCGCAAGCAGACGATGTGTCTGTGGCAACACTACTGGTATCTATGCTTTTCGGTGATGTACCGTAAGTTGACGATGCGATAATGGTGACATGTCGAGCCTATGAGTTATGGAGAGCGGTCACTTCTGGAAGTAACATTCTCCGTGCAGTTAGTTTTTTCGCCGACTGCAGATCGGGAATAATCACAGACAGTGACTTGACACGGAGAAAGTTTTTCTTTCAAAATGCATCTTTCCGATTCCAACGTAGACAATAAAAAAAAAAGACAAAAATTTATATGGTATTGGGTTCAAAAGGCATAACGGCAATATGACGCGTCGACACGTCGTTTGCTGCTGTTGCAAGTCAAGTTGTACCTTTATTCTGTAGACGCGTATACGGGTGTGACGATGCACGGTGGTGTACGACTGCGCTGTTCATTGCGTCATCGAGACGTTATTTTACTACTATTATCACAACGCTGATCACATAGCTCACGAAATAGATCAGGAAATCATTCTGCGTCGCCGGTTCATATTTACAACAAAATACGTTGCTGTGTAAATTTAGGAATACCTATTTTGTTTAGAACTGGTATTTCAGAGTAAATTTCAAGTGTTCTTTGTAAATTGATTCAAAGCTTCATAAACAATATTGTTATTTTAGAAATACTTTAGGAAAATGTGTTATTGAACGATTCGAAGTGTCTACAACAAACGAGCTACCGAGCGAGACTATTGATATGCGACAAGACAGTGTGAATATTTTCGCACGTCGGATATTTTTAATACTTTTATGATAAAATTAATAAATTATTATTAATATATTAATTTACTCGCTGAAATATATTATTTAACGCTGCTATAAATTTTTGGATCGACGCTGTCGCTGACATTGGTCATAGTAGGTATAATGCTATGCAGCCACCAAAAAATAATTTTAAAGAAAAAAAACTGGTTGCCTGTAAAGTCGGTATACGGGCGAAAGTTTTACGTGACAACGACTTTGAGTGGTAAAATAATTT
>BHDV01000479.1:45435-68508 GCA_005406045.1 Adoxophyes honmai
CATCGTAACGTTACCGAGCGTTACACTTTTTCATAAGTGACTCCCAGCTCAACCTAATTTAAGACGTTGTCACGTCAAAAAATAAGCCTTCTGAAATTATGAACGATGAATAACTAATCATAATAATTATAAAACAGTAAATGAAGAATTTCAATAGGTATAGAACCTCTTTGGTTCTATATAGGCATGTACCTATGAGACTTAGAAAACAGTACATAAAAAAGCACCGTTGCGAAAAACTTCACTTTAGCTAAAACAAAGACCACTTATTGAGCAAATGTATTAAAAGTATGAATATGAAGCCGTCAGAATCCGTGGCAATCCATTAGAACTTAAGCTCTAAGCTTTATTAACCGAATAAGATCAAACTTAACGTCTGAACGCCGCCCTAGTCTAAGTTTGCTATTTAGCAGAATATTGTTTGGGAAACTAACAGATATAAACACTCGGGCCGTCTTCAAGAGATAACTGTGAAAACTAGTTATTAGATCTGGAATTCGGTAAATGTAGCTGAATAGTTGAGCACGGTGAAGTTACACGAGTTGATATTCACTCGAACAATACGACTCTGGCGAACATTAGGGCAAGATGACTTTGTATAAACTTCAGCGGTTTTAACTTTACGATTAGACGATATTTAAATAGTTATAAAAGTTGAGTTAACCATTCAGTAATTATGGTAGAGATACTTAGGTCACGCAAGCTTTATCTTTAGTTCCTACCACTAAATAATAATTTGGTAAGTGACAGTCAATTTAGGCGATTTAGCGAGTAGGTGCTGCTGTGTAGTTTTTTGGAAAACAAATTAGTTTTTTTTAGCTACTTACTAGTTTTATGAGCCAACAGAGGTCATGGATGTATGGCAGCTTGTTTCGTGATGTATTTGTTTAACGAATAGAAGTAATAAGTCTACTCTACATGATACGCTTATTTAGTAAAAATCCAGATAGACTTACCGAGTTTGATTTATTGGGTTCAAACAAGTTCACAACAATTTTTGTTAGATTTTTTTATGTACTATCGAACCAACTGATTCCTGACCCACCGCAGAACGTTGTCACAATAAACGTCATAAACATTTCCTTTGTCATGCAATGCAATGTCACTATGACGTTCACTGTGAGTAGGTTCTATGGTGGGTCAGGAATCAATTGGTTCGATGGTACCTACTTAACTTTAATTTACTTCTACTTTTGCTTTTTTACCACGTCGGTGAAAAAAATACGACATGCATTTGCTTGGCACTAAGCAAAGCAAGAGCTCTTCATAAGTTTTATGTAATTCGAATAAAAAGAACAGTCATTCTGAAAACAAGTTTAAACTTAACAAATATTTGACTTGACTTCACTACACTGCATTTATGAAACCCGCTGCTGTTTACGCTTCAATGTTATTTTAATAACCTTCTTGTTTAAAAACAAGCCTCAGAAGATAAGTCGAAAAAAAAATGAAAAATCGCTTTTCACGCCCGGCCCATCTATCTAATAAACCTAATATTGGTTCGATACGCGCTCAAGAGGCGTGAAATGACGCCCCTCTCCCTAAGCCGTGAAGGGTGGCGCTGAAACCAGTGCCTGAAGACCTTTTCTGTGTTTTACACGCCGTGAAAAATGTAAGAGCCAGTTTACTACAACCTTACAGCAGGAGCTCCTGGAACACTGGCTCCTTGATACTAAGCCTTGTATGCAATTAAGAACTGATAAAGATTGAAAGATTTTTCATGTTTTGTTTTCAAGTGACTTTATTTATGATTGGATTTGATGTTACATTTTCAATAAATGAGAGTGTACACATGAAACTAAGAGACAGCAAGGAAAATAAACATGGTGAATGGTGATATTACCTAACCTAACCTACCCTATTAAATGGACAGTAAAAAAGACACCTGATTTCATCAATAAATTAGTACTTAAAAGTTGACTGCGAATTGTCGTTATCATTATACTGTAAGTAATATACAGCATACCGTAAATAATGTAAGTTTAAATTAGTAGCATGTTTCGTTAAAATAAACTGCTTTTATTTTAGGTGGGTAGTTGTATTTCGAGAGCGGGTAACTGTTAATTTTAAATCACTTTAAAAGGGCTATAAAGCGTCGGTTCGTTTCGAATGGCTAGCGAACTTTGCGAAAAAATCCCATTTTAATTAAATCGTCCGTAAAACTGTATCAAACTTTCGAATGAAGAGCAGGCGGCTTAAAGTTTGTAAATGATATAAACTCTCCCGGCCCAGTGCACGGCGCCAGTTCTACTAGAATATAGGTAGGTACGAGCCAAGCCAGCAAATACTAATTATATAATTCGGATGCCGTAAGATAATAAGAATAGTAGTTTATACAAAATATTACTTAAGGATCTATTATCAAGCAGCAAAATGAGATTGGTAAAAAACGGATCAAATACCCACATATACACTGCACACGCGGTCTTTGTCTATTCACATTCATTCTCGATTTAATCCCAGATTACAATTCAGTTTATTCATTTCTGTGTTGACGCATTTTTTATTTGGTAGAGTGGGTAGAGTTCTTTAAAAAAAACATAACTTAGCGTTAATGCCGCTCTTGCTTTAACGATTGAATTGCTATATTTGGTGTACCTAGGTAGGTATATTAATTAGTATCAATTCTAATTACTTCTTTTTTTTCTAGAATCCGACTATCGCTAAAGGTACTCGTATCTCGAAGGATCTCAACACCGTTAAGAACTTTTTCATCTCTCAATTTGTATCTATGTAAATAAACTTGTAACTTCAATAAAAGTTGCGGTTGATTGTAGCATTGTGATGCTGAAAACATTAATTTCTGACTTTAACAAAGCACAAGTTTCATTCATTTGTTGACAAACGCTTCCGCCGGTGATTGTAATATTGCACCGGACTGAGCTTACTTTATTGGAAAATGTTTGCGATTTATTTGCTGGTTACTAAGTCTATTTTCACTTTGTGAATTATATTTGGTTGTTGTTTGAATCACAGAGGCATCATATGGAATACGAAGTGATGTTAGAATCTAAAACCATTTTAAAATACTGACGTTGCTTTAATGAAAGGAATTGCATTAAGTAAGCATGTGTGTAAGAAAAGGATATGTGATGTAATAAAAATGCCGTTGTCGAAACGGCTGCAATATATTAATTAATTAATAATACACTCTGATAAAGAAATCTTTAGAATCCATTCTCAATATACAACTCAGCGAGCAATCTTGGACCCAGGCATCCCTCCCCATCAGAGATGGTGGGCTAGGGATTCGAAAAATTTCTAGTGTTGCATTACCGGCATTTCTATCTTCTGTCCACAGCACGTCCAATCTCGTAGGAAAAATTCTGCGGGTTTGTCCTGTAAACTACGAGACGACAGGCTTGGCTGATAGTAGAAATGCTTGGCTTATGGCTTGTCCGGGTCAAAATCTGCCTATAAATCTAAATTCCCAACGGAGCTGGGACGAAGTCTTATCAAAATTGACATATTCTAAAATTTTGATTTCCAGCTCAGGCCCAGATCGCGCGAGGCTTCTGGCTGCAGGAAGGAAAGAATCCGGTGACTGGCTCCACGCCTATCCTTCCGCTAGTATCGGAACCTTTCTGGAGCCAGAAACGTTAAGGATAGCTGTTGGGCTGAGGCTGGGGGTTGCGCTGTGCTCACCACACCGCTGTCCCTGTGGTGTCATCGTCGACCAATCCGGACACCATGGACTTTCCTGCCAAAAGAGCGCAGGCCGGTTTTCACGCCACGCTGCGCTTAATGACATTATCCGCCGGTCTCTTGCCACTGCGAACGTACCGGCTATTTTAGAGCCTACAGGCATCGCTCGAGACGATGGCAAGAGACCGGATGGTATGTCCTTGATTCCGTGGAGGATGGGCCGGGTTTTAGTCTGGGACGCAACTTGTGTTGATACTCTGGCCCCATCACACCTTCACGGAACCACGGTTAAAGCTGGCGCAGCGGCAGAAGCGGCGGAAACCAAAAAAAGGTCGAAATATCAGAGTCTCGGTTCTTGCTATAACTTTATAGCTGTAGGAATCGAGACTCTGGGTCCATGGGGTCCCAGTGCAACTCTTTTCTTTAATGAATTGAAAAAGCGCCTGGTCGACGCAACTGGCGACCAACGGGCTGGCAGCTACTTTTCACAAAGAATCAGCATAGCTGTTCAAAGGGGAAACGCTGCCAGCCTTTTGGGCACCATGCCACGGGGGCCCTTTTTAGATTTAATTTAGTTATTTTTATTATTAAGTATATTTATAGTCCGTTCTTTTTAGGTTTAAATTGTAAATAACATGTACATTTTTCATTATCCAACAAAATTCTATAATATCAAAAATTAATCATTAGTAGTAAATTACTTAAATCTGTTGTGAAATTGTGTCTGATTAAATGTTTTTTTTTGCTTTAAGTTTAAAGTAATGGAAATAGTCCGATAATCATAAATTTGTATTTTCATTGCAAAAATAACTTTTGCCATTACAAACTTATTTTTGCTGGTGGTTTGCAAGGGTTAGGTTAGACATCTGAATGCATTGATATTATATACGGAACCCCACGAGCGCCACTCCTACTCGCAGTTGGCCGGCTTGCATCACAATTTTTTAAATGCCCATTAATAGCTTTAATAAAGGAAATACCGGTTATCATGATATCCTACTCTATCATGAACCTACGTGCATACAAAATGTTGCTAGAAAATCAGCCGTGGTTATTTATGGGGTTCGGTTAAATGCGTTGTTTTTAATTAATTTAAAGCAACATCATTAAAATTACAGTTAAACATAAAATGATGATTTGTTTTGGACGGTAACGGTTATTCATCATTCTTATATGGACCAAAAAATATCATCATATTTTTAAGTAACTTTATACGTTTTCTGTCACTTTATACTCCATTGTAAGATGGGTTATTGTTATTACACACATACAATCACGCCTATATTCCACAAAGTGGGTAGGCAGATACGAAACGTGACATAGACAAAACCATGGTTATGACTGTTTCACGCTTCGCAGCCACTTCTAGCATATTTAGCATGGAAGAGATAATAAATAGTGACAGATTGCTAGCCTGTCGCCTAAACCATACCTAAATCTATTTTCCTTAGTCGCCTCTTACGACATCTATCTCATCCCAACACCACACAGGTGTATCCCTTATATTCGGGGTTATTTTTATATTTAAATAAATTAAAGCTTTATTGATTCTCTTAGTTTCATAACAAGCTAAATGTTTTCGCGTGCGTTTAAAGTAGCATAGCAGAATGTACCAGGCGACACACATTTTACAAAGGGTCCGACACGGTCGGCTACTTCTAGTGACGCGGCGCATTCGCTGCCCAGAGGACACTTTCTTAAATTACATTCGTGTTTTGGATACGAACATTATGTGAATGCTGTCACGTACTGGGAATCTTGCTTAAAATGCCCTTTGTTTTAGGAATCGACCGTGAGCGAGAAATTTAATTATTTCCTCGGTTTTCATAATTGCGACGTTTTTGATTCGGTGAGATTATGTAAAATCTTACGGTTAACTCAAGTCAGCTATAGGAAGAGATTCGTGGCTTACTTTTCTGTTCACTTTTAATCTTACAAAATGTTACTTCTTAAAACCATAAATTACAAACGACCGCGGAAAATTTATTAGTAATAAAAGTAAAAACGTTTTTTTTTAATGAAGGTTTGAATGATTTACCTTCACTCACCCCGTTTTACAGTACTTGCTTTTTCTGAAAATATATTTGGCATTACTTTCTAAAGAAAGTCATTTTATTTTTGCTCCGCAGCTCAATAAAACAACGAAAAATAAAAGAAGAAAAAGGGGCAAAACTTGTGTTGATTTAAAGAAACCTGAGCGACCGAGCTTCGCTTCGCATCATAAATTTAGAAGTAAAAAATATTCAATTAAAAAAAGCAAATTCTCATTTATTTTTACCGTAATACTCTAGTTGGCCAAATGAATGAATAGTTATTTTAAATTTAAATTCAACGCTACCAACCGTTAAAACAATTTTACTAAACGAGGCTACGAAACGTAAAACAACAGCCAGGTTTTATCTGATGTAACCTTTAGAGTGTTCTGTTTACCTCATTTTGGAAAACAAGATTGATGTGTATGTTTACTTATTAAACTATATCGATTATTTGCCTTGGAAACTCTTGTAGGTACCTGTCCACCAAAATTCATCGCGAGACGATTTGCACAACCCTGAATAATATACATTAACTGTTGTTTCAAGAACAGTTCGCTTAAAGCATAACAAGTTTCAAATAGTTTTAACAGACTAATTGTAAAGGAAAACATCTTAAACAATCACTCAGATGTATGCAGTCTCAAATGTAAAATTAAACGTGAATTCAAACATTAAGTCTACTTTGAAACGGAAACGGCAAGTTCAGCAAAAGCACACAGGGTGTTACTTCATCTTAATAAACCTACGTAATTTGAATTCTCGCACAAATCCTGGTCGAATATTTTTGGAGTTTTCTTAGAAATATCATATCATAAGGCTGTTGTTCTAGTTAATTACCTCCTGATACGGTTGGGAATAATTAGATTTTTTGCTGCGAGCGGGCCGCTTAGGGATTAATCAGTTAATGAGGCAGACACGTACGAGTTAACGAGCGCCTAATTATACCACGATTTATGGCAGAAACCGCCAGTTGCGGCCCGCAGGTTGTTACCTGCTTAAATATTACAGAAACTAATACAGTTGCCTGCTGCAAACATGATCTGCAATTGGATTAAATTATTATATGTTCATTTATTATGTGACTTGCCTATTTCGTTTTGACTCTACCGCAAAGCGAACGGAAATCGTAATCAAATCTAAGTAAAGTTTAGATTACGAGTAATAATTTTCATTTATTGACAATGTTTTGTTTCAGCGTGTTGTCCACTTACAAGATTTACAAACGATCCTATAAAGGTCGCTGGAAGACACTGGATGCAGGTAGCTCCCAACAGTTACTTATGCTGTTCAGCAGTGGTCGTCTTAGGGCTGAAATGGTGATGATGATGACAATTTTTTTTAATCAACTAGCTGACCCGGCGAACTTCGTACCGCCTTAGCGTAGCTTTGATGCTCTGCTTTATTTTGTATTTTTCAATATTTCTGGGAGATTTTCTTAACATTTTCTTCAGTAAGAACCTTCTATAGAGTATTAGAAAACAAACAAAGAAAGAATCAGCCAAACCGGTCTAGTACAACGGAGTACAACCTGACCAGTCAATCTATTCTGTATAAAGTTTCCGAAATACAGCTATTATACTTACTTGTTACTCTTATTAGGGAAATAACAGGTATTTATTTCCTGGTGTTTGGATCCAACCCTAAGTAAGCTTTATGAATCAGTGGAGTGTAAATTAATGGAAAAAATCCGCGAATGGGCGGATTGGTACAGTCGAGTTTTCTATACCTCCACAGCAGCCGTGTTCATGAATATTACACGCCCCTCATGTAACTGACATTAACGTCAGTATATTTTTTACTTACCGCTTAGTTTTACTTTACTGATTTCTTTTAATGGAAATACCGTTTTGTAGAGCAAATTTAGATTTAAACTAAAGTAGAAAATCATGAAACTATTTAGCGATTTCTACATTACAGATTTACTTCACTTAACAGAGTGAAGTGGCGTTTAAGCATTGCGGAATGTGTACATCCACTAAAGCTTAACCTTGCAAATTATTTGCTGGTGCGTTCCAAGCATACGAAATAGAATTATAGTCATAAAACTAGTCACTCATTTGCTACTTGCAGACAGCCGTTTAGTTTAGGTTAATCGCTTGTATCAATTTAATCGTTACGTAAAACTGTAAAAATGGGATCAGTTTTTGAGATGACTCATTCTCTTAGTTTCTGTCTCATTATTTTTTTAAGTCGCTCCATCGTCTATTAGGTCCGTTCGGTTTTCACGGCGCTGGCGTGGGCTGAGTGAAGTGACTTACTGTGATCAAACATCCTGGGGTTGACTGTGGTGGTGGTGGGCGTGGTGGTGACGTCGTCGTCCTCCTCCTCGGGTTCCGCGGTGGTGGTGGTGGTGGTGGTCCGGCGCCGGCTGCGCTGGCGGGCCGGCTTGCGCGGCGCGGGCGTGGGCTTCGCCGGCGCGGTGCCGCCGCGCGCGGGCTGCGGGGCCACGGACGTGCCGCCCGCGCTCTCCGCCAACACGAGCGCCACCAGTGACACGACCAGCAGCCGCGTCACCAGTGGCGCTGACCGCCACATCGTGCCTGGAGACAAAATTACAGCTTTCAGTCATGTTATTAGATAATCCCGAAACCGGAATATGATGAGAGGGATGAAATCGTACGTAAAATATTATAATAGTGTTTTACTAACGAAGTTTTCTTTTACACAAAAAATCAAGTTGTTTTATAGCTCTGTAGCCCGGGAGCCCCACGCCAGAGTGAGAGTTGGGTACTTATTTATTGCATGGAATAATTGTCCTGCTACTCAATGATAACATTTTCACTGTCGCTGTAGTCCATTAAGCTAAGTAACAGCTTCTGCTAGCCTTGTTCAAGTTAAGTAACAATTAAAACGTTAAGCGGAGAAAAAGACTTTGGTTGGATGGCAACTAATTGACGCGTGGAAGCGTTCAGAGAAGTTGTAGAGTTTTTATTTAGAAACTTTTTTCGCTGTAACTTTACAACAGGTGCTTTAATAATCCAATTAGACGGGGAAAAGCTTCCGCCTTCAATTGAGTACGTAACTAAAGAAAGTCTCCTAAACGATAAATAGCCATGCGCTTGAAACAACTAAAACATTAACAACACTTGATAAGTAGCAAAAGCGCATCATACAACGACACGCTTAGCAAGGGGAAAAATTGCGTCATTTTTTAAGAAGGTAGAGAGACTAAATTCCACCTGCACTTTGTTTTATTAAACCACACAGGGTACATAAACAGACGCTGGCGAGGGACGCGCCCTCGGGCGGGAGAGTATACGTAACCTTATGTTATGTAGCTAATTGTTACCCCGGCCAAAAGAAGCGGGGTCTCACAAGTGCACGCGGTAAGGGTACAGGTACGCTTGTACGCTTGTACGTTTATACATACATGTTCTTATACTAGACATCGCGTTCGTGATTCATTTTAGATTTGTTAAGGTTTGTTGTTTATCCTGCGTGTTACTTAATCTGTTATCTTGGATCCAACATGGATTAAGGGCGATTTTTAAATCGAGCACATTTCCGTAGTCGTAGAAATTACTATAGGTTACCATTGATTCGTATTTTCGTAAGCATTTGTCGCCGGTATTTGTCACTTACCAAACAGTGAATTCAACTTAATGGTGAAATTATATTTATGAATTGTTTTAATGCTTCCGAGCTTTTCGTTGCCGTCATAGATGCTTGTAAAATTAATGTTTCTCGCGCCAAAGGTTGGAGTATATCACGACCAGCCAGCGGGCTTCAACTGGCCAAATGGACTTTTGCTGTAAAGAGGGCCCCCAAACCTAACGGCACTATGCCTATCATAATCTTTCCCCCACTTGGTATGTGTAAAAGCTTTTTTCTGTTTTATTGTATTTGAAGGTTTTAGGTGAAATGTCTCAATTACTTCTTGGGTACGCTACCTCGATCATGCCGGGAGTTGACAGGGGCCGCAGTCGACACGCTCGGACATACTCGGTGACGACATTTCAGCGGAATAGTTGGTAACATTTTTCGGATTGTGACGTTGGTACAACAAGTGGACGACTATTTTTAAAGCATCTATTAGGGTACTTTACTGGTTTTCAGAATGAAAAGGAATAATATTTTCAGTTTATAGATCGCTGCAGCACGCGAGGGTCGACTCGCGCATGGGATAATCTGCCTGTGATTTTTTTATATCTTTAATTAGACAGTGACAGGCATAGTCTATTCTGTGCGCGATTTCACACATGTCTTTGTGCAAAGCCTACAAGATTGAACAAAAATACACAGTTAAAATGTTTTTATTAGGGCGCTGTTTAACATTAGGTACTTCTACATATTGCTTGACTAGATGTTAACAAATCCGCTATCTATCTTATCTATACATATAATAAATTTGTAAATAAAATATTCACAAAACAAATAAAATAGTTCAACATTTATTTTATGGGTAAGGCTCAAACAAATTGTACATAGTTAAGGGCTTTAATAAAAACAAAAGTTAATTGATTCTTTTGTGTTACGACAATTACCCATACATTTTGTATAGGTAATTTTCGTTACACACGTGACGCGATCGTGATTTTGTTTTTATTAACCCTTAATTTAAGTACAATTTTTTTGAGCCTTACCCTTATATCGCGTGTCTACATTATAATTATGTACATTAATCTTAGGTGTTCTAACTTATGTTGATTATTTAATTGAACGACATAGCATCGTTCCTAACACGATTGCGAATTGCCCCCCGGGCAATTAATATGAACTATGAATTCGAATATATGAATACCTATTTGTAATTGTTTACTATATATGGATAGGTACTTTACCTACTTATTTTGTTTTATATCCATGTATGTACTTTAAAACATTGTCGTTTTATCATATTTGTTCATAAATTATTTTAATTTTTGCGGTGAATTTAAATAGGTACAAACTGTTTTAAACACTGTTTTTGACATGCGTGTTTTATAACAACTTGAATTAATCATGTTAATCCCGGAATCAATAATAGAATGTTGAAATCAATTAGTAAAAAGACTATTAATAATAACACGCAAATAACATAATGTAAAACCTGTGTATAAAAAGGATTCTTATTTTCTATCAACTTCTCAAAATATGTGCAAAATGGTCTCTGTGCTTACTCCGAGGAAATTATGCAAATAGTTGAACTTTTATTATTCGTTCGATAGTAAACAAAGAGTCAAATCAAACTTTGCCAAATCAAATTGGTCGGCAAACTTGTAAGTACGAGTTTGAGCGACTTTCATCGGTCTTTCAACTTGTTACAGAATATGCTTTGTTGTGAAGGGTGAGCGTGTGTTGGCCCGGCGACTTAAGTAGCTTGTGGCTTATTAAATTTTATTATATTTTAGTCGATAGTCTAGAAACCTGTCACTGTTTTAAATGTGAAACCAGCGTGAAACGTTCCGTGGGATTCAGCACCACCAACCTTATAAAAGAGATCTCCAAGCGACTGGTTGATACAACTGGAGACCGAAGAGCTGGCAGCTTCCTCGCTCAACGCATCAGCATTGCGATACAGCGAGGAAACGCTGCCAGCGTCTTTGAGGCCACTCCTCGGGGGTGCCCTCTTTTAATTATAGTCTAGCTTTTAAGTTAGTTATATCTATTTTGTCATTAATGTTTTTGTTTTCGTGTAACGTTCTACGCAGTAGGTTTTTAATACGGATATTTGAAGAATATTGTATATTTACAGCGCACACGAGTACACGCGTGAAACTCACTCAATTCACGATTTAAATCGATTACAGCTCGGCATGTATCAGGGTAGTCCGTGCTTTTTCATTTAGGAGCCGTGGCGGCTCTTGCCAAAGGCGCACTGCGCGCCACCAATGTCGAGCTAAACTCGGTTTGAGATGCGCGTTATCAGTATTTTTCATACTGTCGCTTTTTTCCCTCTTTATATAACTCGGGACCTAAAAATTATGCTGAAGCGTCTACGAAGCGTGAAATGGTTCATGCATGACTTTGTCAATGTAGCGTTTCGTTGTGGCTTTGTTTTTAAGCCGCATTCTATTTGTTTTTTATACTTGTTTTGTTTTGTAGATGTAGACATGTGATAAAACTTAATTATTATTGTTCTAGGAGAACATATACCTTCTATAAGAGCAGACTAACTGACAGTCACCGTCTCGGGTATCAGTGTTCAGAACTAAATAGAAATAATATGCCTTCTGGCAAGCGTTGGACGCAGTCTGGCTGTCAGGCGCGACTGCTCGCCCGCACTCCGCGGAATACATTTACTATGCTCCCTCAGGACCAAGACTGAAAGGCTCAGAAGTTCCAATCCACATCGATAATGTTCCCCGGTCCCTCTTTGTTTTATTTAACGCCTATTTGACCGTGCTTTCTGACGGCGCGGTGTCGGGTCTAGAAAAACACCTCCCCATTTCTTCCGTGGATGTCGTAAGAGGCGACTAAGGTAGGTTGGCATGTTCATGTCACTATAGGACATCTTAACTTAAAACCTAAAGATACACTAGAAGTAGCTACCGAACGTGATATAGTCAGGGTATGTCTATGTAGTGTTTCTTGTGCTCTGCCCACCCCGTTTGGGAATATAGGCGTGATGTTTGTGTGTATGTGTGTGTGTGTATTTTACCAAGCAGAAACATCAATTTGAAATCATAAAGTAGTACGTAAAGACCCTTTAAGAACCATGAAGCGTAATGCAACACGATATCCACATTCGAATACATTACGTAGAGATTGAGACATCGTACTGTTAACGAATTGTGAATAAATTCACAACCAGCTGGCTTAGCATATTATTATATTGGCTGAGTCGAGTTGCGCGCAATATGGACTATCCTTGTCACTGTCTGACTAGATAGGTCAGACAATGACAGGTAGTGTCTTTAGTACTCGAGTAGAATGGCGCATATTTCCGTGCTTAAGCCTATTAGGTGTGAGATTAAAAGAAGTTTACCAACATTGTCAACAGATGATACGTTGTCCGCTCTAATATCCAAAATCAACATTACCTAATTATAAAGAACTCAAGAAATTTTATTCTTAAAAAATCTGCAACCATTTTTTCAGCGCTAACGGATATTTTTAAAGTTTCTGTCTATTCATGGAAAACAAAGAAGCTTTTCTGCGACGGGCATTTTACAATGCCAAAAGATAGAAAACTTTTTCTGTGCTGGTTTTGCGGTACTTGATAGTCCGTTCTACGGGTTTAATTCTAAAATTTTCTTTGCTTCAGTAAGTACGAACTGTAATCCGTCTATTTACTTATTTAGTCTTCTTAAACGAGTTATTTTTCTAAAAACTAGGCAAATACATACCTAATCTTCAATTATGGAAGATCAACCTGCAGTGCAAGTAAATAAACGTATGTACCTACTTATATTTAATTTCTTACTAAAGCTATTTTATACTAAAGGAATAACTGAGTAGGCAAAGCTATTAAACAGCAAAAAACTCATTTACTTTAAATTGGTTACATCATCGACCCAAAAGTTTCCAGGACAATTATTTTCCCCGGTGAAAACGAATCTTGAGCAAGCTTTTGTGTCGTTACCGATCAGATTCCGTTTAAAAGATCAATGTTTGAGCAACTTTAATTAAATTCATTTCGCTATTGAATAAACTTAGTTTGAGCTCCTTGAACGTTTTGTAACGGAAGCACCGGCGAGCAATAATAACTTTGACAGTTATAACCTCCACGTTGCTAACTTTGACAGCGCGAGTTTGTGGCAAACGAAACTTTGACGTGACAGTTATAGTCCGCCGGATGGTAAATCATTCATCACGGATGCATAATAAACGAACTCGATACGTATCGCAAACGGATGTAGAGATCGTAGCTATACTTAATAAATTTTTAATAAAATTCATTTGATTGAAATCCTTTATAATATCAGCTCAATGTATCAATGTATCACATATGACGTCACAAGCTATGCTCTAGGAAAAATAAGCTATTGTGGAAAATCACTGACACGCTTCTGATATAAAATGAAGAACATAAGTAGTTAGCGCAACTTTATAAAGAATGTGTAGCGCAAAGAGAGCAATAACGCTCGCGTACGTCCACGAGCCACATATAGGTTTAAACTCAACTTAAGTATCTCTAGAAATCTCCTTTAAGATTAGACCGAGGGCTCTATTGTACCGGTCCTCGCTTGATCGAGCACCAGCGCGCAGGTGGTCGATAAATGAACTTTCTAGAAGGGAATTGATTTCATTCACTGTAGAAAAAATCGACAGCGCTTTCTTCACCTTATTTCATCATGACGTGGGCAGGCTCGCCCAAGGAGACTTCTGATTGACGACTTTGCTTTGCTGTTGGCCGAGCCGGTGAGCCGCTGCCAAAACGACGACTATTTACTTTTCATTCAAAGTAAGTAATTTTACTTTTTCGACCATGTTCGGAAACGCTAACAGTAGTTGATATTCTAAGGCGCAATTGGAAGGTTGGTATATAAAAAAGTAAGTACTCCTCCTACCTATTACTCCTTACTTGCTTTGAAAGTTTCAACTATTTAATGCTTTATTATGATTGGAAAAATATAATGAATTGAATTCAGACAAGTTCTTATTTATCTACGCAAGCTTAAATCCATCACGGCAGACAGGTCAAAAAGTCCAAGATGGGGTGTTATAATCGTCAAAGGTATAATTTCGACTAATTTAGAAGAGATGAACTCAAAATATGATATTAAGTAGGTAGGTATTTTTTAAACTTAAAAAGTAACGTTTTTTTTAATAAAAGCAATTACTTAATTTTTGGTGACATTTGTACTTTTTTTTCTCACTTTATTAGAGAAAACTTGAATGTTATATTATGGATGACTTGTATTTTTGACAGCCTCGAGATTTTCGGCCACCAATTCGCTACTTTCCGACCGGTAACGAACTATTAATAAAATCTCTCAGCTTAATACAATATTTGAAATAAATTGGAAACTTTTTAATTAAGTCTAATAAAAGGCACATTGACCGAGGCACACCGTTACGCTCTGTGCTCAAAAAGTTTTTGCTACCACGCCAGAATACCCCTTTACCCGATTTATGACGTCGCCGTGCATTTGAATAAGTTTACCATAAAAATAGGCGTTCTGCGGCCAGAAACTTTGGCAATAAAATGCAAATGGTGACGTTCAGATGCGGCTGTGCGGCGAGCCCGACCTAGGGCTGCGGGCGTCGGGGCGCCGCGTTATTTATCGGGCCTAAGGGTTTACACGTTGCGCTTCAAAGACGCACTTCCTGCGGCACGGTAACTTTGGTAAAATGTTTCCGTCAAGGAAACTACGCTATAGTTTTAGTAACTGTTTTACCTACCTTAGTACGAGTTTGCGAACAATGCCGTTATGTATACTAGAGCACATCACACTTCACACTGATATTATAAATAAAGTTTCAGAGTGTGTAGGTGTTTGTTACATCTTCACGCCTAAATAGCTGGACCAATTTTAATCAAATATGGTATAGAGGAAGCTGACATCATGGATTAACATTATTATGCTACTGTTTATCCCGAAAAAAGCATAGACTCCATGGGTATGCGATAAATCGGACGGAGTCGCGGGAAACAGCTAGCAATATATAAAGCACCGATACAAAACCTAATAATTAAAAAAGTCAGTTGTAAGTTGTATGCCCAAAACTTAAAAAAATAAATTCAGAAAAATTTAAAGAGCAAGAATAAAATTGAAACTAATCTGAATTCAATATTTATACCAAATCGTATACATAAAATTGCACATCAAACCTAAAAAAATGTAAGGGACGAAGTAGAATGTTTAAAGCAAAATTGAATTCCTTCCCGCGGTTAAACGTTTGGCGATAAGTGCGGGTAAACATGTGCAAGCATTTCCAAGCGTACTTAGGCAATCTCCTCTGTAGTGTAGGTTTAGGATCCAGCACGGTTCGTTACTCCAGCCGAATCGTCAACATGATTTCGTCTGAGGTCGAAAGGGGAATATTTAAATTTATTTTTATGCCATAGCTGGCTTTGCTAGTAATTTATAAACGCATGTTTTCATTCTTACGGTCATGCACCCTCACCTCTTACGGTCATAAGATCATTTTGTTAGTCTATCTGTTCGTCACGATCCTTTTTCTAAAAAACGCGGGAGATGTAACATTGAAATATTGAAGTCTGCAGCCTTTGAAGCTGTGCAAAATCAAATATATTACTTAAGTAGTCAATGTGATCAAAAGATAATAAATAATATGACCGTTTATGTAGTTCATTTACATTTACAAACTTCTTTTTCCAGTTGGTGTCCTATGTCGATATGTGGGGATGACGAACAAGTAAAGTATCGGAGTAAGTAGGTAAGTCCGATTTTCACTTGGCTGATTTCTTGTAATGCTGTTACTATCAATATGCCGCATGTTACGTTAAAGATATTCACTTTTGATTCTTTACTCATGTGAGCTTTCAAAGATTAGTAACACAAAGTGACATACTATAACGGCTATGTTATTGTCATACCGCTCTGTATTCTCGGCTTGCAACACCTAAACGTCATTTTGCCAGTTCAATGAACTCGGACACGATTAGTCTATTGAGACAACTAGAATGGACTGGGCTTCGACTCCTACGTCATTGTCAACAGTGGCACGATCATCTTGCAGTTGATTAAGCCACTAATACTGAAGCGGGTGGATGCACGGGAAATTGGAATTGATCACAGGTAATGCCTCTGCGATCGTGATGACTCTCATGAGTGTAGTTAAGGACTACCTTGGACTACCACAGGCAAATGGACTTGCTGAATGGAGAGTAAAGCATGAATGCCCAGTCGATTAGTAGATGCAAAACAAAATACCAAATTTAGAAATTATGTAAAGAGGAGGATAATGATTTTCTTAGAAATGAGGGTAGAACACATGTTCTGATATCGACATCGTTTATTAAAAAAAAATATAAATATATACATCTGATTTGTATTCCCAAAATGGGGCAGGTAGAGCACACAAAACGATACACAGTCAAAAATCAGGACTATTTTAGGCTTCGTGGCTACTTTTAGCGTAATTTTATGTGAAACATTTATGAAAGAGGTATAATAATGATAGGTCGCATAACATGTCGCTAAAAGCACACCTTACCCTATTTCCCTAGTACTTAGTCTCATACGACATCCCTGGAAAAAATGGGAATGGAAATGTTATTCTAAGCCTGACACTAAACGAGCTACAAACAAAATACAATCTTGCCAAAATTGCTGATGATGACAACATCATTTAATCTTCTGTAATTACATTCGCCCAGTGAATAAAAGTTTGGCTCGCACACAAAACGGCAACAACAATCTGTTATCACTTATCAGCACCAATAAGCACGGCGGAGGTATTTCCGATATCGACGAGTGAACATGATTGATAACCAACAACAGCATCATCTGATGGATCTCGCTGTCTATCCGGAGTGACGGGAGGGACGTGCGTGAGACGTATTCCTGAAATTGAATACCATAAAGGCCTGTACAGGCATGTGTGTACACATGATGTTCCACCAGACTTCACAAAAACTCAAAAAGAGCAAGATGAAGAGTATCCGTGGGACTGAAGCATGCTTGCGCAACGTGCTAGAGCATTTTAGTGCCTTCAACGAGTGTTTAACAGAGACTGAGTAGAAATTTTCGTTAGAAAATTATATTTTATGCTTCAGAGGTCCTTAGGTACCTTTGTACAACAGGTCGATTAATAGACTGTCTCGATATATATAAATCTGTATAAGTTCTACCCTAATTCCCTACCTATGTCTTTCTGGTTTCTTAAAACGAACTAAAAGAAGCGGTGAAAGAAAAGCAAGCCATGTGGTGTCGGGCTTAGAATATCACATCTCCATTTTTCCATGGGCGTCATAAGAGGCGTTTAAGGTTTAGGTATGCTTTAAGCCACCATTCGTCTTTCATGTGTTTACTGTATTTCTAAACTTGTGATAGAAGTGTCTACAAAACACCTTACGAATGAGTTAAAAAATAATCTTTTATGTGATGTGACTACCCCTTTTATAGGAACATTGGTCTGCTTTTTATGTATGTATGTAACAAAAGGAAGAACAACGTTGTGAAGTATGGAGCTGTTCATCTTTGCGTTGTGATCTTTTTTAATTATTTACTTTTAATATCTTTATTTTCTTACCTTTTCTGTTTAATTATTCTAACATGTTAATATCAAATTTGGGATTACCTACTCCGCTTCATTAAGCTGTGCTGTATCGTTTAAGGATAATGGTGCATTTAACGTCAAAGCGTATTATTGGTAGCGAGGCTAGTTGCGGCCGCTCTCGTGAGATTACCATGCATTATCATATACAAGTAGCGACGGATGTAGGCTACAGAGAATAGAGAATTATTTATATTGTATGCGTTTATCGGAAGTAAACACCGGAAGAGTTCATGAGGGGATGACGAGTGTTTACGCGCACATTTGTATGGTACGTGGTGCTTATATCAGACTTATCTTCAATACCTGATACTCCATTAAATATACGTACCATTATAATTTCTACTAAGGTATCGGCGTGTTTTCTGCCTAGTAAGATTTTGTGGTAAATCTCGTTGTTAGGATTTAAAGAGACGGAGCAAATGCGTTGAAATGGTAAGCTCCAAAATGAAATTACGGCGAAATATAGCGGTGTTGGCAGATGTAATGCTCTTTGTTCAAGACTTTTGGAATGAATTCGTGATCTCACGAACACATCTTTAGGCGCCCAAAAATAATTAACTACATGTGCTGTGCAGTATTCTGACAAACTAGCTTTTGCCCATGACTTTGTATGCGGAGAATAAAATAATACAAATGTCTGCTGGTTTTTAATGGAAAGGTGATGTCGCTGAGGTCCCGCGAGAAATACACTTTTAAATCAAAGTGGAGCTATCTTTTAAATTGGTCCCAAAGTTAAGTTCATAAAAATAGTCCCAAAAATGCCTTAAAGGAATTAGAGATTGTGTAGTTTTTAAGATGAGATGAGAAATTATCCTCTACAAATAAAGAAAAAGTCAAAATTTAAATACTTGCCTTTTCCCCGGGCATAGTTAGATTTTTTTAATGAATAGTTTAGTCTGTCTGATAGCCAACCACGATACTGTTTTAGATTGAAGTAAGTAAACACGTTGTTATGTTGTAATACACTATGCTTATTTAATAAAACCTATTATACTTTAAAACTATCTATATTTTTCAGCAGAAGCTCGACATCACTGCCGCAGCACCCTTGCATCCGCCTGCATCCCGGTAGCAAATTGAATTAAAAAGGCCACTTAAATTAAGTTGAGCTACAGCATTAATTCAATAATGTGTCAATTTTCTGAATTACCGTACGTTCGCTTCTTTCTGGTCATTTTGAAATTGTAAAAATAAAGATGAAAGACAATGATTCAGTATTTTAATAATTGTTGCTCCGAAGGACAGTTAAATATTGTTTCATCCACATTTTTAGTTTTCCTTTTAATGCATTTTTTGTATGGTTATACAGTGTCGATAACTATCTTCAAAATTTGTTCAAGTTTCGTGTGAGGCAGATAATACCTACTATGTCTATAATTTTCATACCCAACAGATAAACATGCAGGCCTGCTACCAGTACTATTGATTCTACCAGACTTAAGAATGACACAATTTCCCTTCCTTAAAAAAGCAAATGTATTGAACGAGCTGTTAAATAAAAAAGTCTGCATATTTCTAAATCTTTTACGGAGTCCTTTCGAACTATTACAAAGAGAAATACATTTCCTAACAGGCAGGTGGCTGTATTCATTCTGATCAATGCGTCCCCCGGGCCCCAAAAAATGTTTCAAAGTACGAAGGCTCTACGGGGCGCGTAATTAAATAAAGGGGAACATCAAAAGTGTGTTTTACCATTACAGTAAATGATTATTGAGATATTAGAATGATAAACCCTGTGGGCCTCTTGGAATTCTAGTCTCCGCTCCGTGCTAATCTCGGATTGAAAGAGGATAAGCTGGAAATGTTACTTACAGTTTTGTTAGGACTTTATATAAGTTCACTCGGAATGATTCTGTCGTTTTAAGAATATTATTATTGTAAATCTTCTACACGTTTATATAAACGTATGTATATAAATCTAGACGTAAGAGTACCTACGTAAAAGGTCGCCTAAAAAATGTCCGCAATCAGAAACAGCTTTTTGCTGTTCAAAATATGTACAGGGTAGCCTTTTTACAATATATATTTCAACGTTAGCGGTTTGAAACTTTCTCGTGGTCTTTACTGAGGTACCGAGAGCGGCCCGACCCTCTATGTAATTAAGGCCCCGCAGCGTCAACTTTACTGTGATGTGGGTTTAAAACCGTAAACACGGAGTCCCTATACCTGTCCAAACATCTTGCTCACACTTTAACTAGTGGTATAACAAAACCTCTACGGCTTCACTGCAAAACTTCTATTGCAAATTGGTACAAAACTTTAGAACCAAAGCGGACCACTAGAGTGCAGAAAAGCATTATCAAGAAATTTAATTAATTTGAAGGCTTTCGCTATGGTTTACCTGATATGAGTTTTGACCTTACGGGGTTTCCAACTATTTGATTGCCTCCGTCTGTAGGATCGGAACAATCCGGTACCTAAGGCTTTTGTTTTATGTTTTTATATGAGGCTTAGGTACTTTACGACTTTTATGTAACTTTAGTTACGTGATCTACTTAATTGGTCTTTCCTAAAAAAAACAAGTGCGTCGAACAAGTGTTTTGCATCCAAAACATAGATTCATACACTCTGAAGAAGTCCAAATAACATACCATATCATATGTAAATAGTCCAGCTTTATGTAAAACTACATAGAACTGAAAATAACCCAAAAAATACTACACAGGAAAGCCAAAAAATATGTGTAGAAATTTTCGACACTTTTGGCTTCATCTAAATCTTTGCTATGACTGTACGTTGTCAGATTAAAGCTTAACACTTTTCCAAGTTACGACTAGACCCTAAGAGTCTGAATGTCAGAAGTCTGCCTGTCACATTACAGTACGTCAATTTGCCGTCGAATCCTCAAGAATTATCCTCGAAATCGGGGAGAAATTTTAGAGCCAGCTCAACCAATGCGCGGGAAATGGTAACCTAATTTTGTTGTACGCCGTCGGAATGGCATCCACGCCGACGTGTGACGTTCGCGAAGCCATTAGATTCGATCGGAAATAGAAAATTTGTTGTTATTGCAACCAACAATCTGCGCGGAGATCATTCCGTAATTTAATACACGTTACACGTCGGTCGTGGCCCGATCGAGAATTCGCAACCCTACGCTTTAGACAAAAGCAGTTAAGGAAATTCTCATTCTCTACGAGTAGGGAAGTTTTACTTTGATATGGGAACTTTATTCGAATAATGAAGTAAGAGAAGAGGAAGTATTTCCAAAAACATAACGTTTATTTTTGGTTACGCATTAAGTATTCACAAATATCAAATCTCCCCTATGATATCAGAGTGAAATACATCTACAAACGTCTGCCTGCTTCACGCTTGAAATTCCGTAACAGTAGCATTATTTTCATCTCACTGAACACGAAAGATTGACACAGTGTTTAAAAAACCCCTCTCGATGTTTAACGCTTTGAAAAGCGATGTAGCGCGAATGTTAACAGCCGGAGGCTGCACTGCGTCCCTCTAGGAAAAGGATTTCATGGTTGCCTGGCTTACGTCTTGAGTACCATCAGAAAAAGTTTATTGTTTTGACTGTGCGCTTATCTGTAAAAAGTATCGTCAAAATAATATTTAAGAGCCTTGTTTTAGCAATTATAACATCTTTTAGGTATTTGCTGATTAATGCATCTGGAGGATACTTGTATATTAAAATACTTAATTAATATCTAAAACTAACTCATTTCGATGACGTAGTCACATGGTACTATAAACACACTGAAGGCTTTTTAGCAATAGTAGAAAAGTGCTTTATTGTACAAAAATGAACAGGCACAAAGCAAAAGCAAGGCAAAGGACGAATGCACAGTTAAATATAACAAAATGTTGAATGAAAAAACCTATGTATGATTAAAAGTTGAATTTAGCTACCTAGTACAAAATGCTTTTGACTGCTACTTGAGTCTACCACATATTCGGAAAATACCCTGCGCTAACAAGCTGCGGCGGGAACCCGGAGAGTTGTTTACGCGCAGACATAATAAACCTTAGTTTTCACTTCGTTTACGATAAGTAAGTTCTTATTTATGCCACAGACAGTGTGATTAAGACAGGTTTGGAGGGTTTGAGCGCAGGCATTCGCTTACAGGCGAGTGGGGAGCTTCGTTATTTTCCTCGGGCTTCGCCATTTTTGTCGAGCGGCGCGCCGGCCCGGCAGGACGGGAGAGGTACACGGCTTTTTACTTACGTGATATTACTCGGTGCAGGTGTTTCGGCATGCTAATGCAGTACACATTCGAAGGCGGGTTGTTCGCAAATAATAACACTCGGTTCTCATTGGGAAGGCGATACGTCTACCTTAATAGGAAACTTGAGAGGTGGTATGTACTTTAGGCGGTACTTCTTGTATGATATGGAATTTATGGTAATATTGATTCATAATAATGGGCAAATTTCCCTAAGTACATTTTATTTGCAAGAATTCATCGACTTACAACTTCGATGAAATATAAAAAAGCCAAATGTCTGATAATATTAAAATCAGTATCTAACAAATATTGCTCCATAAAGTAGCGGATGAGACTAAAAGGAACACACATAGGACTCCTCCTGGAAATAAAAACATGCACCACGAGCATTGTGTTTAACCTACCTATTAGCAAGAGTTTAAAATGCAAAACTATTTAATGTCCGTGCTTCTGGCTGAAGTTGCTAAACGTGGCACTAGATATTTGAATTCATGGGCTTTCCCTACCCTTATTGGGAATACAGGCGTGAAAATATGTATGTATGTATGTTCTGGCTAAGTTTTTCTGTTCATCGTGGTGACGCTGCCAGCCTTCTGGGCACAAGAAGCAGTGACGACCATTTGCTTTTTTTTCTTACATCGCCGTTAAACTTGTGGGTACATACAACAAGGAACCAAAGGGCAGGCCCCTGCTTTGCCTAGAGGATTGGCATTACCATTCAGTGTGGTAATGCTTCCAGTCTTTAGGGCACTCTTCGAAACAGCGTCCTTATTTACATTACGCTAAATACAATCTTTTTCCCGTATTATTATTACAATTGATACCTACACACAATGTGGTATAATTGAAAGTAATTTGATACATAAGAAAAATTAAATCGATCGGGGTGCTCGATATTCAGTAAATGTTTATACATGTAAGTTAATATGCAGTGATAGAGAAATTTGAAATGGAAAACTATGCAAAATTTCACTCTTAAATGTATAACAACATACAGGTTAAAATCAAATTGATGATACATAATTTTAAACAAAAAAAAACCGACTTCAATTCTATACTAATATAATAAAGCTGAAGAGTTTGTTTGTTTGTTTGAACGC
>BHDV01000479.1:69269-110562 GCA_005406045.1 Adoxophyes honmai
GGAATCGTCGCGCATTCTCCACGGAGCGGGTCGCTGCGCTACGCCGCGCTGCGCTGCTCTTTTGGTGGGAATTGACCCTAAGAAGGAATGAAATCGCGACCTTAATGCATAGACAACTTAAAGGTAATAGGACTAATTGAAACAAATGAATTAGTACATTCTTTTGTCCAGCAATAACTGAGTAAGCATCACTTATTTTGTATCACTATTTTGATTTCATCGTGTATATTTATCAAATCAAATAAGGCCCTAACTAAAGCCGTGGTTAATTCTTAAGCGGTGCGCGAACCGTGTGTTGGTTAGGTCAGATACATTTTGTAGTAACGCAACAAGCGAGCTCGTGATGGCAAGCGGCACTAGCGGCGCGCCTCTAATAAATGTGGGATCAGAACTGTCGCGCGGCGTTGCGACACGGGCACGACACGACACGACTTTATGTTACTCAACTGTGGTTGCACATTTTGCTTCAAATGTTTCTATTCTGAATTGGACCTGGCATCAATTGAATTCTCGGTGAATGGTTTAACGGCTCGTGATCTATTGCAATTGGCTTCGTATTTTTATAATAACGTTGTGATCATTGTTACTAACCGTAGAAATAAGTTTAATTAGACATTTTTGTACTATACTAACACATTCTATGGATGTTTATCTGTTACAAATATTTTGAATTTGGATTAGGGTTTGCCATCTGTAAAAAAATGACACAGCGACCCGTCTTTATGAAATGCTGTAATTTTGCCTTCTGATCAGAGCAACCGATTTGGAAGAAAGTTTCATTATAATTATAATATGCGTGTATTGCATGCCTAATAGTTATTGAATTCAGCGCGTCTTAAAGAGGCCTCCCGTGACCAACGGGCTGGTCAATATTACGCCCGGCGAATAAGCATCGCCACCAAACGTGTCAAAGCAGCCCTTTTGAGTAGGTACACTACCCATGGACGCCGGCTTGAGACAGCTTTTTGTTTTTAGTTTCCTTTAGTTTTAAATTTAGTTGGTTTAATTTAGTATTTACTAAGTATTTTTTAAATTTACCTGCTGTAATCCAACTTGGTTTTTGTTTTAAATAGTCCGGTAGTCAAATGTCACAAATCACGACACTGTCCTTACTAGAAGTGTATACAGCCTGGAAGTGTGACGCCAAAATGACCACAAACGAGTGTCGCTCAAGGTACAAAATGATGCCAACTAAAGTCTACGTCGTCGTCGCTATGTAAAATTCCTTTGCAATGTCCGCAGAGAGTGATACAGCATTTATTGCCCCGGCAGGGTTTAAACTGTGCATTTTGTCACTTCACATTTTGGAGTGGAATAGTTGTGCTTTATTTGTTAGTTTCTGGATTTTGCGCCGTAACAGAAGTGCCCTAAAGCAGATAGTCATATTGAAAAACAGAGCTCGATCGACTTTAAAGTCAGTACTATTTACACTGTTTTGTATACACTACGAATAAATAATAAGTAATAACTTAATAACTAAAAGACTAAGTACTGAAATTTTGCTAAGTAGGTTTTTGTTACCCATCCCCTTTTCATATTTGGTCGGTCCATAAAATTTACCAACATATCAATACTATCTGTTTTTTTGTTCTCGTCTGTATTGACTACGTTTATAGTTTATGTTTTAAATAAGAAAAAAATACTGTTAATCAAAATCACGCAACTAGCGGCCGGTCCCCGTATTCAATCTATCGATGGTTCAGTTTGCGAAAGATAGGAAAATGACAAATAATGTAAGGCGTTATGCAATCTTCCTATTTATCTAGTAAGCTAAGTCGTTGACAGTTTGAATATTGTGAGATGCCGTAAAAGTACCGACTTTTGACTGCATTGTCGCTGTAACAGTTCTTGGCCAACAATGACGAAAAGAAGAAAAAAAAGAAATGAAGAAGAATAATCATATTTACATTCAAGCGTTTCGGCAATGCAAAATGACAAGAAAACCGCAACGCTTAAAGGTCACGGGCCTCCCCTTAAACTTGGCAAAGTATCGCGTATTATTATTCATAACAGTTAAGTTTATATTTTCTTGCAACGTTTCAGAAGTTGTAACGAGAAGATCCGCCGAGAGGCGGCCCGGCTTATAGGTTAATCATACAATATGACACCGCTGAACTGCGCTGCAGTTCAACTTCGGGCTCAGCACTAACTAGCAATCTGCATATTAATCAACAACAGCACTAGGCTGTCGCCCTCACTCAAGTCCGTCATTCCTAAGACGGACTCAAAATTTAAGTTAGATTAACGTCTTTCGCGACTTCTAAGTATATCAATAAAAACGAGTCGGTTAGGTGTTTCAGATACAATACAAATGTAAACTCGGAGTAACAGTGGTGCACCAGAGAGCGTATCTGCTCAGTATATGCACCGAAAGCAAGGGAGTGTCACCCCGCAGTTTAGGCTGGCTCTGCCAGCGAGACTGCGTGAAATGTCTACGGCTCTACGGCAAACAAGTAACGGTGGAAAGAGACAGCGATATTTTTTACGCCTAAACATGTCATGTTCGAGAGTAGACCTTATTCTGTGCCGAAAGCTCCCGTAGTACGACTACATGATAATTCGGGATCCTCGTCCGCACAAGCTACACAGCATCAAATGTCAGCGCCATCAATATGATGAGCCTCATCAAGGAAACGCGTGCCAAAAACCCTTTTGTCGTATTCATTAATTCATTTAATTATCTAAACGCATAATGAAGCTTTGTTTCAGCGACACGGCGGCTGCCATTGTGTTGTGACAGGAGGAATAGCACGGCCGACTTGGCTGAGAAGTTGCTCTTTACTCGTTTATAAATGCAAATTGTACCAACATTTATTAGTCGATGGTAGCAACAAACTAATTTAGGTAAATAATATGTCATGCTCAACTGTTTAATGAAGCTTCTTTGTCTTCCGTTCGTGCAACCTCAAAAATACACTCGGCAACAAATACATACCTAAGAGGTGTTTTACTTTACAGTGAGTCCGCCCACGGTCGTGATGCTCGGAGTCAAATAGTTGGCAGAGACTCGGTAATTTCAAGCGATAACCATTTGGGTATATTTAAGAAATATGTCACTCAGTAACACTAACGTTGGAGTATGAGACTCTTTGAAAGCGTATTGCTCGAAAAAAAAAGACGATTAATAGTCAAAATAACGGCATAGTATATCAGTGGGCGAATGAAATTAGCTTTATTTAATCTGGTGTATTGTGAAAGAGAAGTGAATGATTCCACTTGACGCGTGGATCGTGTCTTATTGAATTATAGGTCGGAACGCGTGACTCGGCGCTCCCGGGGCGCGAGGTGTTTGCTTGGTTCCCGTACGCGTGCCCTTTAATCGATTCAAGAGTCATTTCTCGCCGTGGTTTTGCCTTCCTGGTGACCGTGTGTAGTGCTTATTTGATATACGCTACTGACTTTAAAAATACACGGAAGGAAAAAACATTAATTAAGGTAATAAAATGGGAAGAAAATGAATGAATTATCTAAAGAAATTTAATTTCACGATGGCCCTCCACCTATTCAGCGATGAGATACAATAAGTGAAAGGGTTTCTTTTCAGGCACCTCGGCTCTAAAAAATTGAGGTAATGGGACGTGAATAACAATTCGGCCCCCGGGGTGGGGAGGGGACGCAAGGTGGGCAGCTCGAGAGGGGAATAGATTGATAGTACCCGTTTGTAGCATCTGTCGTTTAAGAAAGCATCGATTATAGTATACTCCTCCTGTTTTTTATTTGCCTCGAGTCATAAAGCTCTCGTGGATACTATTAATCCCGTAATATAAACAAATGTTAAACGTTTGCTGATGTTTTCGCCTCGGGGACGCAGCGGATGAGAAATGATTCGGTCCGGTTATTGGGATCCATTTCATGCTTTTGTCATTTTGTGAGAAGGATGTCTATACTTAGTAGGCACTTATGAAGTTTATTGACTTCCGATTTTCGATTACGTGAAGAGCTTTAATATATATTTATTGTGTCAGTTTTACATATCTAATAGGTACCTCCAAATTTTGTTGTATACAGTTGTAAGATTCATTTAAAATAAATTGAATGTCTTTGCCTAACCTTAAAGCTTGCCAATTAATTTAACGAATCGTTTGACTAGTTGTTAAGTAATTAAAATAAGTCTTAGGTTTAGAGGCGATGGTTACTAAAGCAAAGTGTACTGTTTAAATTAGACATCGCTAAGTAAATATTTGACTGAAACACTGAAACTCGACTGAGATATACACTGAGCTAGAAAATCAAATATTCTTTAATACTTAATTCGAGGACGACTGCTTTTGGGAACAATACAATTGTTATTTATGTATCATTCTATCTATTCATGTAATTTGGTATCACCCAGTTTATTGTAGACTTGAGTATTTTAACATTATATGTAACTACATAAGTATATTTGTAAAGAAACGGCCAAATGCATCTCAAATTTGCGCAGTCCCTTCCCGGTTTCAGAAAATATCTTCTCAACTAAAAACATATTTTTTAATGACATTACCACTTTGAGAAGGTCTCTCATCTATACAGTCGCTCATATCAAGGAGGGTTCAACCAACTGGCATGATCATAATTCTGACAGTACGCTATCCGGCGGGATTAGTGAACTTCACGCAGACGCTGTCACGGGCAACAGCTAGTTTCAACTAAACTTGCTCTTTTATGCACCACAGAACGCCGATAATAGTGTTTAGTAGTTACGGAGAAAGAAGGTAGGTTGGCTGTAACAATAATAAATAGCTTTGTTTGCTACACCGCCGAGGGTAATGGTAAAATATAGCCAATTTGTTAACACCCCTTATATCTATTATATTGGGATGCAGCACAAAACAATGCTACCTACCTAATTACTTTTTTTATTTCATTTTATCGTTAGGTTTTAGACGTACATTTAAGGCTAATCAAATTTTGTGACCCCATGTGCAGCCAAACCAATTGATACCCACCGCAAAACGTTGCAGTGTAACGTGACTATGACGTGTAATAGGTCTATGGTTAAATCAATTGGCTCGATAGTACCTGCATAAGGTAGCTATTATATGTATTGTAACAATGATAAAGATCTATGTTTCGTTTTTAAATAATACATGTCGGATGAGTCTCGAATCTCGATGGAAAATACTTTATTTAGTAACTTGAATAATTCATAATGCATAGTACTTAAGTTGTTATGCATATACAAACAAGAAAAACAATCATGTTTAATATAGTGCAAAACTAACAAAAATTACTTGGAAACACGTCTAGTTACTTAAACATCCATAGGTATCATGATTTACCTTCTATACGTTCATGTGATGCGAATTTAGATTACATTATAAAATCGACATCGATGGCATACCTAATCGAAATTCGAACATCTTAAAAGCTGATGTTTTTTCGTCTTATACCATACTAGCTTTCCGCCCGCGGCTCCGCCCGCATGGAACTCGGTTATATTGCGGTATAAAGCACAACTATAAGAAAACTTCTCGTTTCAAACGACACACGGCGCCAACGATCTATCATCTATCGATCGGTTATCGATTGATATCGATCTATTAAGCAAACTATATTTTTGTTTTCCCTCGGGAACATCAATTTTTTCCGGGATAAAAGTAGCCTATGTCACTCTCCGTGCCCTACACTATCTCTACCTAAAAAATCACGTCAATCCATCGCTCCGTTTAGCCGTGAAAGACGGACAAACAAACAAACAAACAAACAAACACACTTTCACATTTATATATTGGTACGGATTATAATTATGTAGTAGTTCAGATAAATAAGAATTTTGATGTCGCAATATTGTCATTTTTGGTATTATGTAAACACCGTTATCATTTAAATCTCCTTAACTCAGTAGCACAGATAAAATAAAATACATATATTGTAAAAAAAACATCGTACGTTTTGTTGCTAGTTGCGAATGTTCGCACGGCTTAAGCCGCGGCCGCGCGGGCCTTTGCTAGTAAATAAGGATCATGGGATTATTGGAAACGGCGTATTCACTCCGCAAAGACGCAGGATTTACAGCGCGCCGCGAAATTGTTAAATATTATATGCCTTTGCTCATTTTGTTGCGCGCGATAAAATCAGGGGGACTCAGAGACATGTTAGAACCTATTTAATACTCAAGTAGAGCACGGGCGAATTTATAAACAAACAACGGGTTTACAAAACATTAAGGGACAGCTCAGTAGTTCCTGTCTATCCAGTTACCAAATTCTGTTAAGGACATTTATTATTCAACAAACTTAAATTGTAATTTCGTGACATATATTATTCTCTTGTCGTTTAGTAGCTGCGCAGAGTGGGGTTTAAAGCTACTATCAATATTTAAATAACCACCTAAAGTCAAATCCATGATCAGGTTTACATTCTACTTATAAAATAATGTAATTCATAGGACCACATAGAATAATAGTGGAATATCTTTAGCTCCCCAAAGTAGGCACGAGTAGGTATATAAACTACAGCTACGTTCTACTCTCAACACACGGTAATGCCGAAAGCCTGAGGGACAACACATTAAGCCTCACCAGATTACGTGTGACGCACCAATGCATGTTTCACGTGGCTTCAGGATTAGACCGCTTGAATACCAACCTGTGAAAATTATAGGAAAAAAATACACCTCGCAAATCAAATCTCTCATTTTTTTTTTAATTAAAATAATTATAACATTTTCAAAATGATTCAAAGCTATGTAGTCGCTGAAAATGCTATCAAGTAGCTATCAAATCAAGATGTAAAACAAAATGGAAGAACATTGCATTTGTTCAGTACGTGTTCGGAAAATATTCAAACAGATTCTTCGTCAGGCAATATTGAAGTTGCCTGTTGTTGTAAACCGTTGCATAGTCGGAACAATAAAGTTTGCGATCGGTGCAGTCTAATAAAGCAAGTTATTCCCGCGCGTTGGCACGCCAGCCGTGACACCTTTATGCTTGCACAAAAGGTAGTCACTAACCGGGATTGTTGAGCCACTTGCTACTGTTCGCAATTTAGACGTGTAATCAATGACCGATGTGACGGACTAGAAGTCAGCTATTGGATTAGTATTACACGACCAAGTTACAAACATAGGTATGTGGCTCAACAATCCCTGTTCGCGACGGTACATCTCTCGATCCCACATTATGGAACGTAGGCACATTTCTTCTATATTGCGACTGTACTTGGATTGTTTGATTTCTTTCTTCGTGTTGGAACTTCGACAAAAATATGGTAAGTTGATTTGCCTGGTTATGCGTGTCTAGTATAATTACAGTCTCGAAATTGGCTACTAAAAATCACAATATAGTGCAAATGTTGTTTTACAATAATATCTCAATAACTACCTAGTTAGTTGAAGGTAACAGAGCCATTCCCTGGAGCGGCGCAGAAAACCGAGAGTCTAAATAAAATGTCCAGAAAAGTGTAAAATTAATTAGGTTTACTTAGACTCCCAGAATGAAATTAATTAAAGTTAAGCGGTTTTGTATTCAGCAACCGCGTCTGTCCAAGTTAGTCATTACATAAGATGCTCAGGGATTGAGTTGAACACTTTGAGGCCAAACCTATTGTTCAACAGGCGACTTAAGGTGTTCGTAATTTCGTGTGACAGGAGTTTCACTTTGATTGAATTTAAGTAGTTAAAGACTCGGGTACCCGGAAGCCTCAAATGTAATTTAGGTAAGGTATTAGACCCATTAAGTACTTTGTCAAAATGAAGTCAACTTTGACCTTACAAGAATTAAATTAACTCTTAATGCCTGCTACATTTTGATCATCTTGATTGCGATTAACCTGCCGACTGTCATGCGGAGTTACCGCCTTCAAGTGAGTAGGATAGGGATAATTTTAGAAGTAAAGAAGACAATAGAAATTCTGAGTTATGTAACAGAGCTGTAACCTTGTTCTAGTGTTATCTGGAGATAACCAAGGATTAATTTTTAATATCATTTCGGGGTATAGATATATAAGAATGAAGTTAAGTTTCCTTCATCTAATACATCGCATTATCGGTCTTTGGTCAAACTACCTGGCTTGTATATTAAAAAAAAGAAATATTTTTTTGTGAGTTTATTAGTTTGTTGATCTATATAAATTACTCCTGAAACGGCAAACAAAACTGCATGACAGAATAAAATTCAAGTGTACTAACCTCATGAAAGTTTAAATAAATTGAGTAGTCCAAGTACTTAAGTCAAAGATGTTAAAATGTGGATTGTTAAAACAGGTTACAGTTACCTAATATCGTAGAAAAAAGAATACAACATTTTTATTTTTGAAAATGTTACTGTCTCTGCCGTCTTTCTAGCGCGACTGTTCATCGACTTGGCCTCGCTTAATTGAATCCGACGTTCGCAATGAAGGAACGCTTCAATTAAAAGTCAAATCAACTGCTGTTACAAATATAGCACCAGTTAAGCTGCTCATTTGAAGTTTGGCTCGGGGAGAGCTCAATAAGCCGATAAAATATGAATTTTAGTTTCTCGAAGCAGTTTTTATCAAACGTGCTACGTTCCGATTGAAATCTTAATGCGATTTTGTATTTTTTAAAGAAAAATTTGTGACGAGGAAGAAAATTTTGATGGGAGTGCCTTCCTATTACAACAATGTTATATCTGTTCCCTTAGTTGATCGTTGATTGATAATGATAATTCAATTCCCTTGAAAATCTCTAGTCGCAAATATTTAGAAATAAAATGATTGATTCATTCGAGTATACCTATATTTAGACGTGGGTTGAATAAGGCTGCCAGTATTGAGCCAGCAGGTACTAATTTACTCCGAATAATTAAGCGTCTTAGCTCAAGAGTTTAATAAACTGTCAGGATGGAGACAAAAGCGTTTTTCCGTCCCCCGAGCCGATTTCCTGTCGCCTTGCCATTCACAAAGGTCGTTCTGTGTGTCTCAGTTGATTCCCTAACGATGAAAACCACTGGACGCGAAGTTATATGTATAAAGGTAATAATACATAGGCACACGAATAGGTATAGGCACCCTCTCAATTTTAAGCAAATATGTTTTATCTCATCTTTAATCTAGTGTTTATTAATACAAATTGCAATAAACATCAGTCATGTCATCTTATATAAAATTTGATCGCTCATAGATCAGATAAATTTTAACTTTAGAAGACGTATTTAGAAAACAGGGTCGAATTTTTCTGCAGTTTTTATGCATCTACGAGGCTGCTAAAAGACAGCATTCACAGGGCGTAGCAAAACGAGGCAGGACGCAGGTGAAGCCAGCGGTATTTTAAAAAGCGCCATTGCATGTTGTATCTATTTTTTTAACCGTTCACAAAGTTACGGCTTATCTACAAAGCTATTGTTTTTATCTTTTCTCTCTCGCTTTAACCTGTGTCGACTGTAAACTTTGGCCGTGGGTACGAGTGGGTTAGTTTGCTAGGTGACTGCACTTAAGAGCTGGTTAGTGTCCTGATGAAGACTAAGTAGCTGGCATGGTATAGAGTGCAGAGTAAAGCCGGGCGTTGAGGTTGTTGCACACGATGTAGGGTATACGAAGGATGTATAGACTCCTGAAGGTGAGCCAGCGCAGGGGTGCGGCGACGGAGAGTAATGCCGCAGAGACGCGGGAACGAATTAGGAACAACTCCCTGTCTTGCGTACTTTGTGATGTAATGCGGACTTTTAATTTTGCTTTCCTTTATAAATGGGGTCTAATACTTACAAATTCTTGAGAAACGCAAGACGTCTCGCTCGGTGCTTACATTTTGTAAAACAATATTGTTCCATACCAAAATAACACTCGAGAGCGATGGCATGGATCGGTTTTCATAGAAAAATACGTAGTTGCCTATTCTCGTGAGTGAAATAATTTAGCAACTTATGGCTTCGTACGAAAGAATTCAAAATTGGACGACTTTTTACGATTTCACGAAGGTTTTTCTTTCACAATTACCTACTGTAGATAGTTATTTGTTTTTGTAAAAAAAACAGAAATGAACTTATAAAAATCTCCAATTAATCGAAACATATTTATCCCACATGTTCAAATCTGTCTCCATCCCCATCGTGATCTCTCTTCTATAAGCGTGTTTATGTATCCTGTAACATTATTATAATTTTTCCGTTGTACATGCGATAATGATATGGTAAGTAATAATATAATTTCAACCGTCTTAAAAACAGATGATGATTGGTAAGAAGAAAACCAATTATTTCAACTTTAGACCACGAGGTCGGTGCGGCCGGCGGTGCCAGCCTATAGGTACATACGGTTTTGTCGCCATTTAAGTCGTTCCTTGCACTTTGTATCAGTGTTCGAATTGAATGTTTTGAACGATGAATATATAACGTTAGGTACGTATGCAACTGTAGGTACATAATTAGGCATGAAATACTCATTTTTAAGGAAATTTGCCTTATGACTAATTTCATAAACCACACTCGTATTAACGCCTTTCATTTCATTACTCAGCAGTCAAATAAATCAATATTATGGCCTGAGATAGTGTCCCACTACTGGGCAAAGCATATTCAATCGATCGTTTAACCCTGCATCCAGGTCGCCTGGGGCTGCCTCGCCGGCTGCAACCATCGTGCGGAATTCCCTCCAAGGTAGCTGAAGTGGGCTCATATTTGAATGCCCACTGCCATTTGACCTTAACTTTCAAATCTGTTTTTTGTTGGATAAGGTACACATAAGGGCCATAGACGGATCACTTAGAACAGTCGAGACCAACGCCACAAGAGTAGTATTGCAGTTGGAGTAAATTTCTATCCGAATGCTCCAAATGTTGTATTGAAACTGCAGATTAGTACACCGCTCGTGATCATGCATTCATTGACCTACCTTTCGATGAAATGAGCAATTCATGTGTGCTTCGTAAACACAATCCTGTATGCGTTAATAACACGATGTGGAATCAATAAGTTGTATTTCTGAATGTCTATTTGTAGATCGGACTCAATCGACAAACATTCTTAATAGTATTCGGCTAAACGCGATTCCACGGCGGTTAGCCCGGCCCCGCCCCGCTCACGCGTGAAAAAAGCTGATATTTTCACCGGGAGGCCTTAAAACGTTCATTACATTCAATTTAAAGGAAGGTGGGGTAAGAAGGTTTCACGTTTTTTCATTAGTCTTGCAGCGGGGTTTGAATGAGTCGAGACAAATGAGTTGGAAGCTCGAATCCCTACCTTTCTTACTAATAATTTGAATCCAGAATACCGAAGTGTGTTGGTTGGTTTATACTCATCCGATGTGTTTTTTGAGAGCGGTGCTTTTAACTTCAGTGGAATAATGAATATAGCGGTAGCAGAAAAACGATGATGAGTTTAGCATAAAAGGCACACGCAACTAAGGTTTCTGATGGTAGGTGATCAGGTGATCACCATGACCTAGAGGCCTAAGGTGTAATGCCTCACATGACAGTAATTGCGTGTGATTGCCATATGCCCTGCCATCCGCAAAGTTCAGCGTACACTACATACATACATACATACATATTATCACGCCTGTATTCCCAAGAGGGGTAGGCAGAGCACACAAATTAAAAAAAAATCCGGTGCCACGTTTAGCAATTTCAATAGCGTACACTAAATAGCTAATATTGAAGTAACTTACTTTGCATTATAATAAAATATTACGGCATTACATTCTTTGATAGAACAACAGGTACCGATTGTATCTATTAGGGTAACTCGTTGGGGTAACTACGTACTCCGTAGCGGAGCGCCCACCTATTGCCCCGGGCGTACACCGTACACCGTACAGGGCCGCATAACGGTATCGTATTTATCTAACAAGGCGCACTCTCATTAGTACTCCGTGACAATATAACTTGTAATATAAAGTTTCACAAAAGCAAAAATAAATCTTTGACAATAATTGCGAACGCTGCTTGCGAGAATATTACTGCTTGCCACGATTATCGTGATCCAATACTGAAATTCAAATAATGATCGGGATATTCTTTGAAAAGCTTTCTGTCTCTGCTGCAATTACTTTGCAACTACTTCACTTCAATAAATCTAAGCATGCGTAACCATTTTAAGAGTACCTACAACTAAGCGTGATATTATGAGTATATTTACCTACTAATATCACCATTAGCTATGAAATATTTCATCAAATTATCTACAAATCGTTAGCGGCAGCAGAGCAGAAAATAAAAAGGCACTTCACAGCATCTTAGAGCACTTGTACGTACTTTCGATCGCTCTACCATTGACCCAAAGCGGGATTATATTTTGCGTTAAGTGTCAACAAATTGAGTGGGGACTACTTAGGCGATATTGTCGTTGTTCTCTTTTTGTCCACTTTGTTTAAGAAATCAAAAGATTTAGCGGCCTACAGTTTAGCTTGAAAACAATGCTTAGTAATATTTTCTCACTTAGAGTAGCTCGCAGTATGTCTACCGTTTTAGTAAGCATTTTTTAACCAGTTTTGCTGAGTTTACACAACGATAATCCAGAAGTTTTTAAGTGACATTTAAGAAAATCGTTTTTCGACTTTACAGCCCCGTCCGTGATGCTTGCTGTAAACTGGGTTTTATTGTTTATCGGCATTGTTATTTTATTGCTCCGTATCGCTTATTTTAATTAAGACCTCACTACCCGCTCTAAGAGCTAACAATTCCGATTTTAAGCCGGTTCCAAAATTAATTTTGTGCTTCGCCTCGTATCTGTGAACGCTACGTCAGGCGTTTTCAAGTAATAGCTTTATGAGTTTCCCTCCACTTTTTTCAGAATAATTCCTTCGTGTAACGAGCGAAATTAAATTACCGTGTCCGCTGGCATCTCGCGCAGGTGAGCGGGAATTTCAATTGTTACCTTATTATTTAATAAATAAAAATATTTGGAATCACTTAGACGCGGACATTCGTCCGAATTTATCAACAATGAATGTTGCACGACGTACCTTCTTTTATTAGCAGTTTCATATAGAGTCCCGAAATGTTGAGATTAAGAAGAGCAAAACGAGAATGCTCTAGCTAAAATCACTTATTAATCGTAAATACCACTCGTAATTAAGTAAACGGGGATATTTTAATTTAACTCCGCGTTGTCAGAAAAAGAATTTCGACTCAGAAAACGAAAGAGGAGCCTGAACATTGAAAAACCGATGTTTCTCTTTTATAAGAACGCGCACATATTTTCTGGTCCACAGAGCCCACCTCCTCTCAATCATGCTGGGGCCAAATCCTATAAACACACTTAAAAAGCCACAAAGGTACGCAATAATGTAATGTAACCTCGCGGCAAACCGAAAACAATTCATTTCTGCGTAGCCCCGCCCCGCCCGCTGCTCGCGCCCGCCTGCGGAATGTTAGCCGATCCGTAAAAAGCAATTCTTCTCGCGCCGTTTGCCTTTTTCACCGTACATTTAATGTGAGCCGATGTAATAGTTTACTCCAACCTCGAATTTAAACGCAATTTTTAATGCAATTTAATTTTAATAAGGTTTTTACTTGTACACCGCGTTTCGATAGAGACCTGTCACTTGCTACGAATCTTTGCGAAAAGGCATCGCTTCAATGTTGACCGCGTGCAGAAGCAGTAGACAACTTACTTGTCTCTAACATCGCTCCTGATATGTCAGTATGCAAAGATAATTTTAATAAAGTGTCATTTTCGTAGAGTAGGTACAAAGTTAACGACACGGCGATCAGCGGACCACATATTATTAATGTCACTGACAGGGGAGCGTTGACGTAAGTGTTGTTAAAAAAAAACTGGTTGCCTGTAAAGTCGGTATACGGGCGAAAGTTTTACGTGACAACGACTTTGAGTGGTAAAATAATTTTAAAGTGAATATTCATTCGTATAGTAGGAAGAAGGATGAAATAATAGTAACTTTCACTTTTAATGTCTGTCTCTCTCGCTCTTAGGCGGGCTAACCATGCCCGAGTGGAAGGAACGCGTGCCTCTCACTCGCTGTCATTGTGAGCGCATAACGTGAGCGGAGCGTAACGCAGTTTCTTGAAGTGTCACCCGGCAAACCAATTTATAAGACGTTGTCACGTCAAAATGAAATCAGTACAAATTTCTTTCATTTATTGCACACTATACCGGCTTTTATTTATGCTCCCCTGGTACCTATTGGCGAAAAAACTATAAAAAACTTGATCGATTTCTCGTTAGTAACTAAACACTTTTATTGTACAGAAGGGTATTCAAATTTCATAAATAAGTACAAATTTCTTTCATTTATTGCACGCTATACCGGCTTTTATTTATGCTCCCCTGGTACCTATTGGCGAAAAAAACTATAAAAAACTAGCTTTCCGCCCGCGGCTCCGCCCGTGTGGAACTCGGTTATATTGCGGTATAAAGCACAACTATAAGAAAACTTCTCGTTTCAAACGACACACAGCGCCATCGATCTATCATTTATCGATCGGTTATCGATTGATATCAATCTATCATCGATCGATATCGATCTATCAAGCAAACTATATTTTTGTTTTCCCTCGGGAACATCAATTTTTTCCGGGATAAAAAGTAGCCTATATCACTCTCCGTGCCCTAAACTATCTCTACCTAAAAAATCACGTCAATCCATCGCTCCGTTTAGCCGTGAAAGACGGACAAACAAACAAACAAACAAACAAACACACTTTCACATTTATATATTGGTACGGATAGTATGACGTCATCGTAACGTTACCGAGCGTTACACTTTTTCATAAGTGACTCCCAGCTCAACCTAATTTAAGACGTTGTCACGTCAAAATGTCGCATTGACTGGCAATATCGTTCATAGCAATAGGGACACATTCGTTACGTTTTGCCTGCATTCCACATAAGCTTCAAACGCACCGAGGTAACAGAGTGTGGACGAAACGCTTATTTCCCGGCCGGAGCTTTGGCCGATCTATTTAGTTTAATTACGAATGTTACAACGAAGGCCATGATGCCAACGCGCCGGAACTGAAATCCTTAGAGCCAGGAGTAGCAGTACCTCTTCTGCATTATTATGATTTGGCAACTCATACTCTTGTACAGCATACTTCTCGGGTTTTACCTGCAACAAAAATAATCATTTTACTTCGAATACTGTAAACTGGGGATGGGAAAGCCATTTGGGATGAATGGGGAAAGTAGGGATGACAAACGGGTGATGTGGTTTTAGGGGCTTCTGCTACATAGTTAATATTATTCTTGTTTACATAATTAATTTATTACATAATTATATAGTCCTCCTCGTCGTTCCGACCACGGCGACCCTAATTGTATAATTATGCACCTACGTTACAATTCAAAGTAGATAAATTTGTCTACATTTTCCGCGTTAAGTATTTCATAACAATAAGCACAGGTAAAGGAAAATAGGTAAAATGTGTTAAACCAGAGGATAACTACAAAAACTAGCGACTTCAGAAATACCGCCGCGTGAAGCTTAGTAGGCCAAATTGCGCAATATAGGGCACATAATTCGCGAAACAGCTGCGTTCGTCCATTACATTTATAGCGGCGGGATTGTGGCATTGTTATATGCTGACGGAATCATATTTTTGCTTTTTTTCCACTTAAAAAGTGGTTCTAAATAGCCCTCCTTCTTTTAATTCTCTGTCCAAACAAAAAGATAGGGTTAAATGTAAATTATACCGTTGCAACTGGTCATCGCAAAAACGCATAGGTAAATACGTAATATAGAAATCTTCTTAAGATTATGTTTTACTACAGCAAGTAACATATTTCAGCAACATTTCTACCAGCTAATTTTGTTTTATTACGGTTTCGCAATGTCCTGTCTGAGCTATAAATAAAATTTAATCTAAGAACAACGTCGATATCCTGTTAGTAAAGGAAACAACATGTTTTTCCAAGTTCAAGAACTGAACAGATATACAGAACCATATCTACTCAACTAAAATATAATTTTGTTTTCAATGGATTTAAATTTAACTTCCTCATTCTAAGTAAATTAAAAGTGAATGTCTCAATGAAAATGCAGGAATACATGAAAAATATTACGATAAAAAAAAATCGGGCTTAATCAACTTTTAGCAAGGTTCCGACCACAAGTTAATGTTTTCCATTTTACAATTTTGAAGAGATTCCGCCGTAAATATGCAAAATCACGTACAGCGTGCCCTCTTGGATATAATGATCCGTAACGCCAAGAACCAGGGCACTGTAAACAGCCGGGCGGAGCAGCCCCGTGTCAGCAGTCAGCGCCCGTATGTACATTGTGCATGAACAATTGTACACTAATCCTTTTATTCTCGTAGCCACACAATGTATCCGTGTCTTGAACTGCCACGTATACTCGTATCAAAGCCGTTGTGGCTCACAATTAATGTTTGCTATTTTGCATTAGAACTTCAAACGCAAAGTAGCTAAGTGCATATTTCTACCCATTATTTATTCTTCCGTGTCCGTTTTCGTTCCGTTTTTAACCTGTTTGTCAATCGAATTTATATGTGAAAACAGAAGTGAAGAAGGTAAATACTTGAAGTCTAGTAGTTAAGTTCAAAGTTAATTCAAACCGTTAAAGTTTGATACTATAAATATGTACAAAAATAATGAATTTCTTGATGGCTTCCTAAACACCGAATTTCATCAAAATTAGTCCCGTCGTTTAGTCGTTAAGAGGTTATAAATAAACATACACACACATTTATAAGCTTTCGCATTTTAAATAATGAGTTTGATGCTGATGTGACTACCTTTTTTTATGTTTGTTATACTTTTCATAATAAAATAAAAATAGATAACTTTTTTATTTATTTGTTGTATGTATTTTTTTGTTTTCTTCTAAACAACCCACACCAACACATTTTAAACTAAAAACTGCTAAAGTATCGTGCACGTTAAAACAGTTAGCCACAAAAACCAATTTACTCGAATGCCTGCAATATCGTGTTATGATATCTTTAATAAAACTTCTATTTCTAGCTTTCTATAATATCTGTCAAATTATCCTGAACTCGCTGCGGGCACGAAAGTAGGTAGTATCGCGAACATTCTTGGGAGGGGACGGGTCTCGACAAACTGGTACCATTTACCCGCAAATCTCAGCACGAACTAACGAAACGGCGCCCCTTCACGCTATCGCGGATTTTTTCTGTGATAGAAATTTAAAAAAGAAGCTGTCTCGTGCTTTGTTGCGGTAAATCACGTAGAATCCAAACGATATTGCGACATATCATTCGAATAGCGAGGTACATGGCGCGCGGTGGCACGGATCATGAGTCTCTTTCGATACCTTCAGCAAGGTTTGGCTTAGCCACTCTCGTCTGTACTGCTATGATAAAGATAATATTTATACATTTTTGTTTTTAATCATTTAACTCCCAACTACGAAACAAATTTCCATAACTCTTTCACCATAATAAATAAAGGTAAATAATTCTTGAGTAACATAGGCTAGGTACATATTTTAGTTTATTCTGAAATGTAGAGGTACAAAAAAATACAGCCGAATTGAATACCTCCTTTTTTGAAGTCGGTTAAAAAGTGTCCACTCATAAATCGAAACGGGCCGCCATACCAACTGTGCAAGTACTACAGCAAATCTGATTTTGAAAAAGATAAGCATAAAACTTAAAGTGAATTGGTCGTAAGGCAGAAAAGTGTTCTCATTTATTTCCCTGTTGGCGATAAGCGTGGTTCGCCATTGTGGTGCGCGCCCGTCACCTGTCAGATTTCCCAACGAACGGGCCATTGAGGTCCTCGTCCCACCCCAAGTGGTATAAATTGATTTTTTTACAAGAATAGAGAAGAGAAATGGTATCGAGAAGTCGATACGCTGATAATCAAAACTGAGTCGCTCTATGCTGTATTTGTGATGTGATGAGTGGGAGCGTTTCCCGTGCGGTGTCGGGCTTAAAATAATACGCCATTCCTTCCTTCCTAAAGGAGTTAGGTTAAGGTATATTTTAGGCGACTGGCTTGCAACTTGTCACTATTATACCTGCCTACTCAAAACCTGGAAAAATGTACTAGAAGTGGCCACGAAACGTGAAATAGTCAAGATTCTGTATATGTAGCATTTCGTGTGCTCTGCTTACTCCATTGATGTATGTAGGTATGTATGTATGAGTGAGAACGAAGCCGTCAATTTTTTCCCTTTCACCTGACGACCTAGCATGGTAGTTTCTGGTTTTCAGAAACGAATGTATATAATATTATACTATCGCGTGCCAAGTATGCGCGAGTCGGCTGCGCTGCGAGAGCTGGGAAGGGAGAGGTAATATATTTTTATTACCGCGTCTAGTGGTTAATAGTTACCATTAAGCGGTTCATTGTTTTGTTTATCTCCCGTTTCTACGGCAAATGAGGCACGTGTACGGAAAAATTACACATCTTGGTTTTTGCTGCGGTATAATTGTAAACAGCGTTGGTACAAAATATTATGCTCCTCGGGCAGGATTCCAGACAAAAAATATATCTGGCTATAATTTTATACTATCTACACCTCCTGTGCTATTATCTTCTCATACGGTATGCTTGTTAGTTTTTAAACATGTACATAGTTTAATTACCTTTACCTGCACAATAAAATGTAACTTAAAATTGAAACATCATATGCTTAAACGTTGTCAAAGATCTGAAGAATAGCTGAAAGTAAACTCATTGATATGCGAGTTTTTATTACGACCACTATTTTTAATCAAGCCTCCAGCTAGTCTGGCTCTTATCGAATTTGTCGGAAACGGAACTCCAATTTAACGCTATTCATACAAATCGAAATCCATATATATATATAACAACGGTTTTCGTATTCGTATATACCTATGGTAATGTGAAAGGTATTTTGTGTTTTGATAAGCCTGTTCGGAGAAGTTTTCAAAAGTAATGTTATTTCTTCGTCTTCGCCGTCTGTTATTAACAAACGTTGCATAAATATAAAATAACAGTAAAATTCGCGAATCAACGTATGAAAGTGGATATTTATTTTACTATTATCACATCAATTTAAAAATTCTATTAACCGAACGTAGTAAGAAAAGTATATGGAAGTGGCTTGCAAACTTGATTTTTTACTCGTTAAATAAGGTGGGTATTCTCGCTCCCGGTCCCCTCGGAGAAGAAAAAGCAGATTATTTTCCTTTCTTAGCGGTTCAGGCACGGAGCAGGTTATCGGCGCACCTATCTACCTTATCCAGGTTTATCCGGGTGACCGGAAAAAGGGTCAGCTACTAAAGTGTTAAAACTATTTTTTATTTAGTAAGCAGGTAACACAGTATTTTTATAACAATGAGGTTTTGACAAAAATAGATCCATCGAAGCGTTCTCAAAATCAATTAAGTATGATGTTAAGTAAGTTTCAATAACTCAGTTTTCATTTAAAATACACCTAACGGTGGTTTTGAGGTTACGTGTGCTCTGCCACCACACCCCCCCTCCACCTCCTATTTTATTTTAGGTAAGTAAATTGGATTTTGCAGATAGTATTCTACAAAATAACAATTCAATATGAAGGTTCGTTGAACTTCAAGGCGATACCACAAAAATAACCTACATAATAATATACAGTTTATTAGTTCTCAAAAATTAAGTAAGTATCTCAACCATCAACAATAAACTTTTACTTGTACCTGTGTATGTATGATGTACATGTCTATGGATCGTGTAGGTACCTGTGGGCTGTGAACACACACACACACAAATCTAGAAAAATAACTATTATATTTAACTAGCTTTTGCCCGCTGCTTCGCTCGCGTTAAATTCAGGGTGACACCGAAGAGATCTCGCAATTATTTTAATACGCTGCTGTAGTGTAGTATGTCTTTCCATTGGCGTATAGAATGAAAAGATTCTGTGTCCAATACAAGCGAATATGCCACATACAACAACTGTCCATGGGAAAAGCACGGCTTCTCTAGGTTCACCCCAGCCATCTTTAATGTTTAACCTCGCGCTTTATTAATGGTCATAGTGAAACTAAGCTCAAAAGGAAATTGGAGAAAATTATAAACTGGAACAGGAGACACCAGGAGATCTGTGGGAATTATTGATATTCGTGGAATGGTTACATTTTCACCTTTTCTTACGACGGTAAAGATAGCTAGGCGCTAAAGATACCTATTGCGGCCAAGCTGTGTGACATGAAGCCTCGTCAATAATCTCGGTGCATCCGAATTTTGCATAAACATTACTGGGACACACTGGGACGCCTAGTTGTAATTGAAGCTTGTGTGGGTTACACCTGACATTTCAAGCAAGCGAAATTAGAAACTCTGCCTACGGAATCTGCATCTGCTGCGTTCTGTATCCATAACTGTGTTGTATCTCTTGGTACTTTACCTAACTACCACGGGTAAACATGCCGTGATGGAAAATACCTGTGTTAATCTCATGTTCGAAATCTCAACATTTTAGCTACCTCTAAGGGCGGTGTTCACCAATCAGTTAAAGTTGAACGAATGGAAAATGTATTGAATTTTCATTTGTTAAAGATCGTTAAAAATACGTTAACCGGGAGTTTTTAGAACGTAAGAACGCCCTTAGTAATTTCATAAAACATAAACAGGGATATTTTACCAGACGTATTTATTTATGTTGATAAAATTAAAAAGAAATAAACTTAAAAGTAATTTCATTCATTTTTTTGACAAATTTCAATATTTCCATACTTGTAACAAAACAATATATCAACTTCAGCATACCAATGTAAAAAAAACAATATATCAACTTCAGCATATATTCAGATATTTATAAAGATCTGCTGTACATACATTTAATTTAATAACTAACCTAACTAAAAGGTACCAAATAGTACAAATTTGGTACTAAATAATACTGCAATATGAATTGACTGAATTCAGGACCTGGTCCCGCCATTATAACAGTAACCTATTATCAAATGCATTAGCAAATCCAAGTCTACTAAAAAGCGAGTGAAATCCAAATGAGCAACAGAACTTATGTGTCAGCTGTTGTTACAGCCAAGCAGCATAGGAAGCTATTATCATGGCTGAAAAATACCAGCAACTTATTGATCCATATGACTTTATCACTCAGAGACGTAGATTATTACGCTGGCGTGCCGTGAACCCAACTGAATGTGAGCTATTGTATACAGCAACCTCATGGTCCTCATGATGCAGCAGACGGTCGCAGTTTCTATTATGCCACTTATTGCCGGGAGCTACTCAGTATTTCTTTATATACGACGTTATTCGTTTCCCCAGTGGACACCAGACCTGGTGACGCGCGAGCACGCCATGTAGTATTGCCCATGAGAGGAGCAGCTAGTGCGCAATTCTACGCCGGCGGCGCGGAGCGTATGTCCCTGTGACTTGTTTATCATCATTGCAAAACACACGCTCACGGGAATCTGATGACGCTTAAACTGGCACCAAAAATTATTAGGGATCAGAGGGACGCGGGGTATGAAAACTGCCTCGCCGGCGTCGCAACCCGTTACAATTTCCGCCTCTATAAGGTTCCGCTGCAAACGCACTACCTTCAGGCGAGTGCCGTTACATAATTTTGGTAGCGTTCCCTCAGAAGCACAATCGCAACTCCAATTTTTAGAGTAAGACTGTGTGCTGGTAGCCCCGAGGCGCTCACAGAGTTCAAGAATTCTACTGGGTACTTCGTTGTAGTTCGAGGATCTAAGGCATTATTGATGGATAGGTACACCGCCTGTTCCCTTCAATTTCCAGTAATGAGCACTCATGAACAACAGTTGCCTGGTCGTTTGTTGGGGTCAGTAAAACTCGTTCAAACATCCAAAAATTCTCGTGGAGTTTTTCTCGCAGATCTTCATAAATCAAACGGATGAGTTCATCAATGGATGGCACAATTTTACAAAGAGACTCCGGTAGTCGAATTTACCCATTTGTTTCCTGTCCTTAAGCAAGCTGCAAGTATTTACTTCGTTGGCTGTAGTCAAAACTGGCAAGGTCTGGCGGAAATCACCGGAAAAGAGAAGTTTGATGCTACCCACAGTGCGAGCCGATCATCGTATGCCTCGCAGCATTCGGTCAACTGCTTCTACTGCCTTTTCTTGGGTCATTGTGTATTCGTCCCAAACGCTAAGACTTTAAGTACTTTAAGATCTTCGAATACTTTTGCTTTGTCATTATTTAAACACATCACATTGCTTCTTTGGCAAACTTGACAGATCTGTTGATATTCGTTACCCGGCGACCATGCGCATCAAACAGATAATAATTCTAAAAATCACCAAAACGTTTTCAGTTTTTGATTCTAAAGCCCCTTAAATAGTTTTTTTGTAAATATCTTCCATCGATCTCTTCGACCTTTTCTTGGTTTATCATATGTATCTAGATTCTCATTTAAAAATGAACGTGGAATTATGCGTGGAACGGAAAATTCAGCAGTGTCCCTTGTCATTTGACAATTAAGTTTTTGACAGCTCCGTATCTTAGGGAATAAGGGCTAATTTATTAACAAATATGTAAGAAAATATCGCCGTAGTGACTTTAGTGCTGAAATAATATAAGCAAAAAAACGTGAGATGGGTTACATAATTTGAGTTTTTATAATATTCCTGTTTCTTTTTATAATATTAGCGTACCTATAAACCTTCCTCTGGGATCACTCTATCTACTGAAAAAAACCGCATTAAAATCCGTTGCGTAGTTTTAAAGATTGAAGCACACATACAGACGGACAGACGGCGACCGCGACTTTGTTTTATAATATGTAGTGATTTTAACTTTTAACATGGCTTATCTATGTCAAACAAATGTCTTGCCTCGCTGGTCAGGCGCGCAAATGTCCACTTGTCCCGTTTAGTTGTGCGTTAAATCAACAAGTAGGCAAAGTAATGACGTGGAATCATTAATCTGTGAGAGGAAATCGCCAGCACAACTGTCGTATTAGCATATTCATGGCACGAGAAACCCTTTCATTTGCGATAGCCGCCATGATCGTTAAACCCCGCGCGTAAAGTGACGCGTCACCATTATTTTACATTTTGTGCTTTTTCTGACACCGGTCTCATATTTATTTTGCGCAGTATATTTTAACTGTTACTGGAAACGTGTGGATCGGTAATAGCATCCAACATTTTAAATGATGTCGAAATATTTTTGAAAACTGTGCTCTGAAGCGATGCGACGTTTCAGATGACAAAACAAACTGCATTCTCAGGTGGATATTCAAGTTCGAGTAGCTCAGTGTGTGCATTGAAAATCGACTTTTGTTTTTATTTAATTATTTTAAAAGATTAATAGAGGAGCACCGCGATGTGAGCCGCGGCGGACCCACGTTACAGCGTTGACTGAGAATGATTAATGTCGGTCTACCCGATGCCTGAAATAGCATGTCATCGCGCGTCACACCGGGTTTTTAATATAATAAGCGGGAACTTTTGTTTACAGCAAATGGATATAGGTACCTGGTGCAAAAGGCGGACTCTTATTAACGACGTTAATAAGGCAAAACTAAATCTAAATGTTTTTTATTTTTATTCTCTACCTTTATCTGTTTTCTAAAACAATCCACATCCTTACATATAAAATTATTACATGCGTAAAGAAAATTTGGAAACATCCCAATTTATGGTTTCTAAAAAGGCCGGTTTAGTGTCTCCTACGCGTTTTTTTTTTAAATAAAGTACATTGGAATGATGGAAAATTGTTGGTATATTTTGTAGTTATTGCATGGTTCGTAGGTGTGCACTTAACATTCGCACTGACATGAAGTGTGATCGCAGACAGCGCGCAAGCGAGGTGATTGGTTTTATTCAACTCGGTGCAGTTAATTTGCATGCTATTGTAAACGTTAATTGACAAATTTTGTGGAGCAGTTATTGTAAAAATAGTAAATCTGCTCGACAGCATCGAGACAAAATATGGGGATGGATAGGTGGTTGTTAAAAAATATTTTTGTTTCTAAGTAAACAGAAACGTCACGCTTGTATTTCTCTGCCTACCCTATATAGGAATACATATGTGTGTATGCGTACAAACTTCACGCATGTATTCGCAAATAGGCAGATCACTTTTAGCGTAATTTTTGGTTTAAACGTAGATGAAAGAGTTGTAATAGTGACAAGTAGCTAGCCTGTCGCCTTTTTACGAAGAAATGGAGTGTTATTCTACGGGAATTTAGATAAATTTCTTTTTTCATAATTTTCACCTTCCAAACGTACAAGTACTTTTAGCCTTCAGTTTTTATTTAAAATCATATACTATATCTTTTATTTACATTGTGAATTTCGAAAGCTGTGAATTAATAATTATGGACCACGACGCGACGCACTCTATTAAGAATGTTACTAGTAAAAGTCTGCATAATTATTTGCATTGTAACTAGCTTTACGAGTACCACTTACTGTCAGTAGCAGACTAATTTTTATCACCGACGTAAAAAATGTCCTGCTCTAACAAAGCTTGAAAGAAAGAGACGACCAAACTTTTTTACTTATTAATTTTATTAGAAACCAAGAGTAAACGCTGCTTGGACATTTATTTCTTCACAATTTTTATTTAATTGGTGCCTGAAGGTGATATATGCGCAAGATTAGATTATTGCGAGTCTGAGCAACATAAACTAACTAAACTAAATCATGTAAAACTATCAAAATTCAGCATTTTATAACATGTTTGTACTACTTGATAATATAAATTATGGAGGTAATACGGAGAATCAAGTAGGTATTAACCAAAATATGCTTTTAAATTGAGCTGTACAGTATATTGAACATTAATTCATTATTCATATCGATATACTCGTATCAACTACCCTGTTAAGACTTATCTAATTTAGGGCCTCAGACCCAGACAACAATTTCTTGTCGTGAAATTTTTACCTTACGTACCCGTATTTATATTTATGTTCCATTAAAAAACTCATACCTACTATTTGAAGTAATTGTTTTTTTGTGCTAAGTATACAGGATTATAATAACACGTTTTACTATCGAACAAATATGACCCGACAGAACGTCGTCTATATAAACTTAATAACGATTTCCTTTGCCTGTATATTTCTATCCCTGCGAGAATCGATTTGGCACAAGAAGGAAAGTACTAAACGCACTGCAGATTACAATTTAGCAAGACAATACGTCAGTTCTGTATTTGATTACGGCTCGTTAACTTATGAGATACATATTCATGTCTATGAGTAAGTAGCTGTGACAAGACATATCAAGTAGACACAGGGGTGTAACGCGAGCGGCATAGCAAACGCCTAATCAGAGTGTTGACACTCATATTGTTTGTTAAAGGGAACATAGTTCACGCGGGAGGTACGTGCAAGTAACACGTGCAATAATACGAATTTATTGCGTTTTCGTAAAACTGCCTATCTAGAGATTATCTTCTTGACTAATACAGGAGTGTGTTAAATCTTTCAGATGATCCAACTTTTCAGTTCATTTTCTAAGTTCCTTGAAAAGACCTTTAACAAATATGTATGTATTAAATAATAATTAGTGACATGTCTTTTGTTTCTCGGAATATTTTGATATTATAAACAACTAGGGAAATACTTGTTACCATAGTTGCAAAATTCTGTTTGCCAAACTGTACTTAAAAAGTGTTTTACCTACTGTTTTGTGGAGTTCAATCGATTCATTAAATTAACTAGATGTAATAATAGCTAAAGATTTATTGTGAAGTAACAAGCTCTGAAAAGTTTTTTTTTTGAGAGGAAAACAATAAACGGAGTGTAATACAATTGTTAGTAAACAAAAACCGACTTCAAATTAGCAATATTCTGAAAGCATACACCTGTTTATGTAGGTAGATATTATACACAGCGTTATAGAATTTTAAATAATTCTGTATTCAATTATGCAGATCTTTAATACCAATTAAATACCAAAATAGAAGAACTAACTACCTAGATACCTTACCTTTACCATAAGAACCTTACGTTAGATTAAACAAATTAATAATTGAGAACCTCCATTTTGAAGTCGGTTAAAAACCTAGATAAAAAAAACGACATGAGTTCTTGGTCGTTATCACAAACGAATGCCTTTAGTCTATTCACAAAAAAAATGTTAAAGCTACATTTACCTATGCAAGTATGGACAACCAACTGCAGGGTAAACAAACTCCTCCGCTACAATACCGCCCTCATTAGAGGGGTACTTTCCCCAGCAGCTTACTGTACTACTTACTTGTTATGAGAAAATATGCATTAAAAATTAACGATCTGCGCTTTTGCACTTAGCTGCACCAAACAAGAACGTCGATCGCTTGTTAAAAATGTACAATAACTACCTACGTACCTGGTCCGTTGATAGCTAATATTATGTTAGCGCGGGCCATAAAAGCTCGGTAACAAGCGGCTAACGACGTAACGCAGTAACGCTAAAGGCTAGCTAATTATATTGCGCGCAGTTTTGTAAATAGGTGTCCCGGCGGCACAGCGAATCACCTACAAATTGGTCCGCCTGCCAGTGCGGCGCGCTAATGCTAATCCGCTTAATCACGCTTAAACTCACGCCCGGCTCTCATTTCCTCCAGCCTCCAACATTTTTTATTATTAATTAAATATTTTTAATACAAACCATTATTATGCTTCGAGGCAATTCTGAACCGGGTTCAGTAAGTATTTAATTAAATTTTGGCATTTACATAGATAAAGCTTGTATAAACTTATTCGGCTTTAATTTCGTTCCCAACAAAAAACAAACGTTTATTGAAAACAAACTTCTATGCCAAACAGAAGTCGTAAGAAAACTGAAGTGAAGGAAAACTAACTGACGATTTCCTTCAATTAAGCAAACGAAAGATCTCCTCCATTAAAGGCCCTTCACATCCAAAGGGTCGGCCGGAGGCGAGTCTAATAATTAAAATATACAGAGAACAATGATACGTCTCGCTTTACTCAATGTTTATTGACGGGCAACGTGAACCCTTTGCGATTTCAATTTGCAAAGGGGCCGTCGAGATAGCCCGCTGCGGGCCGCCGGCGGGGCCGCCGCGGCTCCGGTTATGACGGCGCGGCGCGGAGCGTGGAGGACCCAACAACACTTTGCTTAGTTTTGTGGGGTGTCTTTTATTAGGAGAGGGATGGCCAGAGTAGACGACTGTTAAAGTAAATGTGCGCATTTGTCTGGAACGACGGATTGGTTATGGGAGACATAAAATTTTAAGGTCAGCAGGCGTCAACGGATGCGTTTTTCTATTTACAATAAAACCTCAAATAATGTAATAAATTTATTTATATGTTGCAATTGACTAGCTGCCACACGGAACATTTTATATCAAAGGATTATTATTCTGCTGTCAAAGCACGAATAATCAATTTTCTCCAGCAACAAAAATGCCAAACACACCATTTTCACAATAAACTATAAGTACCTAGTTCCCTTATTTCTTAGAAGCGCAGTACGGTTTCGTCCAAAATGGCGGCCATGCGCACACGTGCACTACTCGTAAAGGTGCCTCCCCCTCCGGCTATGCCCCGCGAAAGCTTGTGCCCTCACAGCTAGACCTTCGCAATTATTAAAGCTGTAATTGTTAATTTAAGGGCGTAGCCATACGCCTAACGTATAGCCTTTAGTTAGGTACTCGTATATTTCGCCGCCAATACGTACACCATATAAATACAACATAGCGGAGTTTCCGTATGGTTGTGAATAAAGTATCTGTTTCTCAATTTACAAAGAGAGTTGAAACAGTTTACTTTTCCACAAGGAAAAGTCTGCGACTACCTCACTGACACCGCTCAAAACACAAGAATCTTATTTAACCTGCATCCGAGAAAAGTAAACAACAGGAAATGTATATGAATCAAATCGATTCTATTGTCATGGAACTCCCAGCTTTACGTCATATTGTTCGAGTACGACTAGCATGATTCATTGGTTTTCCGGATGGAAACGAAAAAAGATGTGAGCGACGAATCGGTAATTAACACTGGCTGGGCGAGTCAACTAAGCCGGGCAATTGCCGGCCGAAATAAAAGTAACGGTCAACTAGGCATTGTCCGGCGGCTGCCGAGCAACTTCGCGGACAATATTGCAATACAAACGAGCCTGCGGGCACGCACCCTGCGCTATAAATCACACAAGTTAGCATTGCCATTCTTGCTTCGGAAATAAATAAATATAAAAGAAGCGGTCGAAGGGTCCCAACTCTCTGGAGGCCTCATTTGAATTTCATAAAGGTGCTGTATTAAAATAATCGCGATACAAAGGGATTCAAAAGGAAGACCGGAAAACTACCTTCACTTGTCCCAGATCAGCGAGAGAGGATATATATTATGCGCCGAACCCTACACCTTTCATGTTACTTACGTGGAGCTCTGAAAAATTTAGTGATAGGTGTATGCTCTGTAAACTTTCGTTGAGGGATCCTAAACTCATTTATTTGCCATAATGTGGAAAAAGTTACAAATGTAGCGCCTTCCGAGTCTAAACTATAGCGATATTTATTTTAAGACGCTGTTGAGAAAATAAAATAACATTTACTATAACCTGAGGCACTTGTACGCACACACGCTCTCGAATTAAACGAGAGGTGAATCTACGCCAGTAATAAACAATATTTCGCTGAATTGTTGAAACAGTTCTTCTTAAGCTATTTATAGTTGCTTTAAAAAGGTACTTCTTCAAGTAATACAGACTACTTCGCTTTTTATTTCTTCTCGACCGCCTTGCCTTATCAATATTAACTATTAGATTCAAAGTAAAACTAATAAAATAAGTAATCTACTTAATCATTTATTTTTGTATTGCCTTTGAGAAATAAATTAAGGGTGTTCATTTACGAAACGGTTGAGGGTCATTCCTGAGAATTCGATTCTTGATATCATTCCCCTGGCAAATTTCATTTATACATTATTTTTCATAATTGTAATAAAATATGATATAATGCTTAATTATAAGCATATTTATCGAATAGGCATCACTTTTTATCAATTCTATCCACATTTTATTTAGCCTGAAAGTTTAGCTGCCAGGGGAATGAGATAAAACTACAGGGGAATGATGAAATCGACAAGGGAATGATAAAATCGACAAGGGAATGATATAAAAAGACAAGGGAATGATAATAATGACAAGGGAATGAAATAATTTATATGTAGTTTTGACATCAACATGATTAATTAAATTGATAAAAAATAAGAGAACCAATTATTTCTTTAACATTGATTGTGCATAATGCTCAATGTTCTTGCGTTCTTCGATTTTTTTTCCAAGTATCTCTTCTCTTGATTTTTAGGAGCCATTTTTTTAGTTGGTGATGCAACAAACCTGAAACATATTTTATTTATCTGTTTTATACAACATAATTATAGCGATATCAGTTTTTATTGCACTCAGTAAGGCTAATATGCTTTTAAATAAATAAAAAATACAGATACCACTACTACCACTACTACTACCACCACCACTACGAACACAGCCACTTCCAGCACCATCAACGTCATCACTACCACTACCGCCACATATATTTATGCATGAAAATTATGAAAATTGTCAAAATCCTGTTTAAAATCCAAGGGAATGAAACCAGGGGAATGAGAAAAAGTATGATTTTTTGTCGATTTCGCAAAAACTTTAAATAATACGGAGATGCTTTAATAATCATTACATGCAGTCATCCATGGAATATCTTTGTCACTTAACAAACTGTGCTAATTGCAAGTAATACATTTTATATGATAAAACAGGGTAATGATAAACACAGTGAACCAAAGCCAGGGGAATGATATATTTACCTTCATAGCTCAGAACTCCAGCGTCGAGTCACATCCTTTCCTTGCGGCACCGAGAGCACTACAGACACCTAGTCTGGCATGATAGGCTCAACCCGTTAAAAACTTTTAAGTAGGGATGTGCATCATGTTTTGCGAGGCACCAGGGGAATGATAGCTAAGCTCCGGACAAACCTTTAATTATAGGTTTTCAATAGAAATACTGAACCACAGTTTACATATTTTTTTTATTTAGTCAAAAACTAATCTTCTAACGACTCAACTCAAAACTATAGTTTTCAATTCCTGAATTGTTCTTTTTGTAGTATTTTGTTCACAAAAAGTCGAATGGACGCGCCAGGGGAATGATGTTTGCGGTGTTTGAAATTTTTTTTAAGTCACTTCTACTAACCTTTAAAAACAATGTTTTCATGCCCCAGTCAGATCATGGGGTATTGTAACGTAAAAAAAATAGTTTAGTGAATTATTTCATTGTTTCGGGTACTTTTTCCCCGAGGACGGTGAAAATTCACGCTTCCAAGAACCACCCTTGAATAGATTGACGTGGCATGCACGAGCAGTATAGACTATAGACACGTAATGATGCTGTAAAACGCAGGTTTTTTTTAACTTGTCCAGTGCCTCGCGCTTCCACGCTTTTTCCTGCCTCGCTTCGGTATTGTGTTCTGGTTATTAATATTCCGGTTTCAAAACCGGACGTGGATGCTAAAATGTTGGTGCTAGTTTTTCGTTGAGCACTCGAGCAAAGTTAACCGTGTGGAGTGTGTAAAATAGACAGGATATTTATCAATATAGTGTTAGTCTGGCGTTCCCGCTCCGCGTTCAGTTGCTCCGTTATGGCTCTCCAGTAACTTTCACAATATGTTTACTTAACTTAATTTTAATGTTGACAATATAGTCGCCAATTTTTTTATCAAAGTATAAAAGCATCAAGAAATGAAAGCATTTTCTACTTTTGTATCCAATTAATTCAATTTGCATTTTGAGAATTCAAATTGCACCATTTTTTATTCCGTTTGAGAATGCTTGCCCAGTGCCCCTGGATAATGCGTAGAATGAATAAATTATTAATGAGTTGTTCTGAATTATTTGTCTCTCAAAAATAGACTTTGATCCACAGAGCTGACTTCAGAGCTTACTGCCTCCCAACAAAATGAATCAGTATTCTGTTTTTGGCTACTATCGGCATCTGAATGGCGGTGGTACAACAGGCGCGGTAAATATCTCCAATCGCGAATTTTGCCTCATCAAAGGCAAATGATGGGTGATTCAGTAAGCCACCAGTTTAGCCGGCAATGTGAAAGCACTTCGCGTCAAATCCGCGTCAAGTGGCTTAAATTGCCCCCTCCTGTAGCCCTCACCCCCTCCCCTTTCTTATGATAAATGTAGGGAAAATTGAAATCACGTTTCGTTTTCCGTAGTCATTCCGTGGGACCAGCATTGAGACGAGGATGTGTGAATGGCTGTTTTGGTTTCGCAAAAGAGTATAATCAATTCAATAGATGTATTGAGAGGAGTGGGTGACGTATTGAATTGGTTGAGGGTCGTGTGTATGGAAAATAATGAAAGTCGTAAGTGGTGCAGCTGGTTCCTGTATCGGTGATAATCCACCGATTAATAAAAGGGGATCTTAAAGCCACTTTCGATTTTTTTGTTCATAAGTAGAGCGCTAATTTTAAAGTCTTCTTTTTGTTTAGAAAATCACTAATTTGTGACGTGATACTCTTTTACAGGCTTAGCCGACGAGGAAAATTAAAATGTGTTTATGTTTGTGTACTCAGATATACCTATCTCCTGTTTAAGGGTACTGTATACTGATGATTGAGTTTTCAGTTTATGCGCTTGTTCTGACGAAGTTGCGCTATGAAATGTTCTAAATACTGCGACGACGTGTGCCGAGTGCTGAATTACATCACAATTTAAGCTTATAACAGCAAGGGAAGCGCCAAAAGACATAAAGCAAGTTTACGCCGAGTTACGCGGAAACCGCCATCGTGGGAGCGAGACAGATATGTTAATAAAGTTGTAAATGCGTCTGTTACGGGAAACCCATCACCGAATAATATTAAACTCGACCAGATTAAAGTTGGAATTTGCTTGAGCACCATATTCGGCTCCGAGTCCCTGTCGAACCTTTGTCATTATAATCATACTTCCGATCTTTCAAAATAATATTATTGAAATATGTTCAATTTCCTGCTTTCAGTAGAACTTTGTAATTTGGCGAGTGTTTGTATGCCACCGACGTGCTAACAAGTACTTAAAATTATGCATTGAGAAATATTTAGCAGCCGTTAAAAAGAGGTATTTTTGTAACAATGTACTAATCCGATTATTTAAGTAGCACCTTCCTGTAAACCCAAAATGATGCTAGAAGTGGCTGCGAAACGTGAAATATTCGTAATCATAGTTATGTCTATTTTACGTTTCGTGTGCTCTGCCTACCCCATTTGGGAACATAGGCGTGATTATATGTATGTATGTATGTACCTTCCTGTTTTTAAACTATAAAATATAAAAAAATTGCTACACTCCCAAGTTAAAATATTATACTTAATGTAAAACATATGGAAAAAGTATCGATAATCTTAAAGTACCGTTTTCGTCAACATCGTAGTAGTTGCACACGTAGCCCCGTAATGTCCGTAGCACGACTGCGTCGTAGACCTTTGCGCGCGTAGCTTGTTTTATTAACTTATAAACTAGAAAGGTTGGGAGCGACGACATAGTGACGGCATAATTATGTTATAATGTTGTACATAATTTATCTTCTGGTTGTAAATTCATTAGTATTTACTATTGCATATCGGGATATGCGTCGTGACCTAATAGTGAAATAGAGAAGTAAAGTTAAAATGTTCTTTTTGAAAAATAACGATTTTTTTGGACCAATTGTAGGAGATAAATTAATGTAATAAAATGAATGAAATATAAAAAAAAGATTTTTGGACATGCGTCGTATTAGATGAGGACGGCAGTAGGTGTATAAGTAAATCAATCAAAACCTTAGAGAACTGGCCAATGAAAAACAAGTAATAAATACAGCGCAAATAATGAATTCCAAAGGTTTTAGTGTATTGAAATCTTTCCTGGAATTCTCTTTTCAAGAAACACCCGAAGTTGAAAAGTAACTTACTGCGTGTTACTTTTTTCAGAAATGTACCTAGCCATTTCTAAATATACCAAGCATGTTGTTCGGTGACGGTCTTAATGTACCAATTTCTTGTGAAATATTTTGGCGCACAGCGGAGCTTAGCGAGGGTTAATATTTTAAGTTCAAAATAGCTTGTACCTATTAAAAAAAACATAATATGACGCTTGTGAAATAAAACAATCCAAACCGCTGCTCTGTTTAGATTATGTAATTACTTACGTAATTTTTTCCCCAAACGTTTTCCCACCATAGTAACGTGTATACATGAGTAGATGGTTTCTATATACTGACATCTTATTTTATTAATAAAATATGGCTTCATTTCCAAACACTAAAAATAACTAAAGACATTGATTTACATAAGCTAAATGGGTAAAATCTGAGTACTTTATAGTGTGCCAAGTGTCAACACTACCGACAATGCAACCTCTAAGAGACCTCTAGCGTTTGATTTCTTGTACGGAATTAAATCTGTCAACTGTCTGAAATAAGACGAGGTCGCTGCCTTCTGACTTACCATAATAATTTTCAGGGATGGGACAAGCCTTAATTTTGTATGTCGTACGGTGTCAATTAATTCGTGATATGTCGATTAATGTATGTATAATTTTAACACACTCATAAATGCATGTGATATTTATCACGCTGCTTTATTTTTACTCTCATATGTGAACTATAGTAAAATTATAGTAAAATTCTACATACTTCTACTGCTTAAAATTATTGCATAGCTTAGGTAAATGATAATCATTTAAGTATTAAACAATAAAAACCACATGAATGGTTGAATAAAATTCACTTGATTTTGATGTATCTACGTATGATACTGAAGGTACTTTTAGTCAAATGATTTGACAGACGATGTAAGTCTGTTACTGTGCAGTCGTCATCAATCATCACTAGGCTTAGGACTTTTGGATGCTCGCCGTGGTTCTATCATAACTCTACACAAGTTACAGTACCTCATCGGAGTTTCAATAGTGCCGAATAAAACATACCTATTAGCTGCGAGAAGATATTTAAGTTTTAATTAATGAAAGTTGATTATTATGTTTAAGCTAATACATATTTTACTAGACAATTTTTTAGACTTAAAAAAAATCTTATTAGAATTTTAACGTAAATGGCGACTCCATGGATTCTAGAACCACGGCGAGCATCCAAAAGTCCTAAGCCTAGTCATCACATTTCATAGAAATTGTTGGGCATCAACACAATTTGAACCCAAAGCCGGCACGCTGAAAACACGCCGTGCGTGCTTTCGAAGTTCAATCGTACTGAAATATGTAGGTGCATCTCGATGCACTAGTTTGTAACGTTATTACGCGGTGATTGCTTTCCGATGCTCGTTTGGCGATGTTATTTTCTTACTTTATTCACATATGATTCAGCGCCAAAGAACGCTATAGTGTCAAATTACATACATACAAACATTTTCTAACGCCATTCCCAAGAGGGGTAGGCAGAGCACGTGAATTCAAAAATCCAGTGCCACGTTTAGCAATTTCAGGGTAACCAGATGGTTAAACGCGATATTGCAGTGACAGGTTGCTAGCTCGTCGCCCACAACTAACCCTTTCCCAGAGTCGACTCTTACGACACCCACGGGAAAAAAGGGGGAGGTGCTATTCTAACCCGGCAGCACATGGAAACACCACTTTTTTTTCACATGACAAAATTATTCATTCGCGAGCAAAGAGTGACTTATTTTAAGACAATATTTCGTTGTCGTCTCTAACCCACTGATATTTCAAAATAATTTATTATGTTCACTTTTTTGATAGAATAGAGGTGAAAAAATGGTACCCCAGTTCGGAGAGCCAATGATCGGTTCTTTTTGTAGTCATAGAACTCAGCGTTAGAAGCTTAAAGTTTTTTTTAAATAAGTTCCTGTTCATAAACGTCCCTCAATATTTTTTTTAGAAAATACAAGATGACGTTGAATTTGAACGAAATGGAAAAAATAAATGAAATTGTCAAATAGTTTTCAAAAAAAAAACTAACAACAATTCAGTCAGCGTAGTTACGAAAAATATTAAACTTCACCATGGAAAAACAGTTAATTTACGCGGTTAAGAGTCATCTGCATCATAAATTAAAAAGAGACGACAGTAAGGATCGTAGCTATTTAACTGCTCTGCCGCGTAAAAGATCTGTCCATAAAACCTTTATGTTACCCAGCAACCGTGGGCAAACAGCCTCGACGCGGGTCGATGGGACGCCTACAATTATTGTGGGTTAGGGAAATCGTGACCAGCTTCAACACCTATTGGGGGCTTTGTGTACAAGCGCGAATTAATTGACACGTTCATATTCCTTTTTATTTGTAACTTGCATTCATTCAGCTAATTCTATGGAACAGCCATACTCAACAAACAAGTCGCAACGATGAGCTGCCCTACTTTGACTCCACACAGTTAATTCCGACCTGTAGCTGTCACACAAGTCGCGCATCCAGTGCCTCACTTAAAATATAACTACGATGAGTAGTCGAGGCGGAGGCACCTGTGTCTCGGTTAAAGCAAACAACACAAACAATTCTTTGATCATAACTTAACTACGTCAGGTTTCGGCTGAGCGATTCTGAGTGACGGTGCTTTGATACAAAGTGGTACCGTCATAAACAATGATACTTAATAATAAATTGTCCCGGATTTTAAGCAACTGTTTATTATTGTGCAAACAAAAAACTGTTGCTTAAAAAAGTTACTCAATAAAAATCGTAATTACTTACTAGGAAAATAAATTCACAAAATTCTATTTTTAAAAGCAATCCATATTAAACGTAACTGGCATAAACAGAGGTAGTACCTAATATTACTCAACGTCAAAGGACGGTATTGTGACAGTAGCTACAGTAAGGGGGTGGAAATTGCAAATCGTACGGTTTATATTCCGTATCGGAAAACGCAGGGTAGCAGCCAGCAACGCAGCAAAAGCTTTGCTACTCTATTTGCCTCTGTCACGTCATACTTGCTCCGTTCAATCTAAATAATATATGTACAAAATACTATGCGATACGAATAATAAAACATAAAGTTAAAATGAAAAATTTTTCCCAATGATAATCAAGTTGCTATAAACTGGTGGAGTTTCCATGGTTATTTCTACTATTCTACATTATTACTATTATTTGACGAATAATCCTATCGATTGCGACTTATCAAACATTTATCATGAAGATCCAAGTATTATTATACGCACGAAAGCGAACAAAGACAAACACCCTAAAAGTTTATAGCGAATGCCTATCAAACTTCGAATATTGCTCATATAGCGAGGCAATAAAAATACCTCGCGTCAAATCTGGGAGGCAATTATTCATTCGAAATGCCATCGGGCCCGTTTGCCCTAACTACCCTCTTTGGCCATAATCGAGCGCCATGCAAATTAGGCAGTCGGAGGGAATGTGCAGGTGAACTAAATACGGAAAGGAATATAATGACGAGGGATACATTTCTGTCGTGCTGACTTATTTCAGCGAGGGTCAGGAATGCGTGCCATGTAGCACACACTACGTAGGTACGTGCGTTTAGAACGGCATCGAATTCATTATATTTGAATAGAGCTTCGATTGACGAAATCGCTCTGCACCTACTTTTTACATTTTCAAATACTCGTAGATACGCTTTTTCTAGTGAAAAATATTTAGTCGGCGGCCTTAGCGGCCTAACGAGCACACGAGTCAGACGAGTAAAGAGTAACGCAATATGTAAAACTTCTGCGAGCAGAATTTATTAATTTTGACAGTTACACAATTTAATTTTAAACCTCTATCACTCCGCGATATACATTTAATGTTGGGCGCTGGAGTGGTGCTGCCAAAATGCCTGTTCATCGGAAGTTGTGGTAACTGACACGCCACCGTCATGTTGTCAGTTTGCTTGATATGCGTGAGCTGGTTTACCAGTATTACACTTTTTACTGAATTATAAACACATGTAGACATTGTATTAGGAGTACCTAAGGTAGAATACGGGGTTAATAAATTTGACGAACAAATTCACAAACCTATTAACCCAGTTATTTGCTACCTAATTAATCGCAAAGGTAAACTGTTGTTAGTTAACTAAAGCAATGGAGCTTTCAAATGGAAGTGGGCTAACGAAATTCAAAACGCAAAAACGAATGAATGCAAAATAACTGTAATAGACTGCCATTACAAGCAACGTTTTTGCTTCGTATTGGATTTAGGCGGAGTATTCGCAGAATACGTTTGAATCGTATCGTACTTGGTAGTCATCTAATACTCGAAGGATCTGATCTGCGCGGACTTTGCGACTGGAATCTGTGGCAAACATACATGCCCGGGGGAGGGCGCGACCGTCGGTACACCGATATTACTTCGATACGAAAATATTGAAAGGACGGCACCCGAAAATACGGCCTTAAATAGATAGACGTCATATACAAATCAGTGCACAAGTATTAGTAATAATTTTTATATCGACTGTTATCTTATGATGGATAGAAGACCGTGTAATTTCAGACTGTAACTTATAAATATAAATTATGATATATCATTATGTACTTAAAAATGCAGTAGTTAGGTTGCACAGCCTATCATTTGAAAGTACCTAATTCATAAATTACCAACACCCACAGCTCATAAAATTGACTTAGATGCTCCAAATCACGTCTGGATTTTTGTAATGTTTAAAATAGTTTCTGTTCAGAAAATGCAACGCTAGCATCCAATCAGAACCAATATGCTGTCGTCTACTCGCTGCAGATTAAATCTAGACGGCAAGCTGATTGGCCAAGATTCGATTACATAATTTAAAAGTACGACCCAGCTGTGTTTGGTAGTGGTTTGAAAATATTTTTATCACGATTTATACAGGTACGTGTAAAAATGTCTATGTACCAAAGATATGCAATTAAAGAAAATAAGTAAATAAACATACTCATTAGGCTACGTTAACGACACTACTACTGATATGTAATTGTATATTATTTGTGGCCAACGAACCCTCGCTCTTTACACTAATTTGTATGTTTTTAGTCTACTTTTTTCAATCATTTATTTCACTGAACCTGCTGGGAAAAATACAAAGCGGTGTTTTGTGGGGTGCATCGCATTGTAACGTACGAAAAGTGCCGTTAATGTTGTAATAAAAAACACAAATGCAGACCGAAACTTGACCGCAAATTCGTTTAAGTGCCTACCTACCCTTTTTTGTCAACACAAATAATAATAACAGTAAATTCATGACGAAATTTGCGTTTTTCGCCATCGTTTGTCTGTTTAAAAATTTCAGTATTCTCCTTTGGACTAGCTAAGATCCCTGATCCATGTTCCCGGAAATTGCCTCGTGAATGAGACAATGTCTCCGTCGGATTATTGTCATTTTGGTATGTCATTTCCGCTTTATGAAAACATCCGGTAATTATTCGGAAATCAAATGTAATAGAGAGAGGGTTGCCAAAATAATCATACTGAGCAGCTGGGATCGCTTACTGAATGCAGAAGATACTTGTTACCTGGCCCATGATTATTTTGTTCGAAGTAGGTATATTGGAGAATTAATGAAAATATTAGATACCATAATACAATTTTATTCATATCTCAAAGCTTAAACAAACGTAAACTATCAAAAATGTTAAAATACCTACTCGTGTTACGAGATTCCTAGGAATTACGAGTAATTCGGAAATTGGGTTATTTCGGAGTAAGTTCTGAGCACTAAATACTTCATGCCAAGAGACGAGGAGTGCCATTTATTACTAAGTTCGCAGGACAAACAGATGAAAACGAGTGGAATGCTGTTTATTTCAGCACTGAAGGGTACGGCAGTCCAAGTTTGCTGTAAGTAGGTACGTTGTCTTTGTTCTTGTGCTCAAACATACTTATCTACCTACAGATAATCGGTGCATTAGGTAGTGATTACACGTGAGTCTAACATAAAAATGTTATTTTATTTTTGGTGTCATTTTATAATAGTCGTCGACGATTTAGTATCGAAGGCAGAAAAACCATGGCAAGGAAAGCATGAAATTCGCCTATGATATGACATGAAATATACCTACTGTAGGTACATAATTATGAGTCAAAATTCAAACGTGGCGTTGTTTAGTATTCGTTAGGGAAATTGTCAGCGGATTCCGGCATACGCCCGATCATAAACATTGGCTGGCGTATTTTGTCTGCAATTAATGTTGGAATCCAAAATATTCCCAACATAATTAATCAACGGCCTAATAATTTCCACGGCGAACGATATTTCCGTTAAATAATGTTGATTGAAACAGCACGCCGGCCTTATGGCTTTTATATCGAAGACACCTAAAATAACAAATCCCAGTCGACTGGTTGAGTGTGCCCTGTAATCGTATTTTACCTGGTTGTTTCTGCGAACGCATATTAATTGGAGATTTTAACTTTCAAGCATTCTTAATAATAAGAAGCTTCATTATTTTTCAACAATTGTTGAAAATTGTTGTTGCTATTGGAAAATGGAGCATTTTATGTTTAACGAATATAAGCGTGTTCTGTGATATTTATTTAAAAAATTCACGAAACTCCCAAGGCCTTTTCAGCGCAAGAAATCCAAAGACAGAATAATGAATAACTTAATTGGGTACGCAAAGTACTTACTATTTTACAGGCTTTCAGACACTACTCTAAATGTAGACTACCTTAATTGGTGTTTAACTTTGATCTGTATTACCAACGGCATCCTAGCAAATTATGTAACTAAGTTTAAACGTGGCATTATCATAGAAGCGTTCGTCGTTGAATCGTTGGAAATTTTCCTTGATTGTAAATGATCATAGTGGGTGTATCAATCTATGTAATCCAAAAAAATCTCTATAATCGCCTGAGTATGATTCTCGTTTACCATGTAAGTCTATGTTGGTATATTATACTCTTATTTGAGCCTCATATCACTACCAAGAATGTTGACAGCCTGTTTGTCAAAGCACAATCCTTGCTTTTGCATTCAAAGGACGCACTTCGACGTCCTACTTCGGAATTAGATTCTGGTACGACGACACGATAACATTGTTAGTTCCATACTCACTCAGCATAATTAGCTATTCTGTGTAGGCGTCGCTAGATTGTTTAGTGAAATTAAGATAGGTGCCTTTTGAATTTTACAAAATGCCTTCGCTTTTATAAAGAATTTATGTATCAGATGCCTAAATGCAAGTTTAGGGTAGAAATTATAAGCCAGTTTTACCAGTAGACTTGAACATAAGTACCTAGAGCACTTGGTACAAATCCTTTGCCACTAACTGCATGTACTATAATAAGACGTTGACCTTTTGAAATTAACTGTTTCACTCCTTTAGTTTATTCGTAGAATCGATCCTGCACTTTCCTGTTAAATGGAATGTGTGGACATAAGTTTCGTCAGTATACACAATATCTGCCTTCAGATCTGTACTTCTTTATAAGGTCTAGGAACTTAATTCTTTTAAGTGTAACGTTACCTTTATCCATCAGCATTTTCCTATTATTAGTAATTTTCTTCAATAAAAAACCCATTTGGCGAAGTATTTTATGTAAATGTTTTCCCTACGTAGATGATCGAAAGTCAATTTTGGCACTTTTCAGTACAGCGTTTTGAAGTTGGTTTTTAGCATAACTCTGAAAGTATAAATATTACATTGACATTATGTGTCCACAACAACTAATAAAATACGCACTAATCTTGTGACATTTTCATTTTAAGAAAAACTATATTAGTTTTTTGGAAAATTCAGTTTCGATAACGTACGTCGTGATGAAAACAATTGCTTGTATCGAAACTGTTACTTTCGATTTTTTACGCCGGAATCCTTTTTTAAACTTTAATCGAAAATGGCAGTTTCGATTATTTACTTCGACAGCAGTACTGCGGTAACTAACGTAACTGGTAATATCGATGATTTACGCCGTAAAAAATGTCTGTGTTCTTATTGATTTATACCATTTTCGATATGAACTCATGTTTTTAAGTCACTTTTTAATATGAGTACTTAAATTTAATTAGTATTGCTTTGCTAATTTAAACTTTTATTCCAATCTAAAATTGTCTTTTCCTGGAAATCTGACTTTTAAATCACTTTTGTCATCATACTTTTCATTATTAAGTAAATGAGTTTAACAAGCTTCTTATTTCTTGAAATCAGACTTTTTATGCATAAATCATCACAGCTTTAACTATAAGTCTTATCATTTGATAATTACTTATTAAGTATTAATGAATAGTGTAATAAATTTAACTTTTTTTTTAATTTCACAGAAAAAAAACATCACAAAACACAAAGAACCGAAAAATTCAAATTTACAAAGGCAAAATCTCCCTTAAGAGATCTTTTCTTGCTGACTTTTATAAAAAAAAGATACACAAATAAAAGAAAGGAATAAATAAATAAAGTGAAAATCAAAACAGTTCTCAATACATTACATTTAGTTACTTAATATACACTAAACTTGTAAAAAAAAACCACATAACATACAACATAATAAATGTGCCTAAACGCTGAGTAGATAAGCAAAAAATCTTTTTAAAAACTCCCCGTGTGGTGCCGGGTCAGAATAGCTCCTCCCCCTTTCTTCCCGTGGGTGTCGTAAAAGTCGACTCTGGGAAAGGGTTAATGACTTAGTGTATTGTGGGC